>JADLZK010009098.1:0-320492 GCA_015847255.1 Hyparrhenia diplandra | reverse complement strand
GCCAAGGCCCAGTAAACCTAGCCTGCTATCACCCCGCACCCGAGGGACGGCCCGACGAACGATGGACCAGGCCATTGAGCCACGACGCTTACATGACGACGGAGCAGCCCACGAACGGCCCACGAGCGGCCCGAACGGAGTCACCACGACGCACGAGCTTATTACGCCACGGGCGACAAGGTCAAGGATCTCCGCCAAACAACGAACCATGACGCTCCACGCCGACCGCAGCCAAACCATGGCTCGACTCGACCACACATCTCCGTTTTCCCGAGGCCGGCCTAGCTCACCACCCCCGGAGAAATTCTCCGCCTCGCCCGAGGGGCGCCTAGCTCACCACCCCGGCGCCAAAACTCCGCCGCCCCGAGGGAGACCGGCCTCCATCCTCGGGCGAGGTAAGCCCAACTCGCCCATCCAGGGACGCGCACCCTCGGGCATGGGAGGTTCCGTCTAGGGGAAGGGAAACCGCCGCATTCACGCGGCGAAGGCGACAGCGAGGCGCCGCTGCCATCGACACGCCGGTCCAAATCGAATCGCCGAATCGACTCCCGATCCGACCGATGGGGACGCAGCGCCAACCCAAAGGATTGTTACGCCACCCTGGCACGGAAACCATGGTGACACTGCTCATTTCCCAAAGCACCGCCAAAACGCCACGCTGGGCCGACACCCGGCACCGACACGCATAGCCGCGAACCGGGGGCCGGCCCGCCATGCGAATCGTGAGGGACGCTCACGGGGCCCCCGGGGCGCGCCAGGGGACGACACGCCCACCATCGGATCGGACGCGTGTCTTCGTCGAGCGACATCCAAGCCGCCCGACCCCTCGGCGGCGCACATGCAACCGGTGCAGCCTGAATTAGCCACCTAGGTGTCCACCTGTAAACGTTATCTCTCTCCTTCTCCTATAAAAGGGGGAGTAATGCCTCATTAAAGAGGATTCGACCCCATTCAACTCCGGTTCACACGGAGAAAACGCCACCACTACCACCGTAACCACGATCGTGGGGCTTGAGACCGCTCTCCCCACACGACCGCCCTCAGAACCCCTACCGCAGCTCACCTTTGAGCGCGAAGTTAACACGAGCGTGACGCACCCCGCTGGGACGAGGGCCCCGTTGGCCTGAACCAGATAAACCGCCGCCGTCCCGTGTCCATCTTGCGCTACGCCATCGAGGGAGGAGGCACGCAGCCTACAAATTTTTATTGCCGGCACCAGGCACCCGCCGCTCGAAACGCCGGCGCTTGGCGCGCCTGTAGGGGAGCGGCGTGTGCAATCCGCATCTCCATCAACCCTCATGGCGTTTCGCCCGTTTCACCCCGCCGCCGGAGCACGGGCTCCCGCTGAACTCCACCGCTCTTCGAACGCCGGCATTCGCGGGTGCTCCTGCCCACGACTACGAGATGATCCTTCGCCGCATCCACCGGCCGGGAGGGAGAGCAAAGATCGCCACCACGGCGCGCCCCACCATCACGCGGTCGCCGCGCGAGGCGGGCAAGGCGAAACCACCAGCCCAGCAAGGCGCTCCAGCGACGGATCTCGAATCCGCCGACATTTCCCGGCCGACTCGCAAAGGGCTCCCAGAACCCTAGGCCTCTGGAAGATCCGTACGGCCGTCCCACTGGGAAGGATGCCCCGAAACCCTAATCATCGGGAAAACGCTCCGCTCCGGTCATACCGGGAGGGAGTCCCGTGAATCCACGCAGCGCGCGAAACCCGCCGAAGCCTTCGCCAGAGAGCACGGGCCAGCCTCCCGTCGCTCCACCCGAACGCTACCCCATGGATATGCACTCAGGAGCCGATCCTTCGAGGATGCGGACGACCCCCGCCATGCCGCCTCCTCCGGTTTGATTGGGGCCCGGGCCCGAGCCGAGGGACTCGCTCTACCGCCGAGAACAGAACTTCATCCAAGCATTCGGCGCCCTTGCACCGACGATGAAGACGAGTACTATGACCCCACGCTGGAATGCTTCAACGCCGAGGTCCCGCCGCAAGATGGTCGGGCCACCGACGTGTCCAGAGGACGACGTGGACATGCCGCCATGGCGAGCCCCGGCACCAGCGGCTTCCGCCCCCGTCCAGCCGGTAGCAGCGCCACAGCCTGCCGGCCAGAACGCACAACTGCAAGACTTGCAGAACCGGATTCGGGCGGAATCCGCGCGACTTCGACGACTGGAGCGAACATTCAACGGAACAGCCCAGCGCGGGGCCGCCCCCCCGAGAGCACCTCAGGCCCCTGGAGGCGGCGATCGCAACGCCAATGGAGCGCCACACCTTCCCGACATAGCAGCCCCGTTCAACCGAGCAAGCCTCAACGTAGCGGCAGCAGCCATGTTAGTACGCGAGATGCCCGAGCCCTCTACCGCCGAGGGAAGACGCATTCGGGAAGGCCTGCGGCATCTCCTTGATAGGGCAGCCGTACAACAGGCGGAGAGCTCGGCCTCCAGAGATCGGGCCGTGACATCGCGGCGACGAGGAGAGTCCGGACGGCCGACAAGGCTCGCCCACCTGAGCAAAGCCGGGCCCGCAAGGCCAGTCCCGGAGCGCCCGAACGACAACCGCAGCAAACCGTCCCTCGCTCGGGATCGTATGGAAGACCCCGCCAAGACCGTCACCAAGGTGCACCCGACCTCGACGACGATCGAGCGACAACGAGCACGCGGCGGAGGCAGCCCACCTCGTGGGCGACCGGGTGGGACAAGACGCCCATGCACGTCGGGAAGACCGAGGGTACTCCCCTGAACCTCCCGGCCACGTGCCTTCACAAGGGACATCGAGAGCACCACTCCCGCGCGTTTCGTGCCACCTAGCCACCTCGAAATATACGGGAGAAACTCGTCCCCGAGGTATGGCTGGACGATTATCGGCTGGCCCGCCGTTTGCGGGGCACATGATGATAAGGTGATAATCGGGAATCTGCCCCTATACCTCTCCCGAGTCCGCGCGTAGCTTGGTCGGAACACCTTCCGCCCAACCTCATATCCAACTCGGACGGATTTGGTGAGGACCTTCAAAGGCAACTTCCAAGGCACGATCCGCGCCGGAAATTCACGGGACCTTCGGAATCGCCGACAAAAGTCCGACGAATCCCCGCGCGACTACATCCGGCGTTTCTCCAAGCAAATGGACCGAGCTCCCCAATGTGACGGATTCGACGTCATAGGGGCCTTCTTGGCCGGCACCTCATGCCGAGACCTCGTGAAGAAGCCGGGGCGCCGGACTCCAACCGAGGCAAACGAGTTGATGGACATCGCCACCAAGTTCGCTAGCGGTGAGGAGGCCGTCTGTCGGGGCTGCCTCAATCGTGGCTCGCAAGGGAAGTGTTGGTATTTCTAACGTCACTAACTAGAAACAGATATAAACCTATCACTAGCAATGGCGTCAAAAAACATATATCGATGCTTTGCCCGGATAAAACTAAAAGAAAATAATTCATTGCAGTTCATAGCATATCCGAAAAGGTTGTCATCCCTATAGTTAAACTACTAATATGCAAAGAATAAAATATTCGTACTATGCCTTGATAAACTTCTCAATAAATAAACCGGGTATCCGCAAGCGCCGCAGATATGAATATACCATTGTAGCATTTTAACCAGAGTAAGAACCAGTGTTGAATTTATATTCTACCACAGGGAAAGAAGTCTATTATCATGGAATAACTATGCATGTGTGTCATGTCTCGTATGCAAAGCTTAAGTATTAAATCTATCAATTACATAAACAGGGATCAAAGTTCACAATAATAATGATAATAAAAGTTCTGATAAATAGATTCAACCAAGTCATATCCAGGTGTGCAAGTAGAAAGTGTCAAACAATGGACGATAGCAATTCATATAGGCTAGCTAGCATTAGAAACTCCAATATGTAACTCTAAACTATAAGTTAGGATCTACTTGATTAGTGCAATACATCTAACAATCATTGAAGAAGAACTAATTAGATCCACACATGAGGACAGAATCCGTGAAGACTAAGGCCGAAACTTAGAACAACCCGAATAATATCATCCGCTAGGCCTACATACGGGGGATGGATTGCAAAGGACTCAATGATGCTGTCACCACCACGATCTACCACACGACCCGGCATATAGGGAGCAAACGCAGGCAAATAAGATCTAATCACCATGATTACATCCTCTCTACCACTCACCCATGATATCAATAGATGAGCGCTATACGAATCCATGCATAAACATAACAGTAATTCAACTATGCTAAACGTGTAATCAAAGTAAACACTAGAACAAATAATCTCGAATATAAACATGATCAAGATATTCATATTAAGCGTGTCTGGAACTTGAAGACTACTTACAATGAAGAACTTACAAGAACGAGGCCTGATCTTGAGCCGGCCTCCGACGGTCAGGAGCGGATTTCTCCCTTCCTACTAGATCTAATCTTGATTGCTACTCTTCCTAAAGCGGTGTTTCTAGAGCGTGGGATTGATGACTTGGATCTTGAAGTGCTGTTGATGACTTGAGAACTTGATGATCTGAAAGGGGGGTCTAGGGGTCTCCTTATATAGTCGGGAGGAGGTGCCAGGTGTTGGATTAGATCACAACTCGTACTCCACCGTCGCCCTCGGATCAAACCGACATTAAACGAGCGGATTAGATTGCGTCTTAGAGGCGGTTGGAGAAGCTTCTGGAAACGCGGACGTGGCGGCGCAGGGGGGAGGCCGACCGGCCCAAATAACAGGCCGGCCGGCCCAGGGCTGGGCCCACTCAGGGTCCGCGGCCTGGTGCCTTCTCGAACCTTCTGGACTCCTATTTCTTGGGTGTTAAGTCTTGATCACGTCGGGATTAGTCCGGAGCCTTCTAGAGTCTTTCTCGGAGTTGGATTGCATTACGTCGCGTAGTCGTACGGCTCGCGAATTCTGCTGTTTTCCTGTTTAGTCCCTGCAATTCACAACTTTACCAAAACTGGTGGAAATATGTTAGTGACACCCTATTCTAGGTTGTTATTATGATTTATACCCCTTTCTCATGTTTATTTGATTAATAAATTTATATGATAACAAGTGTCAACAAACTCCCCCAAGCTTACCCTTTGCTAGTCCCTAGCAAAGCTAAGAAACACCAACAAGCATTTAAAGCGCCGTTGCGGGGAAACGGTTGTCGTTATAGTCTTGAACCTAGTCTACCCGTGTATCCTACATTATCCATTTCCACCCCGCCATTAAAACAAAAATCTAAAAAATTATGGAGCACCCAACTATTGCAAAACTGCATGCGCTCCGAGTGGCGAGCTCTTAGAACGCCCATCTTCTTGAAGCCCATCACAGCTTCGAGTTATGAGCTCCGCCGGCCTCTACGGCCATGGTTCAGGATCAATCCTTCTCGGGTTATGATTACGAAAACCCATACCATCACCCGAGGGAGTTCGAGCAACTCGCGGCTTGCCTCACCATTGAAGGCATGTCACAAGACACGTTGAGGTGGAAGCTATTCCCTTTCTCACTTGAAGAGAGAGCGAAACAATGGTTCGACCACAACGTAGGGAAGGTAGCAGGTGATTGGGAAGAATTGCGGGCAAGGTTTTGCCAAGCTTTCTTCCCTATATCCCGAATTGCTTCCCTCCGTCAAGAGATAATCTGTTTCCAACAGGGGAGAGAAGGAGTCGTTAGGTGCAGCCTGGGACAGATTCTCAATTTTAACGAGGTCTGGTCCAGAACTATCCATTCCCAGCCATGTGCTGCTTCAGCATTTCTGGCTAGGTTTGACTAGAGAGTCTGCCCTACAGTTAGACACGGCCGCAGGAGGGTCGTTTACACACAAAACCACAGAGGAAGGGGAAGCCCTTTTAGACCGAATTCTTGAAAACACCCCTCCTCTAGAACCCGTCCGTGTTGAGCCGATGTCCGAAGAGGTTTTAGGCCGCTTCAAGCCGAACCTCTGAAAATACTGCACTCGAACCAAAGGAGGAACCCCTTCTGGGAGACCTCCCGTATATCGAGGACGTATTTCTTGATGATTTCGGAAATACCTCGAAATACGAGTCGGTAAAGAGACCACCAGTTCCTGTCACCCCTAGAGAACCTTTAAGCACCGACTCTCTACGAGAGTCAATCATGGGGTTAACATCTTTCATGAGTAGCGAATGGGTACACGAGAATGAGTCGTCTTACAAGAAATTCGGATTCGTACTCCCTCATTCCCCATTCAATGCACGATAAAAAGAAAACAGAAACCGTGTTGTATAACCCAACCGTGGGCATTAACATCATGTCGAAATTTATGCCCAAACTTATTTTGAGGAAGAGAAACGCCGGCCCACAATAAAAACTTTTAGAGCCGATATGCGTTCAACTCTCCAAGGGTTGGGGGTTTTACATAATGTGTCTCTTTACCATGAAGGTGTCGGAATGAGCCTTGATTTTCACATCTTTAACATTGAGGATTTCGACATTCTAATTGGCCATCCCCAGAAAAAATTATTCGCCGATCCACCACCACAGGGGAGTTAGATGTTAAATTAGGAAGGGACACGTTCACGCTACCCATACAAAAATCCAAAAACACAATAGCTGAACCCCGTCCCCAATAAAACCATAGAGGTGGTGCCAAAAAATACCTTTTGAAACTCCTAAAGAATCCTTAGAAAGAGACTCCAAATTCTTCGTTTGAAGAAATTAGCGAGATAGATGAATTTATCGATCTCCCTAAAGAAGAAGAAGAAACGGCACCACCTCCCATTGAGCTAAAAGCCCTTCCCGAAAGGTTTGCGCTATGTTTTTCTAAACAACGATAAAAATGCTCCCGTAATTATCGGTGACAAACTAAACGACGAGGAGTCATCCAAATTAATCAAAATACTTTGGAAAAACATAGGGCAGGTCTTGGGTATTCATTACATGATCTAAAAGGGATTAGCCCTCTAATTTGCTCTTATCGCATCCCCGTTGACCCGAAAAAATCACCCTCACGCGAACCACAACGCCGGCTCAATAATGAGATGAGAGAAGTCGTGAAGAAGGAAGTCCTCAAACTTCTTCACGTCGGGATAATCTATCCCGCACCACACAACGATCGGGTTAGCCCCGTCCGTGGTGGTACCAAAGAAAGGAGGCATGACGGTAATTGAAAACGCTAAAAATGAGTTAATTCCACAAATGCCGTCACGGGGTGGAGAATGTGCATTGATTACCGAAAACTCAATGCGGCAACAAAGAAAGATCACTTTCCGCTCCCTTCATTGATGAAATGTTGGAGCGGTTAGCGAAACATTCTTTCTTCTCGTTTCCTCGATGGGTATTCAGGTTATCACCAAATTCCGTCCCACCCCGATGATCAAAAAGCAAGACAACTTTCACATGCCCGTATGGAACGATGCGCGTATAGGAGAATGTCGTTCGGGTTGTGTAATGCACCCGCTTCATTCCAACGGTGCATGATGTCGATATTCTCGAGACATGATTGAAGAAATCATGGAGGTATTCGTGGACGATTTCTCCGTCTATGGAAAAACCTTTGACGATCTGTCTTGAGAATTTGGATCGAGTCTTTAAACGATGCCAAGAGAAGGACCTGGTACTAAAATCGGGAAAAGTGCCATTTTATGGTCCGAGAGGGCATTGTCCTTGGACACCTAGTGTCCGAAAAGAGGGATTGAGGTAGACAAAGCAAAAATTGAAGTGATTGAAAAACTACCTCCCCCGTGAACGTGAAAGGAATCCGTAGCTTTCTAGGCCACGCAGATTTTATAGACGGTTCATAAAAGATTTCTCACAAACTTCTAGACCGTTAACAAGCCTCGCTAGCTAAGGATGTGCCTTTTACGTTCACTAATGAGTGCATGAAAGCTTTTCTCACCATTAAGAAAGCACTCATCTCAAGCACCAATCATTCAACCACCGATTGGTCGTTTGCCTTTTGAAATCATGTGTGATGCTAGTGATTACGCCGTTGGTGCGGTCCTTGGCCAAACCAAAGATAAAAAGCATCACGCAATTGCCTATGCCAAAGAAAACACTAAATGGAGCTCAACTAAACTACGCCACAACCGAAAAAGAGCTCCCCGTCAGGTAGTGTTTGCTATCGATAAGTTTAGGTCTTACTTAGTGGGATCCAAAGTAATTGTCTACACCGATCATGCTTTGCATTGAAATACTTGCTCACTAAGAAAGACGCTAAACCCGTTAATAAGATGGATTCTCTTACTCCAAGAATTTGATTTAGAAATTAAAGACAAGAAAGGAGTAGAGAACACATTGTTGCGGATCATTTGTCGCGTTTGCAATTCACTAACATGCGGGGAGTTACCGATCAACGATTTCCTACGCGGCGACATGCTCCTCAAGGTGGAGGGCGTAACCCCATGGTATGCGGATATTGTGAATTACATGGTTTCGTGTTACGTACCACCCAAATAATCCAGGCACAAGTTGCAAGTTGAGAGTCGCCGCCACCTGTGGGATGATCCGTACCTATACAGAGTATGTGCTGACGGCATGCTAAGGAGATGTGTACCCACCAGAGAGGGACAGCAAATCATTGAAAAATGCCATGCAGCCCCGTACGGAGGCCATTATGGAGTACACCGCACTCAAGCCAAGATTTGGCAGTGTGGATTCTTCTGGCCAACGATGTACCAAGACACAAGAGAATTCATCAGAAGATGTCAAAAGTGTCAGCTGCAAGGAGGAATCACATCAAGAAATGCAATGCCCCTCAACTACAATCTCCAAGTAGAAGTCTTCGATGTCTGGGGTATTGACTTCATGGGACCTTTCCCAAAGTCCCATGATAGTGAATACATCCTCATCGCAGTCGACTACGTGTCCAAGTGGGTCGAAGCTCGCCGCGCCTGCCGCCGATGCCAAACATGCCAGGAAAATGTTCCATGAGATCATTTTCCCGAGGTTTGGAACACCAAGGATGGTCATAAGTGATGGAGGATCACACTTCATAGACCATCCTTTTCGAGCTTTCTTACGAGAGCTGGGATCTAAGCACAATATAGCCACACCTTACCATCCTCAGACAAGCGGCCAAGCAGAAACGTCGAACAAGCAAATCAAGAACATTCTGCAGAAAACTGTCAATGCAATGGGGAAGGGCTGGAAAGACAAGCTACCTGATGCACTCTGGGCATACAGGACAGCTTATAAAACCCCCATTGACATGACACCATTCCAACTGGTCTACGGAAAAAGTTGCCACTTGCCAGTAGAACTCGAACATCGAGCCTACTGGGCAATCAAGACATGGAACATGGACCTTAAGCTAGCCGGGAAAAATAGACAAAAACAGTTAACCGAGCTAGAGGAATGGAGGGAGAAGGCGTATCACAGTGCCAAGCTATACAAAGAAAGAACAAAAAGATGGCACGACCACCGAATCCAACAGAAAACTTTCCACGAAGGAGACAAGGTACTACTCTTTAACTCTCGTGTGAAGCTATTCGGTGGAGGGAAGCTGCGAAGCAAATGGAAGGGGCCATACACCGCCGTGAATTCGTCGTCGCGCTTCATGGCGCAATCACCATCACCGACGATTCAGGTAATTTATCAAAGGTAAATGGCCAACGTTTAAAAGTTTTCCTTGAGCCTTCTCCAAATAAATATATAGAGAAAATAATGTTGGTAGATTTTGAGCAATATAAAAATAATTCAATAATTGCTGCCAACATTTTGGAAAGAAAACACAATAAAAATATTAAATACAAAAGCACATAACCTTTTTCTTTTTTCTTTCTTTTTCTAAAATAAGAAAAAATCACCTAAACCGGGGTCTTTCCCCGTTGCACCACCGTGGCAAAAGAGTTCAGATAAGATAATGATCATGGGAAAAAGTCGTGCACAAGGCACGCTCCCAAAACTCGGCGGACCGGTGCAATGGGGCGGTCGGCCCCCATTTGCGCCCCCGTGCCTCCCGCCTTCTCCTATGGATTAATCCCAAATGAGCCTATCCTAATACCTGGGTGCACGGTCACGGGTCCGATGTAAAACTCTATAAATTGAACCCCAAGTTCCTCATGACAAATCACACCAAAACCATCTCTTCTCCCTCATTCTACTTGCTCAACCTACCCCATGGCCAGCCACAACACAAGTTCTGCCAACTCTCCCATTGGAACACAAGACTTGTTTTGTAGCGAGAGCCCCTTAGTTTCACCGAGTCCAACCCGGAAAAACCACAAAAGAAAGGCCAGCTCTAGCACCTCCTCCAACTACCCACCGGAAAAGCGATCGTTTTTCATCTACGGTGCGAAAAAGCCGTAAGGGGGGTACGCCAAAGGACTCATGCGCAAAACCCCATGTCGAGAGATTCATTAGGCCATCCGTCGGTGAAAGGTTCGTTAGGACACCTCAAGTCACTAGGACTACGATAGTGACGGGGAAGAAAAAGCAAGGCACCACCACCTTCCTTGCTAGAAAAATATGAAGCCCTTAAGGACCTTTACTGGGAGGCCATAGAGGAATTAGATACTTTACGCACAAAATTGCGCCACCTCACTGATGACATGGAAATTGAAGAGTTCAAGTTTAACAATAGGGTGGCAAAGCTAGCAAAAATAGCTGGAGTATCATACACTCCAGTAAAAATCATCTCAAGCTTACTTCAGGCTTCCTTTTTAATTCCTCGCATTTTTATTTCCATTTACTTTGTAATTGCCTCAAGATCAATAAAGTTTGTCTTTGAATATTTCTTTGTGCACTTGTTTCTCTATTTTCTCGTTAACTTCTATAAAAGAAACAAGTGTGGGGGAGATTAAATTCATATACTAACTTAAAAACATAGACAAACTTTTATCCTTTCACAATCCTTTATAAAAAAAAGAGAGCCACACATTATCTGAATTCTTGTGCTTTGAGAGAGAGCATGATTACTTGAATTTCTCCTTCCTGTGCAAATAAGACTTGGTTTTTCCTATTTTAAAATAAATAACTCAAAATAATATTCCCAGGATAATCAAAACATGAACCAAAGATTCAAACAAAATAGCTACTTCCTTATTTATTGTATCTCGTCAAATTCAAAGATTAATGTTTGAGAAAGTTTCATGGTCCCAAGATCGAAGTACATGTGCACAAATAAATTGATATTTCGAATATGATGAAACCCGTATGCTTCAAAGTCATGGGTCTGTGCTAAAAAAATGGGCACGTGCCCACATAGAAAACAATGGGTACATCGATGCCCGCCTATCTAAAAAAAAAAAAAAGAGAGAAAGAAAAATAATGGACAAGTGTCCGAGGGCGAGTAGAGCCCACTTCTCCAAATAAAGAGAGAAGAAATAATGGACAAGTGTCCGAGGGCGAGTGGAGCCCACTTCTCCAAAATTTAAAAAAAAAGTGAAAAAAAGTAGCAAGCCCATGACCCTTTGAATGCAAAGAGGCATCATAACTAAAAAAGAACATTACCTATGCACATCTTTGATCTAGGAATATGACACTTTTCTCCATTAATCTAGAAATTGACTTGACTTTTCATACAAGGAAGTAAGCAATTTTGTTGGTACTCTCAAGTTTGATTAAACCCGAACGTAACACAAATTCTTTTCAAAAATTTGAAAAACAACCAAGTCTATTTGTGCGAGAATAAGTAGAAAGAAAGAACTCCCCGCTATCTCCATCGCACGATCATTCAAGGTAATGTGATAGAACACTTTGGTTATTGATAAAGGAAACAAACCTCACGAAAAACTTAAAGATTAACTTTACTCGAGGGGCGAGTAAAAGCCAAGTGTGGGGGAGTTGTTGGCGGTCATTATCGAGCATTTAACACCGCCAACTCAGGTTCATTCCAAGGAAAATAAACAATCTCATGGTGCATATGCATTTATTTCTAACCTAGTTCCACTTGTATTGGTCGAAAACATATTTTGCAGGAACAAAAGTGGAAACTAGTACAAATACGCCCAATCAACAATGAAAGCACAAAATCAGACTACGCCTTGTCAAGGGAAAGGCCAACAGTCCGAAATCAAGCAAAACGGGCCGACGCACCTACGTGACAATGGACCAAAGTGGACCAAGAGGCGACGCGCGAGAGCCCGCTCTCAAGCCGGGCCAAACTTAGGCCGGCCCACCGCGGCGGCGGCCGAAGTTTTCGGCGAATGTTCCCGCCCTTTCTCCGGCGGTTTGGAGCGATCCTCAAGTGGCGGTTGCATGTGGTGCAAATTTTCGTTCCCGCCAAGAACACCTCGAAGCAAGGAGAGCCCTCCATTTCCTCTCCCTCTCCACTATATAAAGAGAGGCACTCCTCACTTGTAATATCATGACATTGATCATCATACACATCATTACACTCCATTCACACACTCCACTCCATCACATTTAGTACACATTGGAGTAGAGGAAAGGAGCCAAGTTAGAAGTAGAAGGGAGTGAGAGGGAGGAAGTGTGGAGAAGAGGAGTAGCGACCCCTCCGCTCAAAGCGGACGGAGTTCGAACCTGTCGGCTCCCGCCTCCGCACTTGTACCTCTACGGATCATCCTCTTGGGTTTGAGTAAGAGATCCGTGTTCTATCTCCGCAATTATCTTCGAGTTTAAATTATTACTTTAATTATACGTTCACCGGTTCGTTGTTTACCATATCGGTAGATGCTCTAGTAGAGGACTCGATGAAGACGGATGCTCCCGGCCAACGCTAGAGTACGTGATAAGTAGTGTAGACGTGGTGTCTAAACTACAAGTCACCCTCGTTTACCAATCAGTCCACGGTAGTGAGGTAGGCGGCAGTGTGGTGACAGCCCTGTTCGACCTTAGTATTCCTCCACGTCCGGTTGTGCGGTAGTCCGGAGGCCTGACCCTTCCGGCGGCACCCGGGGAGAGCCTGGCTACGTGAACGTATAAGAAAAAGAAGTAATTTGGCTTTAGGATAATCCTCTGTAGTAGAAACTCACTACCCGCCCACCCTTTCCATCTTCATCCCGTAGCTAGTCGAGCCCGACTTAACGCCCGCTCCTCGTGGAAATCGATACCCCGAACACTTCGGGTGAAGTGCTACAACGGTATTTCCGCGCGCTTTGCGGACTATTCTCGCTTACGCTAAAGAAACACCAACAGAGTGCAAGAAGGTACGCCAACATTTCGCCAAGCTCAAAGCCATCCCCGAGGGTAAAGAGGAAGAGGCTCCCGAGGGTGGCGCCAAGGGCAACGAGGAGTTCCCGAAGGTGAACAATCGCTTCATGATCTTCGGCGGCAAAGACCAAAGAACATGTCCGCGCGGCGGCAAGAAGGAGGAGCCGCCGGAGGTCTACGCCACGGAGCCGCAACCCCGGCTGCGCAAGTGGTCGGACCAGGCCATCACCTTCGACCGGTCGGATCACCCCCAAAGACATCCCGAACCCGGGCTTATCCACCGGTGGTGGATCCCATCATCGCCAACACTCGGCTCACCAAGGTCCTCATGGACGGAGGGAGCAGCCTCAACCTCATCTACGGAAGAAACCCTCGACCTTCTCGGGGTAGACAAGTCCAAGATCCGCCCTGGAGGGACGGCATTCAATGGCGTTGTCCCCGGCAAGCAGCTTAAGCCCCTCGGGCAGATCGACTTGCCGGTGTGCTTTGGAGACCCCTCGAACTTCAGGCAGGAGACTCTCACATTTGAGATTCTTGGGGTCCGCGGTGCTTACCACGCACTCCTCGGGACGGCCTTGTTACGCCAAGTTCATGGTCGTCCCGAACTACACGTACCTCAAGCTCAAGATGCCGGGGCCAAAGGGTGTCATCACCATCGGCCCCTCACACCATCATGCATATGAGTGCGGCGTGGAGAGCGTGGAATACGCCGAGGCACTCGCCATTGCCGAGGCACTCATTGCCGACGCGAAAAGAAGCTTTGACGAAATCGCAACCGAGCACGAGGCCAAGCGCCACGCCGAGCTTCGAGCCCTCCTCGCACAAAGAAGATCCCACTCGATCCCAAGAACCCGGCGAGAAGCCTCGCGACCATCAGCTCGGACCTGGATCCAAAATAGGAAGCGAAAGCTTTCGTCGACTTCCTCCGTGCGAACGCCCGTGACGTTTGCATGGGGACCCTCGACGTGCCGGGCATACCGAGGGACGCCGCCGAGCACTCCCTAGATATCCGCCGGGCTCAAAAGCCGGGCCATGCAGCGCTTGCGCCGTTTCATGACGCCAAGCGAAGATCATCGGCGAGGAGATCCACAAGCTGCTGGAGGCCGGATTTATAAAAGAAGTATTCCACCCCGAGTGGTTAGCTAATCCCAGTATTAGTAGAGAAAAAGAATGGGAAATGGCGGATGTGTGTGACTACACTAGTCTCAACAAAGCATGTCCGAAAGTTCCTTTTCCTTTGCCTCGAATCGACCAAATTGTCGACTCCACCGCGGGATGTGAAACGTTGTCCTTTCTTGACGCGTATACCGGTTATCACCGGATCAAAATGAAAGAGTCCGACCAGCTCGCGACCTCGTTCATAACACCCTTCGGGATGTATTGCTACCTCACCATGCCCTTCGGGTCGAGGAATGCTTGGCGCAACATACCAAGCGATGCATGCAAATCATCTTCGGGAACTCATCGGGCGGATCGTGGAGGCCTACGCCGATGACATTGTGGTCAAATCCAAGAAAACGTCGGACCTCGTGGGGACCTCGGGAAACCTTCGAGTGCCTAAACAAGAAGGAGTCGCTCAACCCAACCGAGAAGTGCGTATTCGGGGTTCCCCGAGGATGTTGCTGGGTTTTATTGTCTCTCAACGAGGCATCGAAGCAAACCCGACCAAGGTGAACGCAATCACCAAGATGGGTCCAATCCAAGACCTCAAGGGAATACTGAGAAGGTCATGGGCTGCCCGGCTTCATTAAGCGAGTTCATCTCACGCCTCGGGGAGAAAGGCCTGCCCCTCTACCGACTCCTTCGCAAGTCCAAGCGCTTTGCCTGACCCCGAGGCCGGAGAGGCCCTCGGCAACCTCAAGAAGCTCTCCCCGACAAACCCACCGGTCCTGGTACCGCCAAATCCAGAGAAACCCCGCTCTTATACGCCACCGCCACTACCCGTGGTCAGCGCGGTGGTCGTAGTGGAGCGTCGGGAAGAGGGCACACGTTGCCGTACAACGCCCGTTTACTTCATCGGTGAAGTGCTTTTCGACACCAAGATGAGGTATTCGCAGATGCGAGAAACTATCAGATGCCATCGCATCAACGCTGAAGAAACTTCGTCACTACTTCCTCGCGACCCCGTTGTCGTGGTGTCCTCGTTCCCCCTCGGGAGATTCTCCAAAACCGAGAGGCCACGGGAAGAGTGGCGAAGTGGGCGGTGGAGCTCATGGGCGAAACTATATCGTTCTCGCCCGCTAAGGCGATCAAGTCCCGTGTCCTAGCCGACTTTGTGGCTGAATGGACCGATACACGCCTACCCCCGCACCCATCCGTGCCGAAAGGCCGACCATGTATTTCGATGGATCCATGATGAAGGCAGGCGCGGGGAGCGGTTTGCTCTTCATCTCACCCCTCGGGGTTCACACGAGGTATGCCATCCGGCTGCATTTTCCCGCCTCCAACAACGCCGCGAGAATACGCAGGCGCCGGTCAATGGTCTCCGGATCGCGGACCCTCGGAATCCGACGGTTGGAAACCGAGGGGATTCGCAGTTGGTCATCGACCAAGTCATGAAGGCCTCGGCGTGCCACGACCCAAAGATGGAGGCGTATTGCCAGAAGTGCGTAAGCGGAGGAAAAAATTCCATGGACTCGAGCACAAACACACACCCAGGCGTTACAATGAGGCCGCGGATGAGCTCGCCAAGGTCGCGACAACCCGAGGTACTCGTTCCCCGCATTTGCTTACCCGAGATCTCAACGAACCCTCGGCCAAGCACGCACCCTTTGAAATACCCTCGGGGCTCAAGAAGGCGCCCTGGGCCGGCCACGCCCGGCAATGGCGGTCGACACCCCCCGACCCGACCGGGAAGCCGCTGTTGGAGTACCTCACCCGGTGTGAGCTGCCCGAGACAAGACCGAAGCTCGCCGGTTGGCCCGAAGGGCCAAGTCCTTGCGCTAATTGAGAAAAAAGGGAACTCTACAAGAGAGGAGCCTCGAGTGTACATGCGATGCATACCCTCTACCAAGGCAAAGAACTACCGAGGACACTCACCGAGGGAATGCGGTCACCACGCCGCCCCGAGGACTCTAGCCTGTAAAGTCTTCGTGCAAGGCTTCATCGGCCCTCGGCGGTGCGGGACGCAAATCTAGTCGTGCGCACTGCGCAAGGAATGCCAATTCTACGCGGCGCGCGGACACATCTCCCAGCTCAAGCATCAGAACCATACCACTTACGGGCCCTTTGCGGTGTGGGGACTCGACATGATCGGGCCCCTGAAAAGGGCGCCCGGAGGACACACTCACGTCCTAGTCGCCATCGACAAGTTCTCCAAATGGATTGAAGCCCGACCCGTGGTGAGCCCTCACACAGGGGAAACGGTGAAATTCTTTACGTATATCATCTCCCGTTTTGGAGTCCCGACTCCATCATCACGGACAACGGAACCAACCGTGGGAAAGAAATTCATCGACTTTTGCGGCGACTATGGCATCCTTGGTTGATACCTCGGCCGTAGCACACCCAAAGACCAATGGTCAAGTGGAGCGTGCCAACGGCATGATCCTACAAGGGCTCAAGCCAAGAATCTTCAATCAACTGAACCAGTACGGGAAAAGGTGGTACCAGGAGCTACCGTCGGTTCTATGGAGCCTTCGGACGACAAAAAGCCGAGCTACAGGGTTCACCCCATTCTTTCTGGTCTATGGGGCGGAGGCGATCCTGCCCACGGACATAGAATATGGGTCCCCGAGGCTGCGAGCCTACACACGAGTAAGGCAACCAAAGAAAGAGGCAAAACTCCTCAGTAGATCAAGTTGACGGCCCGAGATGTCGCACTCCTCCATTCAGCAAGATACCCGGCAGGCTCTGCGCAGTATCACGCCTGCCGGCCGAAGCCTCGGGAGTTCCAAGTCAACGACCCCCGTGCTCGAGCTCAAGACGGACAACAAGGGGCGCCACAAACTCACGCCACCTTGGGAAGGGCCTTATTTCATTGCCGAAATATTAAGGCCTGGGACCTACAAGCTGAAGAACGAGAAGGGCGAAGTCTACTCCAACGCTTGGAACATAGAACAGCTACGTCGCTTCTACCCTTAAATTCCGCACTAGAAGTCAAGCATCAGTGTTTTTCACTCAATAAAAGATCTACATCTTTTATGAAAAAAAGTGCTTCTTGTGCAAACCTTTTAAGGGAGTCTTAGCCTCGTCCCAACAAGACTAAAACTCCCTCGGGGGGGCTACACGGGGACCCCCTCGGGGACCCCCTCCCTTTCTTTTTCAAAACTTTTTCTTCTTCAACGAAAAAAGTTTTCTTTGATTCTCTCGAAACAATCGCTTAAGCCGCGAAGGTCGCTCAAGCACAAATCCAAAGCAAGATAACCGAGGCAAACGGATCGCCCCTTAGCGGCATCCGTATGGACTACCCCTGTGGCATCCACGGTTATCATCTCGCGAGCGGAGAAAGCAAGCGACCGGCCACACAATAAACGAACAAATTCGAGAAACGCAACATAAACATAAATACACCCGCCAAGGCCATAGACCTCGGGCGGCACCATTGTTTATATACATCCATCTCACAAGCTCCAACTTTTCATACAAGGAGAGGTCAGGGGGCAGGGTGGGCTTCATCCACTTGCGCCTCACGGCCGGGCCGACGAGGAAGCTTCGCGCCGAGCAACACCCTCGACAACCGCTTCCCCGAGGGAGGCGGCGGACCGGCCGCATCCTCGGACTGGGCGTTCACCATCTCCGTGTCCGCCTCATAGGTTGACTCTATGGGGGAGTACGGGGGACACACTTCATCCTCAAAGCGGGAGGCCAACCGGGTCGCAGCGCCGCCCACAAAGTCGTCAGCGCCCTCGAGTCTTAGCGGCATCGCCAGCGATCCTCTCGGCGGATCAACTTCCTCCTCGTCGTCGGGCCGAGGAAGAAGCCTTCGCGACGCCGCCCAGCACCTTGACTCCATCGGGAAGTGAGAGCGAGAAAGACGGCCATACATGTCCGCAAGCCGGGACCGGAAGGCGTTCCGGCTCCCGGACCAGGTAGCCACCCATGGCACTCAGGCGGCTACAGGCCGAGGGGCCAACCTCTAGGTTGTCCGCACCAAGCGGCGAACGAAGTCCGACAAAGCCCTCTTCCAGCTCCCCGACCCGACTTGCTCCTACTCCCGGCCCAACAGGTGGCAGCGGTGTTCACGGCCTCGGTCCGACCTTCTCCTATCGCAATTGGAGCTCAAGCCAAGTTAGCAAAGCAAGACGAAAGAGTGAAAAAGCTTACTAAGGAAGAAGACGTGCCACGCACTTCACCGCCGACCCAAAGATCGCTGCAGCCCTCAGCCGAGCGACTCGAGCCGCTCCTCTCTTCCCCGAGGGTCTCGCCCTCGACACCAACTTCGCCCGATCGCGAGGTGTTCAAGGCGTCGCACATCTCCGCCCGCTTCGCTCCTCCCTGGAGCCGTCCCGCCGTCTTGAGCTTCCTTTAGGATCCGGAGGGACGGGGTCCCGGTGCCTCCCAAAATCATGGCCTCATCCGAGCCATGTCACCTGCCATCTTGCCTGGCCTCGGACGACCTTGACGAAGCTCGGCCTCCGTGAGTCCGCCGCTGGGACTCCCTCTCCTCGGCAAGGGCAGCGAGACGGAGGTCTCGCCCGGGCCTCGATCAACTTCACCCGAGTTTGACCAAGGGCGTTCCGGTTCGAACGTTCCGCGAAGGAGCTCGGACTTCTCACGCAAAACGACGGAGAGTCCGCAACGGCGACGTTACCCATCAAGACACAAGCACGTAAGACATGCGGCAGGGGATGACCATCAAGACATTTACCGCCGCCGACCGCGAAGTCGGCCGGTTATGGCGTCCCCGACCGCCAAGCCCCCGGCCCACCGACGGATCTGCTCGTGGTTCTCCACCCAGACCTGGGCGGCGCCGACCGTCGACAAGGCCGGGCCCGGCGTGCCACCCCAGGTCAAGGTGGACCGCCCAGTGCGTCGGCTCGGTGGGATACATCTCCTCCACCGGCAGAACTCCCGCAGCCTCGGGAACCCGCACCAATAGGAAGTCCAGGGGCCCTCGACCGACTACGAGCACCGCCCCGCCATGGCGTCAAGACGACGCCGCCAAGGGCTGCCTCGAACCCGACACGTGGAGAAGTGAAGTCGGGTTATACGCCCGTGAGCCCCCTCGTCGGGCGGGGTCGGCCGCTGGAACTTGCCGCCTCCGCCGCCATGAAGAGCTTCTTCTTGCGAGAACTCCTGACAAGGGCCCGACTCCTCGGCTGGATGGGCGCGGCGCCACGACCCTTCGAATGGCGCCATCTCGCTCCGGCGACCGGGTGACGTCGGGGCCACGGCCGAGGCTCTCCCGTGTCGGTCGACCACCATCGGGCCGAGTGGTCGACCCACCATCGCCACCTCAGGGGCCTCGCACCACCTCGGGGTGGCCTCGGCCTGCTCGGGTCCGAGCCCACTGCTCGGCCGGCGCCACGAGGGATCTCAACAACGAAGCAAAGACGATATCTTGGTCGGCGACGACCAGGCGGGCCCCAACAGGCCAAGCGCTAGCCTTCAAGGCCTTCTTGGGATGCAGAGCCGAGAAGTGGCCCCTCGCTTCCTCGGAGTCAAGAACGTGTTAGGACAAAGCAATCATATGCCGAAGAAAATCAAGATCGCGAGGCAAAAAGAAACTCACGGCCCGAGGGATCGCCCTAGGCGTGGTCGAGGCTCGAAGATCTGACCTAGGCGTCGCGACTTGATGCGCGAGCCGCCTCCCCTACACATTCGTGCACCGTCGGATCGGGACGGGGTCGCCGCCGTCCCCCAAACCGTGCTTCGCGGGGCGCGGGTACCCGCCGACAGTGGCGTCGACTCTCCCTTCGGGCCTCACCCCGTGACGCCGAGGTGCCTACATGGCCAACGCCATGGTCCCGAGGGACTTCGGCTAAGAACCCTCGGCGCCGCGGGTGTGCCTAGCCCCCGACGCCCCGTGGCTCGGGGCTCGGGTTCATAGGGAGCCCCACCGGTCGGAGTCCCATGGCTCGGTCCATCCGAGCCCCCATATCGCCATCGGCGAGTTCACACAAACTCATCCTCGGGTTGTCATCCTCCTCGTTGGGTCGGTATCCGGCGGCTCGCCCCGCCCGTTGCCCGGCCCGGCCGCTTCGCGAGCCCGCGTTCCTCTTCTTCTCCTCCTTCTTCAATTACGGGGCCCCTGCAGCTCGTTCGAGCACGGGTTCGCAGCCCGGGCGGTCGGCGTCAAATCTGGTATGGGAGGAGGGGAGTCGCGGTAGTTGATACGACCTGCGGAGGAGGAAAAGTGAGAACCGCCATGGCGACAACACACCAAAGCAATGCAAAGACACCGGCCAAGAAGCACTCACCGGGGAAATATACCCTCGGTCGCGGGGCGCATAGGGATCTCCGGATGTGTGACGGGTGTGTTGGACCCCAACGCATCCCTCACCCACTTGGCGAAAGCATCGGTGGAAAGCGTATAGGCCCGACGTCCGGGGCGCACCAAGACCCGCCTCTCGAGGTCATCTTGCACATAAGCAAGGCGAGCCATCAACGGCAACACCCCGACGCCGATGAAAAGCGGCGACCACGGCGGCAGCATTCACGCCCTTCCCTCGGGCCGCGGGACCGCTGCCTTAGGCCCTCCAACCGATGATGATCCTCCGAGGGGGCCCGGTTCCACTGCGGGCGTGCTTAAGGACCCGCCGTGTGTACGAGGGGGCGCGTTCTCATCATTGCGGAGGTAGAACCACCATCCTGCCATCCCTTGTTCGAGGAGGTGAGCTTGGATAGGATGTACCCATCGGCTTCCCGGCCGACCGTGCTCGCGCGGACTTGGGTTGAGCGCGCACCACCAACGCGCAATGCCCTCCGGTGGGCGGCCTGCGCCATCGATGCGATGTAAGGTCCGTCATGAAGAACCACAACCTGGGGAGGTCCCAATGCGGCTCGATCCCCGGAATCCCTCACGGAGGGGGTGACGAAGATGGCGGCTGGAGATCGAGTTCGGGCGGGTGGTGAAGCTCGATTTCATAGTAGTGGAGGATCGCCTAGAATGAACCGGCTCGCCGGCATCTGCGGCCGCGCCGGTGAAGATCCATCATCAAGCTCACCACGTAGCCATCGGGAGGGTTAGGCTCCTCCTCGGTCAATCCGCAATCCACTCCGTGGCGCTTCATCGGTGCGGGGACCCGAAGAAGCCCTTCATCAACGGCGCCGGAGCTTCTCTCCTCCGTCGCCGTCGTCCTCGACCACGGCTCGGCATCGAGCACCTCCCTCGCCAGTCACGCTTACCCGACCGCCATGGGTGAAAGGGAGGCGAAGGGTGGCAACCGCTAGCAACCCCGATCACACGGCGCAAGGCAAGTGAATCTCTCCCTCAATCTCTCCTACTCTTTCCCTCTATCTCCCGATTCTTTGCCCGAAAGAAGGCAAGAACGCTTGGTAAAGAGCAAAAGGAGCAACTATCGCCCGTGCGGCGACCCCCATATTTATAGGGAAGGGAAGGCAAACCGCCGGCCAGGGCAACAAACCTTCACTCACAGTGGACGGCCCATGATGGAGCGAGAACCGCTCATCCAACGGCGAAGCCGCTGGTGGGACCGTCGGGCGCATTAATGCGCCTTTGACGGACCCCCGATCTCCCCCCGACAAGAAGGCGTAAAGCGTCGTCCCCTCGACTCTGCAATCGGCGCCATCTCGGGCGTGGCGACTAGACGCCTGTCTTCCGGTCGGTAAACCGGGTCAGCCACCCATATCCAGCAGCGCCCAATCCCGAGGGGCAAAAAGTCGACCGTTGACGGTTCCCCGCCCGGCGAAACCAAACGAGCCTCGGGCGACACACCTACGTTCGAGGTTGCGGTGCTGGCCCACATGGGTTTCTGATCGCCTCGGGATAACCCGAGCCGAGGGGACAGGAGGGAAATGCACAACCAGGCTATGCGGGCCCCGGGGGCCTGGATTTCTGAACGTGTTTAAGGCCGCGGGTCTTTGCTGCTAGAGATGTCCCATCCGTGGGAGGCCCACGGGCCCTCGGGGTTGGTCCGCCCGAACCCCGGGATACGCTAGCGGTCGCGAGGTTCTCATGGGGTGAATCCAGGGATCACATAGCCGACCCTTGCTCCGGCAAGGGCACGGGCACCCGCTTAAACGGACCCGCTTCATAACGCTCACCGGAGCACGACACATTCGGCTACGGGGCATTGTGACGTGTCTCCCCTCCCCTCCCCCTTTCGAGGAGGCGACAGAGGAGCGTATGATCAAAGCCGAGGAGGCTGGTCGACCTTGCGCACATAAAGCGCGGGCCTCGGGCCGCCACGCAAAAACAAACACGCTCCTCACAAACAAAGCGCAATTTAAGAGCTGTTTCCGTCTTGCCGTGCGAGACATAAAGACCTCGAAGGAATCCGCCATTCCATTCGAGGCCTCGGGGCTACACCCAACGGTCGCTCGCGCCCCTTGTAGACGAACCACCACGAGAAACAACAAGGCGACGGGAGCGGCGGGACCCCGGGCGAGTCCTTACTCGCTCGGGGGGCTCGAGGAAGAACTTGTCGGGGACCTAAATATTGGGCCTCGAGACATTCTCAAACTATGAGAATCTGCCGACTGCCAAGGCCCGGTAAAACCTAGCTTTTGCTATCACCCCGCGCGGAGGGACGGCCCGGCGAAAGGATGGACCGACCATTGAGCCACGGCGTTTACATGGCGGCGGAGCGACCCACGAACGGCCCACAGCGGCCCGAGCGGAGTCACCACGACGTGCGAGCTTGTGCGGCTCACGAAGGACAAGGTCAAGGACCTCCGCCAAACAACGAACCATGACGTTCCACGCCGATGCGATCAAACCATGGCTCGGACTCGACCACACATCTCCGTTTCGTCCGAGGTCTGGCCTAGCTCACCACCCGGGAGAAATCTCCGCCTCCCGCGGGGGCCCTGGCTCACCACCCTCGGGCGCCAAAACTCCGCCTGCCCGGGGAGACCGGCTCTCCATCCTCGGGCGAGGTAAGCTCAACTCGCCCATCCAGGGGGCCCGCGCACCCTCGGGCATGGGAGGTTCCGCCTAGGGAAGGGAAACGCCGCATTCAATGCGGCGGTCTGGCGACACGCGGCGCGCTGCCATCGACACGCCCGGTCAAATCGAACGCGAACGACTCCGTCCGACCGATGGGGCGCAAAGCTGAACCCGGTGGCGTGTTACGCCACCCGCACGGAAACCATGGTGACACTTTGTTCATTTCCCAAAGCACCGTCAAAACGCCACGTTGGGCCAGACCCTCGGGCACGACACGCATAGCCCGACGAACCGCGGGCGGGCCCCGCCATGCGAACTGTGAGGGCGCCTCACGGGGCCCTCGGGGCGCGCCGAGGGCGACACGTCCACCATCGGATCGGGGGACGCGTGTCTTCGTCGGCGACATCCAAGCCGGCCGACCCTCGGCGGCGCACATCTGCAACCGTGCGGCCTCGAATTAGCCACCTAGGTGTCCACCGGTGTAAACGTTATCTCTCTCCTTCTCCTATAAAGGGGAGTAATGCCTCATTAAAGAGGATTCGACCCCATTCAACTCCGGTTCACACGGAGAAAACTGCTCACTACTACCACCGTAACCACGATCGTGGGGCTTGAGACCGCTTCTCTCCCACACGACCGCAGTAACCCCTCTTGTAGGCTCACCTTTGAGCGAGTTAACACGAGCGTGGCGCGCCGCATGGACATAGGGCCCCGTTGGCTGAACCGGGATAAACCACCGCGTCCCCGTGTCCATCTTGCGCTACGCCATCGAGGAGGAGGCAGGCGACCTACAAATTTTTTATTGCCGGCACCCGAGGCACCCGCCGTTCCTCGAACGCCGACACGGCTCATCTCCTCCGCCTCCCATCTCCCAATCTTCCATATCCTCCGCCACACCATCACCTCGGCATCCGCCATGGGAGTGGAGTGGCCCGGATCTCGGCGGAGCTCTAGCGATCTTGCCGGCGGGTGGAGGCCACTTGCCCGGGCCTCCCGGGCATGGAGGTCGCGACGCGGTCGGAGAGCGGGCGTGTGTAGCCCGCGCGCCGGTAGGAGTCAGCGAGGAGTGCGGCTTCCCGGCCGCCCCGGGCCCCATCGCGCTCCCATACGACGAGGGCGGCTACCTCGGCGTCCTCCACCGTGTATCCTCCTCGGCCTGCGGGGTGCCAGCGGCTCGGCGGCCGCTCGGCGCGCCGCGACGACGGCACAACCGCTAACTGGCCGGCTAGCCGCCAGCCGGCGAGTCGGGAGGAGGCGCGCGCTGCCGGGCCTCAAGCGCGAGGAAGTGGCGTGCGGTCGAGGGCGGCCGTCGGCGGGTGTGGCCCGTCTTGGCGGAGGACGACGCTGCGTTTACTGGCCTCTCCATGCCTGCGAGATCGTACTCCGGTAGCGTCCCGATTCGGCGTCGCGTCGCGTGTCGTCACGATGAAGGAGTGCCGGAGTTGGAGAAAGCTGGATTGGATCCGGGCGACGAACGGGAGAGGAGACCAGAAGGAGAGATAATGCGTGGGACGTTGAGACAGAGGAGTCCGAGGAGTAGGGGCATCTGAGGTCTTTAGCCAACGCGCTTGGTAGTCGTGCTGCTCCTAGAACGTCAAGTATTGCCCGGAGGGAGTATAACAATAGCCGCTACATCCATCCAGCCACGCCAGGACGAGCCGAAGTTCCAACGGCTGCGGAGATGAAAGACAGAGAATTCCCTATATGGCCCTCAAAATAATGATAGTTCCTTCTATGACTCTCAAATTTTGAAACTTCCTTCTATGTCCCACTTTTTAACTTTAGTTCCTTATCTAGCCCTTCCGTCAGCTTCGTCAGTTATCTCGTGTGTACATTAACTAGTGATTTTCCACCCCTCTTTTCTTGACTAAAACGACCTCTAAATCACCTTTAAAATTCATAATACTTTTTTACAGTGGTACAAGTGATGGAGATGAATCCATTTTGCAGAAAAAAAACATATGTAGCATTTACTACCTTAAAATTAAAATTCACCAAATTACGCTACTTTTTCAGACTACATGATTTTTATGGCCAAAAATGTTGTCCAACAATTGAGGAAAAATACCTAATATTTCTAAGATGAGATGTGTTAACTTATAAAAATTATTTTTGTATCATATGTTACTCAGAGAATTTTGAACTTCTTCAACAAAAACAAATTTAAACTTTCTTTCAAAAAAAATAAATTTGTAAGAGAACTTCAAAATTCTCTAAGTAACATATGATATGAAATAATTTTATAAACTAATACATCTCATATTAGGAATATTAGTTATTTTGTCTCAATTTTTTGACAATTTTTATATACCATAAAAAATCAGATAGTCTTAAAAATAGTCTAATTTGGGGACTTTTAATTTTAAGATCGTAAATACTACATATATATTTTTTCTGCAAATGGATTCATCTCCATCGGTTGTATCACTATAAAAAAAAGTTTTATGAATTTTGAAGATGATTTGGAGGTCGTTTTAATCAAGAAAATAAGGGTGGAAAACCACTCTACCAAAGTTAAGGGTCATAGAAGGAAGTTTCAAATTTTAGGGACATAGAAGGAACTGTGATTATTTTGAGGGCCATTCAGGGAATTCTCTCATGAGAGACGACCTGGTCATCTGGAGACCCAGGTTACGTACAAGCGTGAATACGACGCCATAAGGTCAGATATTCGCACAAGCCCGCGGCTGCTGCGAGCGTCAAATTCCAACGTCGTAGCCCCACACGAAAGCCACGAGCGATCATGCCGGCGGCAGCGCTGCTCTGCTTTGCTCTCTGCCGCCTGGTTCCTTTCCTTGCGGCCGTGCTCGCGCTTGTGCAGCACGCTGGCTTGCTGCCGGCGGCCGAGGCGCAGGCCAACCTGACTACCGGAGCCACCTTGACGCCGCCGGACTACATCACCAGCCCGTCCGGCGACTTCCGCTTCGGCTTCCGCGCCCTCGATTCCGACCCCACCAAGTTCCTCCTCGCCACGTGGTTCCGCTTCGGCGACTCCCCGCCCCAGCCGCAGTCCGTGGTGTGGTTCGCGAAACAATCGAGCACCGGCTCCACGCCCGTTGCCACTTCGCAGTCCGTCCTCAGCATCACGGCCGACGGCCTGGTGCTCAGCGATGGAAGCACTCAGGTGCTGTGGAGGGTCCCGACGCCTAACATGGTGCCTGGGTCCGTCCTCGCACTCCTCGACTCCGGCAACCTGCTGTTCCTCGACGAATCCGGCAAAGTGCTGTGGGAGAGCTTCTCGTACCCAACGGACACGCTCCTGCCGAGTCAGTCCTTGGCTCCCAACAGCCCGACCGATGGGAAGCTCTTCTCCAAGCGTGCGGATGCCGAGTTCACCACCGGCCGCTTCAGCCTGGCAGTCAGAACGACGGCAACGTCGTCCTCTACCTGGACCTCCTCACCGGAAACAACGCCGACAACGCCTACTGGGCCTCGCAGTCCAACAGCCCCAACGTCAGCAACACGACGGTTACCTTCGACGACCAGGGCCGCCTCAACTACACACTCCACGACGGCACCGTCCACAGCCTGATTTCGCCGGTGGTGAGATCCACCGTCGGCGACGGCGAGCACTTCCAGTTCGCTAGGATGGACCCCGACGGCATAGTACGTGCCTACGCCCGCCCGAAGAACGGCGGCGGCAACATGTCTTGGATTGTATCGGGCGCGTTCCCGGTGACGGCTGCAGCAAGAGGACATCCAAGCTGCAAGGTATGTGCGGCCCGGGGTCTTACTGCGTCGAGACAACGAACAGGCTCAACTGTGCCTGCCCGAACATGTACAGTTACACCGACGCGCAGCACAAGGACAACGGATGCACGCCGGAGTTCGAGCCGCAGAGCTGCGACGGCGGGGAGAACAGAGGCAGCTCCGAGGAGTTCACTCTCGTGGAGCTCCCCAACACCACCTGGGAGACCTCAATATACTACAACAAGTTCCCATCGGTCACGGAGGAGCAGTGCCGAGACTATTGCCTCAGCGACTGCTTCTGCGCCGCCGCGCTGTTCATCGACGGATCCGACTGCGCGGAGGTCGCCGCGCTCACGAACGGACGGCAGGGGAAACAGTGTCACGACAAAGGCGTTGATCAAGGTGCGGACAAGGGATCCTTGGGCAAAAAAGGAGGAAATCTGCAATGACCTACAAGGTCAGCACCGTCTGCCTGGCTTTTCTGGGTGATCGCCGTCGGCGGCCTCCTGGCATGGCGTTATTACCACGCTAGGAACAGGAACAGAGCAAGGAAGCAGTTATTGAGCTCGAGCGTAAGAGCATTCAGCTGGAATGAGCTTTACCAGGCCACCAATGGCTTTGAGAAACTGCTGGGCAAAGGGAGCTTCGGCGAGGTGTACATGGGAACGATGACATCCCCACGGCCGCATCTCATTGCCGTGAAGAAACTCATCGACTCGAACGAGTACAGCGAGCAGGAGTTCACCAACGAGGTCAGTCCATCGGTCAGATCCACCACCGGTACCTGGTCCGGATGATCGGCTACTGCAAAGAAGGCAAGCACCGGATGCTGGTGTTCGAGTTCATGCCAGGTGGGTCCCTCCGCAGCTTCCTCTTCAACCCCGAGAAGCAGCCGCCGTGGCGCTGGCGCGCCGAGGCTGCGCTCACCATCGCGCGGGGGCTTGAGTACCTCCACGACGGTTGCAGCACCCCGATCATCCACTGCGACATCAAGCCAGATAACATCCTACTGGATGGCCACGGCATCCCGAGGATCACCGACTTCGGCATCTCCAAGCTGCTCGGGAGCCAGCAGCTGCACGCCACCGTAACCCACGTCAGGGGCACAAGAGGGTACATCGCCCCGAGTGGCTCCGCGGCGACGCGCGAGTGGACACAAAAGCGGATGTCTACAGCTTCGGTGTCGTGCTGTTGGAGATGATTTGCTGCCGGAAGTGCCAGGAGCAAGTGGTGCCTGACTCCGACCTCCCAGAGGAAGCGGGCGCCGGCGACGAGACGGTCACGCTGTTCGGATGGGCGGCGCAGCTGGTACAAACCCGGAGGACGGAGCTGATGCTGCTCAGGCACGACGACGCCGACGCCGTGGAGGGACCTGGAGAGGGTGGAGCGGTTCGCGCGCGTGGCGTTGTGGTGCATCGAGCCGAACCCGACGCTGCGGCCGACCATGCGTCAAGTGCTACATGTGCTGGAGACTAGTCAGGCCCGAGCCGAGGTGCCGCCTGATCCTCCCGGCTGTTACGTGGAATCATCCCAGCCTTTACTATACTAGGAGAACTCTCCAGCGCGTTGCCGCGGTGCGGCGAAGAAAATGTATCTCAATGAGCTCTACAAATACAAATAAGTTCTATATGACAGAATAGTAAATTGTTAAAGAAATTAAAACAACATGCTATGTGTACATAAATAATAAATTCAAAGTATACAATGGGTTCTAAACATAAATGAATTGTCACCTAGCTGTCGTTTACTCACTGGACTCGAGCTCATCGCTCATCAGAAAACTTTTAAAAAGCATACCGATGGCTAGACGGACTTGAAGAGTTAAATTAAGAAAAAAAAAGAAAAAAATAAAGAATAGGCTGCATCCACAGAAGGAGTTTGAAAAAACTTTCGACGACCTTATCCTATCCTATCCATGCGACATTGTCAGTTGCGTTGCGACATGTCAGTCTTCTCCACCGCTTGCAAGGGCAGATGCGAGCTCCCTGCTTCTATCTCTTCCTGCGCCCTCTCATCGATTGGAGGCCGGCACAGAAGCGCGGCACCAAGGCAGGGCGGCCAGACGCCGACTGTTATCAAGAGGAAGATACTAACCGGTTGGAATCGGTCCAATCCAGCCGGCGCGCAGCGGAGCAGCCGATCCCCGAGGTTGACGAATGGATCTGCGGGGGATGCAGGCGGATGAGGAGGGCCGCCGGGGATCCCGGTCGCTGTGGGGCGGCGCGCGGTCGCTGGGAACGTGGGCGGCGCGCGAGGTCCACACAGATCGTGCGTGGCGCGGGGCGCCCGGCAGACGTGGGCTACGGCGGCGGCGCTCATCGGCGGGTGGCTTCAGGCGGCGGCACTCCTCGGCGTCGTCCTGGCGTGGCGCGCCCATCCTCGTCGTGGCGAGCCCGACACGCGTCGAGGTCGGCGTCGTCCTGGCGTGGGCGCAGCGGCGCCGCACCACCTCCGACAGCGCCCCCATCCTCTGCGCTCCTCGCGTCGTCGAGCGCGCCGCCTTGGACCGCCCAGCGTCGGGCCCTGCCGCCCCTCGCACTTTGGCCGGCGTGCTCGCTCCCGCTGGCCTCGCCCGGGAAAGGCGTCATGGAGCCGCCTCACCCGCGCCGCGGACACGGCTGCGCTTCCGTGCGTCGCACTCATCTTCCGCGCGCTCGCTCCCTGCTCTCGTCCGTCGTCACGGTCCCGCTGGCTGTGCCCGCCTCGCACCGCCCGCATGCGCTAAATAGCGAGGCGGCGGCTGCCCTTCCTCCGTCGATTCGATCGCCCCACCCGCTTCTTCCTTCCACTTCCACGCGGACACCGCCCGCGGCCCGCTGCGTGCTCGGGCGGGAAGGGAGAGAAACGGCGCGCGCGGCGGTACTCGCGGACTCCACCACCGGACGGGAACGGCAGGCACCACTCGGCAGCTCGGAATCAGGACCGACGGACGGAAAACAAATCTGACGAAGGAGTTTCGGTGACGTGGCTTCACCACGGGCCGGTAGGAACTCCTAAGTGGGGGTTTCCATATAGAAGGTTTAGATTCCACAGCTCAAAGTTAATTCCACAGGCTAAAGTAAAATATTACGCATACGACACGGCCATCTGATCAGTGTGCATGTACGACCAGCACGAACCCTGCTTCTGTGCGCGTGTACTGTGGTCTTAATCCTGACTTGTGGTACACTAGTAGGAATAGGATGGCTATATGTACTCTTCGTTCTTAAATGTATAACGTCGTTGATATCAATCGCTTGATTTTTTTTTAACTTTGATTTATAACGTCGTTGACTGTAGTCTTTCATCAACAATATCTATTTAATAAATCCGATTTACTTTGATATCAATCGCTTGATTTTTTTTTAACCTTTGTATCAATCACTTTCTTTAGTGTGTCAAAAAAGATGGTTTATGGTTTCTTGATTATTAAGTTCACGCTTCACTTATTAGGGACGACATCAGAGTATCAGACACGTTCGAGCATCTATCACATTCTAAGTCCTTCCCATAAATTTTAATAGGATTCCTAAAAAAATGGACTTTTTCCTAAGTCTTCTAGGGAGACTACGCGCTAAAAAAGCCATGTGTCCGCTTTGCCTTTAGGTTTGGAGTTGGCCGCCAGAGGTAGCTCTAGCTCCCGACGTCGCTCAAAGTGTTGAATTCATAAAGCGTATCCCTCGAAAGCATATCGCAAATAATCAAGTGAATAAAATGCTGCTTACGTGACCAATATAAAACAGTGAATAAAAATGTTGCTTACGTGACCAATATAAAACAGTTTTCCCTAGTCATAAAGCCACTGCAAACAATAAACAATGCAGCTGAGACTGAGTCATCTGCTGGGTGTGTTTTGGTTAGTGGGTTGGACCCATCGTTACACGTTTGGTTGGAAATGGAGTGGGTTGGGTTCGACCCGTAGGGAATATACTGCATAGATGCGGATTGGAATGGTCCGCCCAAACGAGCGGACCACTCCGACCCAGTTCGCTTGGGGGACGGCGTCAAGCACGTCTGCACGTGGGGAGGAGCTGGGGGTGGAGGCGGCCACCGCGGGGCGGAGGAGGAGGCCGGCGGCATGCGGCGCCGGGGGAGGAGCCGGGGCATTGTGGAGGAGGTGGGGCTCGCGGTGTTAAAAGAACATCCATCTCAACCTCTTCAACGAAACAGAAGATTGGATTCAACTCATCCCTCTCATCCAAACTGAGCTGGGTTCACTCCAACTGACAAAAGAAGGTTGGCTCGACCCGACCCACGTCGTCCCACATGCTTAATAGTGGGATCTTGATAAACATTTCCTGAACACTGTCTCGGACTCGGTGTAAATTCCCTTCATGGTAGTGTACAAACAGTAACATGTTATTCCCGTCATGATAGTGTTACATGCCAAGAGTCACCAAGTTGGTGTACAGAGAACCCTCAACTTCAGTTTAGGTACCAGCTTAAATAAGAACTAACATCCACGAGAACAAGCTAGGCTGCACAGCGCAGTGTACTGGCCTGCTGGGGCAGACAGTCAGACACTACCAACAGAAAACAAGCTAGCGCTCTAGCAGCAGTCAATAACTGTGCTACCATCTGATTCCTGAATACTAGAGGCACCACGAGAGATTGATCCCTCCATGTCTTTCAAGCATTAGAGTGCTATCACAATCATCGACATATATTGCTGCCAGCAGATCACAGTTCAATATTCCCAGACTCAAAAACCAATAGATTACAGTGTTTGCTCACAAACCAAAAGAATGTATCAGTGTCTCTGCGTATAAATAAATAGCATCGCCATATAGTTTGTGTGAATAATGTTCCCTCAAACAAATTATAATTTACTCTAATTCAATAAACACCACGTATGAATATGGCAGTGCAGAGGGTCAACGATGAAACCACCCGACCCCCGACCCGTCTCTCCCCGGGCGGCGGCGGCGGCTCCTCAACCTCCCGAGCCGATCTCCCTTCTCAGCCACTCCCCACCAATCCAAGTCCAGATCCGAGCTCCCCTCCTCCTGATCTACCGTTCCATGGGTTCACCTTGGGGAGCTCGGAGCCCAGCCCGTCGGCGGCCTCCCTAGCCCGTCGGCTGCCTGCCGGGGAAGCCACCGCCCACGGCAACCTCGCCGAGTCGCCCAGCCCAGCAGCTGCGACCCCCCCCACGCGGCCACCTCTACCTTGGAAGACGGGGCGCCCTTGGGCGGTCCGTGAAGACCGCTACCTGCTCGGGCGGCGCGCCCAAATCGGCGCCACGCCACGTGCTCCAGGCTGCGGTCGCCGTTGAGGACGAAGACGAGGAGGACGACGACGAGGCTGAAGACGTCGGCGACGATGAGAGCGAGGCTGACGACGAAGACGCGTTGCGGCTCCCGCGCCGTCGCGGTCGCCGTCATTGACGGCCGACCGGCGGCCCTTCTCTCGTGTCGTCGCCCTCTCCCCCACGCTGCCCCCTTCCATCCTAGGGGCAGCTCGGTGGGCGTTCCAAGGCCAGCCGCTGGGCGGAGGCCGACCCGAGCGCGGGTAGCTGCGACGACGAGCCCGCTCCTGCTGCCCCGCGTCCGCCTTACCGACGTCGCCGCCAGGCTCTTCGACCTCTTCGGCCACGCCTCCTACGCCGGTGCGGCGCCGTGCGGCTTCAGGGGCATTGAGGAGGGCACCCGCCGGGCAGCGCAAGAAGGAGGTGGCGTCACGGCATAGGCGCAGCACGCCCGGCGGTGCGGGTGCTCGCGCAGCAATGCCTTGGTCCGCAGCCGGCGCCCGGGACCCGAGCGCTTCGCTGGGCCCGAGGGCGTCCCTAGCTGCCCGCGTTGGCTGACGGAAGAGTTCCGGGCCGTCGGCGCCGTCGCCAACGGCGCCGCCCGGACAGGTGCGCCACTGAAACGCCGACACCCCGTCCCGCCTGAGCTGTTCGGTCTCGCTTCAATTGCCTCGCGCCCGACCACGTCGCCGCCCCACCGCCACTCCCCGACGCCATGCGCCTTAGCTGCGAGGCTCCGGCCATCGGGCGGGGGCATGCAAGCGAAGGCCCACCGCTTCGCCACCTTCAGCGGGCCACGCGAGCAGGATGCGGTTCTCCGCCCCGTGACGCCGCCGCACCACGCTTTGGCACCGGGCGGACGGCGTCACCGCCCTCGCCGCGGCCGCCACCCACGCCGCGTCCCACCGAGGGAGGCCTCCACCACGCCCCCGCCACCGTACCTCGGCATCGACACCGGCCCGCTTGTGCTCGGGCTTGCGGAGGCGTGGAGCCTCCGCTTAGGTTGACCCGGATGGTCGACCGGCTCGCGGCCTCCGGCCCCTCTTGGGGCTCCCGGATGGGCCGACCGTGCCCCTCGCCTCAACGGGATAATGAGTGGGGCGGCGCCCGAGCGGTGGCGACGGACCCCTCTTTGCCGCCTCCTACGACACACAGCCCAGCGCCTCTGCGGCAAGGTGCCGGGGTGGTGGTGGCACCTCGGAGGCTCCTGCCCCTCCCCTCGGTCGGCCAACCCCGCGGCGAGGCGCAAGGGATGAATGAGGCTGCGCCGTGCACGCCGACGGACGCTTACTCCGGCGCCTACCGCGCCTGTCGTCGCGTCGGCGCAGGAGGTGGGGATGTAGAGCCGTCTTCGCGCCGGGCGGCTTCCCTACCGCTCCTCCGCCGCCCGACGCGAACATCGATAGTGCGCCGTGCCTGCCCTCCTCCGGCGGCGATGGCGAGCACGTGACACCGCCGGTCGGGAGGAGTTGGAGGCAAGGATATCGTCCCCCTCAACACTCCTACGCTCCAAGGATGGACCCGAGGCTTCCGCTCCCGCTCCCGCGCCGGTGTCGGTCCATTCTCTCACGGAGGAGTGGGCGCGTGCGGCTAAACCGCGCGCCCCAATGCAACCGTTCAAGCACGAAAGGTGCTGCCGTAAGCTTCGGCGAAGGTCGAGGATGAGGCCGTGGATTCAGAAATTGAGCAGGTTTGTGGTTGCCTTTGGGGGCAAGATGGCGAAAAAAAGAGGAGTTGCTTTGAGGCCACGCTAGCGGGTGGGATCGATCTCTCCGCCATGGACCTCAACATGGCGGGGATTGCGGAAGAGGAGGTCGGCTAGTTAGGCCTTGATCTCTTTTTTTCTTTCTTGTCGCAAATTTGTTCCAATGTAATCGCTCTTGGGAGATCCGGTAGAAGTAGGGGTGGTGATCCAGGTAATGCTCGTGTTACGGATCGACCATAGTTTGTAACACTCTTTTACGCTTAATGAAAAACACGTCTAGGCGTGCTCTTAAAAAAAAAATAAACACCACGTATAACAAACGCAAAATTCACAATTTACACTGCTGCCCGGCACCACAGGCAAGAGGGAGGCATCACAGTTTGTTGTCCGCAGCAGGCGCCAGCACTGAAGAAGCTAATAAACAGGGGCATAGCTTTATGCAACCTTCTTCATCTACAACAAAAAATTCCCATCTAGCCTCCTCAGGTATTTACACGAGGGGTAGATCTTGATTGAGCCTCTTCAAAGAGGGGTCTCATGGTCCTCATCAGCACCTCAGCAGTTCACACCACATTGCCCCAAAGCAACAGCTTTCTGCGTAGGGGAGATGTAAGGGTCGATCTTCACCCACAGCAGGGAGAAGATAGACGCTAGGAGGATGGACCAGACAATGACAATGGTTGGCGTGCGGTTCTGCCTGCCCATGAGACCCTTGAGGAAGGGGTACAGATGGAGGATCACCCAGATTGAGAATAACAGCTTTCCAAACAGCGGACCCCAGGATTGGTAACCGCTGTTAATGGCATACGAAATTCCCGCCACCATTCCAACCAGGTTAATGACAAGCACAGTGGTTGGAGGGATGAGCAAACTTGTCCACTTGAACACATATAGCTCAGCAAAGTCGCCATCCTCATCAGATGCCTTTGAGGTAACTGTGAAGTTGGTATCAATCCCAGCCAACACTTTCAGCAGACCCTGGAACACGGCAAAGAGATGGGCAGAGGTCCCACCAATAACCCAGAACTGTTCATTTCTCCACCAATCTTCAATGCCAACACCACTCCATCTGAGCTCCAATATACCAGTAGCAAAAATGGAGGCGAAAAGAAGAATGAAGAACATCCCAGCATAATTACTAATCTGCACATCACAACAATATATGATCATTAGAGAGTTGACCATTTGACACTCAATGAAAAGGGTTTCAGCACAAATTCAGAAAAACAGAGCTTTGCTGAACTTGAAGTGAGGACAACACAAAAACATTGTTTACTACGATCCATAAACCACAAATATAGTAATTCAAACAATAGACTATATTGAGTAAGAAGGAAAATGCCAAAGGGGAACTGGTACTAGTTATGGCTATATGTTGCACACTTGTACCATGTGTTAGTTCAATGTGATAACAGTTATACAGGTTTGAGCAGTGATATGATAAAAGAGCAAAGAAGTTAGAGGATAACATGTGACTAACCTCAGGAATGATAAATTTATTCGTAAGGAGACAGATAGCAGGAAGCACGCAATAGGCAATAAGTGGAATGGATGTGATTGGATAAACAATGGTGTTGATGTAAGCCAGCCTCTCCAGAAGCTTCAACCGCCCGTTGTAGCCATACCAGATAGGACAATGTCTGCTAAGCAGAATTTCAACTGACCCAAGAGCCCAATGGAGAGGAAACGGTGGAAGTAAAAGGCCGTCGTGGCTTAGTGCTGGGCCGCTGCTTGCTGGATAGGGGACGACAGAAATGAGAGGAAAATGAAATGCTGGCAAAGGGTGTTTAATGTGAGGCCTTGTTGTGCTGTAGAGACGGCGAGGGAGATACAGTAAGGGATTATTCTCATGTCCTTGGCTGCTGAAAAACTGGTGCCCTCGAGCACTTTTGATTTCCACGCTGGATATTAAGGGAAAGCCACGGTCTGCAAAGCAAAGTCTTTGCTCCCCGCCTGCCCGGTGCCCCACAGGCTACTACTGACTTTCCCTGCTGCCAGTCCTGCCACCGCCGGCAGCAGCACACACACGGCGGTCACACGCACACGCCCAGCGAAACCACTGAGGAATTGCATGACTCCGCCCGTCCCTGCACCGGGCCAGCATGTCAGTTCCCGCTGGCGCGTGGCACAAGTTGCTCAAACGTCTTTTCCACCTTTACGCCGCGGTCAACTCAAACTCTGCATCCGGATCCCTATAGGAAAAAGGGAAAAAAAAAATGCCTAGGCAGCTCCTTTGGGGGTAAAGGGATCTCCATTGTAAATAAAATAAGTACTCGCTTCAAATGAGTATGGAATTTTCTTTCGTTTGACAAATGAGTATGGAATTTCCTTGCGGATAACCGGATAAAGACTCGCTTCAAATGAGTATGGAATTTTCTTCCGTTTGACAAATGCGTGCCGAGAGGTCCGGCTATAAATATGCCATGCACTACTACCTCTCTCCCGAACATCCCACACTCACAGAGGCAACAGAGTAAGCAAGGTGTGATCCTCTGCATGTGACATCACCGCTTCGTGACGCATAAAAAGAAATAGAGGTATGTAGTATGATCATCCCTTTTGGAACTAGCTTGATCTCTGACTCACTGCAAATCCTCTTGTTTTGGCCATCAAATTAAATCTGTATTTGTAGCAGCATCCTATCCTAGCAGTACGTACGACGATCAGGCAAATACAGAAAAAATGGATGCTCGTGGTCCCATGTTCGGCTTCTGCGTCGTCTCGGCGGGTGTCGCCGTCGCCGTCGCCGCAGGCGTCGACGAGGCTGACCTGCAGACTGGCCTCGCCCTTGCTCTCTGCATCCTGTTCCACGCCGGAATTCTGCTCCTGATTAATGGCGTCCGCCGCGCATGAGATAATCGAAGCCGACACCGCCCGGCGCGGCGATGTTGTTCAACAGCTCCGTCACTCTCAGTAGCGATGCTGACAACTGAGTCCGGGACTGGATCAATTAATGGTTGCTCATGCTCGTCGTTTGTTTAGTATTAAATCTATTCTAAATTGTAGATCGTTTGACTTTTTTCAACCCTAACTTTGACCACTGCGTCTTATTCAAAATTTTATGTAAAATATTACTTTTTCTGTCGTGGTATACTTTATTATCAAATGTTCTTTAAGAATGATTTAAATTTGATTGTTTTTGCATAAATCTTTTGAATAAGACGAGTGGTCAAAACTTGAGGTTAAAAAAGTCAAACAAACTATAATTTAAAACAGTGAGTACATTATTGTATTTGCTTTGTTGTGCACTGTCAGTTGCAGTAGTCTCTCGGTTTGACCTGTTGTATACTCTATATGTTTTATGTACTGGATAATAGCCTTACTGTCACTTATATATACTTTATTTTGTCTCTTCTTTTTCTTGCGCTGCATGGCAGAAAACAGTCTTCTTTCATTCAGTAATTTGAAAGAGGATTATACTGATTATGCTATTGCTTTGTCAGCAGCGCTAAGATGTTGAATTTGGCTAAATTTTGGCCCAGGATGCATGCAGATTCCAGAGTCCGCCAAACTTGCTTCAACCATTTTTTAGCTTTTTTTTTAATGAGAAATACTATCATAATATACAACATATTCGTGTATTGTGAAACTGTAAAGATTTTTAAAAATGGTTGGTCAAAGGTTGCAATGTTTGACTTAGGGAGTACACGTCAAATTAAATCCGAAAAGTACTTGTAAGAGTATATTGCGTTAAATAATTTCTAAGCTCTAAGAGATTTATAACATATTTTTTTTTATTATAGCTTTGTTGATTTGAAATTAGATATCAATATATATGTGAGTTCAGTGATTAATTCTTCAATTCATATCATTATTATTTAGTAAATATTATATGAACAATAATATAACAGTTAATGCCTAGATAAGACTGAGGGGGTGTTTGGTTCAAGAGACAAGGGGATTAAATGAGACTAAAAATTAGTCCCTAGTCTCTCACAAGAGAGTCTATTGAAATAGGAACTAAATAAGATTAAAAAACTAAACACTAGTCAATTTAGGGACTAAAAAGAACTAAAAATTAGTCCCTAGTCCTTTAAAAACCAAACAGACTCTGAATTTGTACATATACAAAGCAAATACAAAACATATTTTGTAAAAAAAAAAAAGGAGGCAGGAGGTCACAACCCTGATAGAAATTTGGCAACATGAAAAAAAACGACATGAAACGCGTGAAAACGTGAAGGTTCAGTGTGTTTAAAACAAAACAGGGAGGTTCAGGGTAGAATTGCGGAAAGAATGTCTGAAAGATGCACACTTGGATCGAAGCCCGTTCTACAACCTAAATGTCGATTCCGTTAGATTGGGCGGAATTGACACCCGATTGCTGATTGTCGGGGGTGAGGATGGCGAGGGTGACGACGATCGGCGGCGTGATGACGAGGTCAAGAAGAACGACGAGGAAGAAGACGTTGAAGACAACGTGTAGCAGCTCCGGGCGATGACGAGAGGTGAGGGAGGAGGTGGCGGCGCCGGGCGCGGGCGGCGGCGTGGCCGCCGTCGTGGGCGGCGCGCCGGGCGAGCGGCGTGAGGCGCTGGCGCGGCGATGATGGCGGCGGTGGCTGCGGTAGATACAGAGAGAGAGCCGGAGAGATAAGTTGTTTATCGAGCGATTTTTCTCGCTTAAGATCCAAACGATAACATGCGCCTTGTATTTATAGTCCGAAGAAGACTTGCTTGCTAAGAAATATCTAGGAGGTTTCCTTATAGATTGGAATACCTTTCTTACAAGTAACCTATTTATTCCCTATTTTATTCCTATATTTATTCCCTAAATATATATTACTTAATAAACGAAGTGATGACGATGACGCGATGGAGGCGGCCGGCCAGCTCGCCGTCGGGCCGTCACACACCCTCTAGGGGGCCTTGTGTGCCATGCATGGCCCATGGGCCCCACCTTAATTTGGGTCATGACATATCTCCCCCCTTTTCCGAGCAGCGCGTGCTCGCGCTGCGGTTCTGCACGGCTGTCGTTGTTGATGGGGGTGATCGAAGTAGCATGGTCCAAAGATTGCTGCATCCACGTCTAGAAGGGGAATGAGTCGGGCGAAGATGAGGTTGGTAACCTTTAATCCGATGGGTGGAAGTCCGTAGCTCTTACGTCCCATGAGATTGTTGAAGATGCCGATGGTGTGGTGATTATTGTCGTTGAAGGAGAAGACTCATCACCGATGGAAAGAAGCTATGTGGTGGCTCCTCCAACGACCCACCGCTTGTCATAAAGATTGGTATGAATGGCGAAGTCGTCGGAAGGTGGACGCCAATCACTACCAATGTTGTCCAAACTGGTGCTCCCGCCGGAGCTTGTTGGTTCCGGCTATGTCGTGTAGCTCGTGATCCGTTCTTTGTAGCAAGTTCAGGTGGAACGAGAGCCTCCGAGATTGTGACGAGATTGACGAAGTAGGTGGTTGATGTGGGTGGAATGTACCTCTTGTCGTCGTCAGTGAAGCTCACAAGTCTAGGCTTGTCAAGATGAGAGCGCTGGACTCTTGGGCTAGGTGGATCGCCGTACTCCCTGCGTCGGTTGCCGCCCGGGTGCATTGCAGCCCACGGTTTGTTAGGCGTAGTCGTCTCGGGCGTAGATGTCGTTGAGGAACCCGGGAGCCAACCGGTTTTGGCTCGAGTCGTCCCGCGGCTATCATAGCCGAGTGAGTAGTCGATGGCGCGATGGTCGTTGCTTGGCGCGTGGTGTCCGGTAAGCCCATGTTCTTGATGGAGGTGTCGGGACCATAGGTGTAGTCGATCAAGTCGTCGTTCCGTTGAAATAGCGCGAAGTAGTCGTTGGTGTCGCCATTGATGGGCAGCTTGAGGCCACGAAGAAGACACCGTGTGGAGGTGTCCCAGTACTCCCGTGTCGTTTGGGTTGGCATGTAGACGAACCGGAGAAGGAGGAGTGCCGCTCTTGTTAGAAGTATAGTGGTGTACCCGATGTTCTACTTGACTTGAAATACCGATGGTGGCGCCTTTGCTGGATCCGGAGGTTGCTCGATGGTGTTCTCCACCACCGCGATCTTGGGAAGGATGTCCGATGGGTGTAGCAGATTGTCGTTGTCGTATGTCGGCCGCTGAACGACCGTTTTGTCGATGGCGCCGGGAACGTCGGTGTTCTCATCTATGGCGGCGTCCGTTGGGTTGACGTCGTGGCTGCCGGTGTCGAGGTTGGCCATGAGGGGGTCGTCGTGGTTCATGCCCTTGTAGTTGTTGTCGATGATAGGCATGGCGAAGACGTAGTTGACGCCGAGGGTTCGTCATCGGCGTTGGCGTCCTTGAGGACGTCGTCGCCCGTTCATGGCGCCCATGGTGGCGTCGTTGTCGTTGATGTTGTTGGTGATGTCTTCGGCGGTACCATTGTTGGAGACGTCCGGTTGGCAAAGGTGATGCCGTTGTTGGTCGGCATGGTGATGACGAGGGCGTCGTGGGTGACGTCGTTGGCGCCAATGGGAGGGTCATCATCTACACCGGCATTCTTGAGGGCGTCGTTGGCGAGCATGGCGCCTATGGTAGCGTCGTCGTCGTCGATGGTGGCGCCCTTGGGAGGGGTCGTTGCCGTTGGAGTCCTTGGTGGCGGTGTCATCCAGATGTCGATCCCAGCGACATCGATGTCGATCTTGGCGTCGGGTGGCGTCATCTTGTTGTCCATGTTGGCACTCGGATGTTCCCAATGTTAAAGAGGGTGTTGGTAGTGACCGGGAAACTTATTCGTGCCATTGTAGTAGCAGCGAGACGTTGGCCTAGTTGGGTAGGCTTTTCGTCGAGCGGTAGGTGGATGTCCGTGGTAGCCTCCCCGATGCAGTGCGATGCGGGTCGCGGCGGTAGGGCATCCTTGGGGTAGGCGTGCTCGTTGCTTGCGGCGTCGATGATCTTGGAGGGGGTGACGTGGCGCTGCGTGTGAGAGCGACATCGCCGCCGTCGGTGGCGCCATGGCGGGAGCGGCGGCGATGGCGGGGATGACGCCGGAGGCGTGTCGTCGGGCGGGTTGGTGTACTTATCGATGATGAGGCTGATTTTGCCTCCATGGCTTTGGCCTCCATGGTCGCGATGTACTCATCGATGATGCGGTTGACCTCCTCGCCGATGAATCGCCCCCGATTCTGAGCCATTGGATCATCCGGTCTCGGATACCAGGTTGCCCGATTCGGCTAGATTGGGCCGAATTGACACCGATTGCCGATTGTCGGGTGGTGAGGATGGCGAGGGTGACGACGATCGGCGGCGTGATGACGTAGGCTGAAGAAAAATGACGAGGAAGAAGACGTTGAAGACGACGTGTAGCAGCTCGGGGCGATGACGAGAGAGGTGAGGGAGGAGGTGGCGCGCCGGCGGCGGCGGCGGCGTCGGGCGAAGCGGGCGGGCGCGCGCGCGGCGCGATGATGGCGGCGGCTGCGGTAGATAGAGAGAGAGCTGGAGAGATAAGTTGTTTAGGAGCTACCCTTTTAATTTTTACGCTTAAGATCCAAACGATTACATGCCCCTTGTATTTATAGTCCGGGGGAGACTTGCTTGCTAAGAAATATCTAGAAGGTTTCCTTATAGATTGGAATACCTCTCTTACAAGTAACCTATTTATTCCCTATTTTATTCTTTTATTTATTCCCTAAATATATATTACTTAATAACAAAGCTGATGACGCGATGGAGACTGACGGCGGCGGCGGCCGGCCAGGCTGGCCGTGCGCACGCACACCCTCTAGGGGGGCCTTGTGTGCCATGCATGGCCCATGAGCCCAACCTTGATTTGGGTCATGACACTAAACTTTCACTCGTTTGCTGAAAATATCAAGAAACGACAAGAACGAGGTCATGTTAGCTTTATCACAACACAAACGATGCAACTAACATTTTCAGTCCACGGGTAAGAGCTAAACTTTTTTTTTTTTTGAACAATAAAAGCTAAACTCAAGGTAACGGTGGATTATGTTTCTGGACTCACGAGGGTGGGGGCGGTTGTGCTTGCGACTCGTTCTCCTCCACTGACATGTGGGTCCATTTTCTGGGCCCGGATATGAGGCGGCCAAGTCAACCAGCGTTCAGCTGGTGACGGCTGCTCGAATTCAGTTGGAATTTACTAGTGAGGAGGCGCGCATTTGCGCGCCAATGGCTTAAGGTGAGGAAACTGGGCTATGCGAGATGACCATTAATCTAGGAAATGGTATAGCTGTCTAAATAGCATAGGTAAACTCTGAGGAAACAATTGTTATTGGCGTCATTGTGTAACCTAAGCCATTAGTGTAGAATATAATGTCCCTACTTGGCAAAAACAACCACATTGATGTAGAGACAACAACTCGTATAAAACATGGGTATAATTTATTTCTTTTCTATACCTATGCAAAGCATTTGCATACGTCAAGTCGAGTATGCAAATCTTTGTATTCTCTGCATGATGAGAAGACAAGATGTATGATAGAAGCTCAGTTAAAATCCATAGGAGTAATACATAGGTGTAGTGTTTGTGTGTGAAAGAATGTCAGTATAGAGATGGAATGGAAGCAAAGTGTGGGTATGGTGCGTGCTGAGTGAAAGTGAAGATATTTAATTTCATGCACATAAGATTCATAGATCACTGATGTATATATAGATGTATATGTTACATGTACATAGAAGTAGTTGTATATCATACATAGAAGTAGTTGTATATCCATCTAACTATCCAAAATAAATAATCTTCTATGTTAGGATTGCCGTTATTTTCCGCCTTCATATCCACAGCTCTCCCTTTGAGAGGAGGCAGGTAAGATGCTATACCTAGATTGTGTCTCCTCTGCAGAACTGCAATATGCAGGGAAGATCTTTAGATACAAAGGCAATGGGAATATATGTTGCTATTTAGAGTCAGAATACAGTTGTATCATGTAGCATGAGGGAGTTATTTGTTTACCAAGCTTTCTCTTTTCTGAAGGTTTGACTACTAAATTATGGAGCAACAATTTACTAACCTCATACTGAGCGAAAAGCATCTAATTACATAATTCAAACTTATTCAATTGGTTTGATCATTTGAGGAGATTTGATGATCTAAGTACAGAATAGATGCAGAGGTCTATTTGACTCATCAAACATAGCATTCAGGTAACATGGCTTGAAATGATAAAATGCTACAACTTTGCTGCATATGAGCATACTTTAAGCTGCAAAATTAATGAATAGTGTTCTTAATCTGTACCCATACTGCGAGTCAATAACTGTATATAATTTTCAGTATATTGTCATGTCCAATATACACTTCTATCAATAATCTAATTCATTTGCAAGTTGCATTGGGCACAAGATTATTGCACATTAATGTCAGAAAGCAAACTCACTTGACTGCAGCCTTGATCTCATCATAGGTAGCGGACTTCTCAAGCTCGACAGCAAAAACATCAAAGGTTTGGGACACAGAAAGCCATATCAGTCAACTTTCCATTAAGGACAGGAAGCACTTTGACAACAGTGTACAGGACATGAAGCAGTTGTTAGAAACTAAAATACAAACACACCAAAAATACAGAAAATGGAAGTGTTTTGAATAGAATGTTGATGGGCAGTTTCTTCTTAGAGAAGCTGCGACTCTACATTATTTGACACTATCTTTTATCGTGCAAAGCATTAAGGCATTTCGTAGTTATATATTGTAGAGTGCATAAAGAAAAGGAAGGTTCAGTTTATAACCTTTGCAGCTCGCTGATGACCACTATTTGTTTTTTAACCATTAGCTTCATATGGTATACATATTGTCATAAGAGATTTTCTTAAGAAAAAAAAACATCTTGTCACCTTTGCTGATAACCAAAGTGGGTGACAATGTAATCTTTGGGAATAGGGAATGTGCTCAGAAACAACAGCGCATGATTTCAGGAGACAGGCGCTATCATGGACAATGATCACAGGTATGCCATCAAGAAGAATAAATGTATGACTTCACAGGCAGGAAACATGAGCTCAGACTGGACCACTATATATTTTTGTTATCACAAACAATGATCACAAGCAAGCATGATCGAAAAAACAAAGGCAACGATTAGATTAGACAAAAGGAGAAACTATCAGAGGCAATGAGATCACAAGCTCTACACTTCTGTGTGGGGTTCCGTCAAGGAGACGGCATCCACCTCAGTCCCCACATAACAGGCCCTCGCCGGGTGGATGGGGTTCCCTCAAGCTCGCGACGGCGGCGGCGGCGGCGACTCCGGCAGAGTCTTCGTCGTGCTTGTGCTTGTCGGCGTGAAGCTAGCGGGGGATGTTGGTGTCTAGGCGACGGGCGGCGGGATGGAGGAGCCGACGACGCATCGAATAAGGTACCCCGGACCTTCCTCTATCTCGGCGGTGTCGTTTTTCGGCGGCGCGGCGGTGGTCCGTGGGGATTTAGGGTTAGGTTAGGTGGTAGGTTTTCGGTCTTTTCTTGTTTCTTCTTCTTCTTGGTGCGTCATCCGCTTCGCTCAGTGTTCGGGTGTGACGCCGGGCGGCGGGATGGCTCAGTCTTCTCCGCTTTACGGGGTTCCCGGCCCGGTTGCTGGCCATGGTGTTGGTGGCTCTGGTTGGTGGTCTCGCCGGCATGGGATGGGAAGTTGCCGATTTTCGTTCAACGGAAGATGCGTCTCGGTGGAGTGGCTGGGGCTGGATTTTGCGGCGTTTGCAATGCGTGCTTCCTCTTCTTCTCCGGCAATCTTGGGCGGCTCGGTCTTGGCGCGGCCGATGGCTTGGGCGGATCCGGTGAGGCGGCGTGAAGACTGGAGAAGGCTCTGGAATCCACTTCTTGCAGCTTGGTCCTTAGTGTCCTTGTTTGTATTTTGTTTTGGTTCTCAGGGCTCTTATGTAAAAGGGGTTGTACTGTTTATGTACTTTTAATAAAAATTCCCCTCCTGTTCGCAAAAAAAAAAAAAAAAATGATGCTGATGATCATTGCCAAATGGAAGGATTTTTCAGGAAAAAAAAAAAAAAAGAAGCAAACACATGGATAGGCTGAACGAATTTGAGGAGATGTGTCATAAAGAGATGCCTGAGAATGCCACTCAATTGAGGGGGAAGACTTCGAGAGTACAGATAATAAAATAGGCATGAGGAGGCACAATCTATCATCACTTCAGATCATGGAAGAGCGAGAAACTGCCATAAAAAGTATAATCGGTGCCTCAGTTACAAAGAGAGGAAAAAGGAAATGAACATTGGGCATAATCATCGCCTCAGTTATAAACACAGTAAACAGATGAAAAAAAAAAATCATCATAGCTCATGAGTACTGCCTCAGCCATCTAAAAAAAGAGGCCTAAACTTGTGGAACGATGGCCTATGATCAACGCATATGACACGGAACATTTCTTGTGTATTCATCATAGCACTACCCTATCCCCTCAAATTAATCTCGCAGCAAGAGATCATCATTGGACATGACCAAAATTACAAGCATAGTAGTGTAGCAAGAGACCAAACAAATGTATCACTGACATGGTTGTGTCCTCAGATATAGTGCATCACACCTAGGTAGTCTGAAGATTTATCCGAAGTGAGAAGGCGACATGATATGCAATGCAAACAAAAAACAACAGGAAGGCGGTAACCATGTAGATTGGAAAGAGAAAATGGGAGAACAATGGGTCAAGGGTCAAATGGACCCTGGCCTGTTGGATTGCCTCCAAATCGCAAAGCGATGCGACCGGGAAGAGACAGTGGGTAAGAGAGCAAACCAGGGAGCGGTCGATACAGGTGATCTTGAGCCTTCCAACAGCAGATATTGTACCTTATGAGGTTTTCCAACAACATATATTGTATCTTGACTTACGTGCCTGTAGTAGACACAAAGACAGACACGTTAGCAGAAGTGTCCCAAAAAAATCAGGCCTTCTATATCAATTTGTAGATAACAGGCAATGTATTATGATATGAGGTAGAATATAAATCTCAGCGTCCTTAGCAACAGTGTTCCTATGAATTTCAGGTCCTCTATATAAATAAGCTAAGCCAGGCGTTTAGTGAGGAAGCATACCAATTTCATTGAACCAAAACATGAAGAGTAGAAAAACAATGATTATTTTGAAACCCCTACCTAGGACTGAACATTGGTAGGGCAAAAAAATCGTCGTAACAGATCATAATAAAAAATCATGAAGGAATTATCATTATCAGGCTATTAGGACAGCAAGTTAGACAGATATAAATTAAGGGCAGCCAACAACATATTAACTGAACAACTCTGAATATCCAAACATAGCATAGCTATCAGCTCTGACTATTTATAATTTACAGGAAGAACTTTTCACCACTGCAGCAAAGACCATTTGAAATGTGTCGGTGGTCGTATACCACGGTCACAATGTCGGCCGCTAATGTGGTCAAATATACAGGCAACAACAAATTGTCATTTGATCATTATCCAGCAAATTAACACTTTCCAAACCTGTTTGTATAGGAATCTGATAATAACATGCTAGGACCCTTATGGTTTTAACAGTATTGCATTGGCCACCAACTTAGTTCATTTCTTGATACTCAAAAAAAAAAAAACTTAGTTCATTTCTTTTTTGTTCATGCACCAAACTAAAGGTGGATTAGTTCGTTCCTAAATCTGTAGTATTTGCACAGAGCAGGCCAACATTTTTTCTTGAATATGCATGAGTTGTGTATCATCATTATATTAAGAAGAAAAAATAATGAAATGAAGCTTTTGGCCCTACATGAAAGTTCATTCCTCAGACTGAAACCTAAGTCAGAGACAAACTTGAATTATCAGAACATAAACCGGATGGCTCTCAGCAGCAACTGAATGTCTGAACCCACCATTCAATAGTGAAGGTATTGCCATTAGTAAATGTTCAGCAGTAAGTTTTAAACACATCTTCAGTGGCATGCTATTGTCATATATAGTTCAGACAATCAAAGAGCTAGCTTGATAGGGGAGCAACATCTGAATGCATGGCCCATCATGAAATCTAGGCCAAATGTGGTGATCTAAATTGGCTAATTGACCTGTAAGTTATGACAATTATAGCTTCACTATAAAATGGAAGGAGACTGTGAATTTGGTTTGCAGCTGCGTGCTCTGGGCGAATCTAGAAAAACTGAAACAAAGAATGCAGCACTGAATAACCACTCAACAGCTTGGCGGCGATGCAATGTATACATAGATACCATTTATATTTGAAAACGATCACTGAACAGTGAACTCTGAACTATTTCAGTAGTACTATCAGCATGCAGTACACATCAGTCAATAGTCATGTGTAGGTAGATTTATTAGATATTATACAGTTAAACCTGATCGGAAATAAGGTAGCCTATGACTATTCTGTTAGGTTGATTTTTGCCTAAGCTAGCATTATATTCACCCACAAAACCAACCGTGATCTATCTAATTAACAAAAAAAAATTGCCAAATGGACTGTTAATAAGACTTCCAAAACTAACTGCTGCATCCTTCATCTCATATGTATTTCTTTTTTTTTTTTTTTGGCGAGGATCTCATATGTATTTCTGATCCTACAAAAATCCTATATAATACCATGTTTCCATAACAGAATCCCACATGCTTCTAGTGCATATCCATTACACCAAACTGGTAGAATGTAATAATTACAAAGCACAGGTTTCCAAGGAACCATGTGGTTCATGCAAGCACTATTTTTTGTCCAAAGGTGTGTATGCATTTATCATATTTAACAGAAGAACACACACAGAAGAGCACTAACAGTTTCATTAACTTAGAGCTATAGTGCAAGGTAAAATTAGTTGCTGACTGCTATGTCAAAGCATACAGAGCGGAATCAAAGAGTTTTAGGAAATCAAGATTAACTTTGGATAGCGATGCACGGAGGAAGATTCAGAAAGCTACAGTGCACACAACCAATCCTTGTAAAATGATTTGCGCTCTACACATTCAAGGCAAGAAAAAAAAAAGACGATAACCTTGGTAAGACTCAGCCATAGTCTTTGGTGGTAGGAGGTTAGGCACTCTCTTATTGGAACCTGCTAAAATTTGCAGCCTTCCAATCTCTGAATCAACATCAGAAAAGGGAATAAAGAAAATAAGACACAAACAATCAATCATGAAGCGTAGGGGGGTGAGGAAATATTGCTCATTCATTTCTTGTTTTAGTATTCACATGAAAGAAACAGGGTGACATTCTCCTTTCAAGTACCATGGTTTTTAGTAGCTTTCTAAAATCAAAATATTTCTCATTCTTTTGCTTGTTTTAGTATTCACATGAAACAAACAGAGTGACATTTTCTTTTCAAGTAATATGGTTTTTAGTAGCTTGCTAAAATCAAATATGGCAGCAAGAAGGGGCTATAGCTAGCAATCATTTTGTCTCCCCTTTGTTATTATTTCCCATCTTTTTCCATACAATGAGTGAGAAGGGCAGGGACTGAAAGAAAAAGTAGAAAGATATATTTCAAAGCAATCAGGAACATGAAAGCTGCAAACCTATTACTATGGTACCAATTTCTAACTTCATTCATTTTTATCTATCAATAAACTACAGGTCCCCACAAGCTTTACTTGCTCAATTTATCTTTGTCAGTTGACTTTAGTTATTAGTGCATACACCCCAGCCAAGAAAACTTATGAATGGAGGAATATGCAAATTATTCCTCTTAGGATAGGTATCAACATTTCATATGAGTAATTGAGAGCAAACTAAAGAAACTCTGGTTTGAATCACTATCACTCTCTGATCTGGAGTCTACTGTAGACCACATGTATAACTACATAAGTCAGCAGCAGATCAGCAATGGTTACTGAGACTATTCATTGAAGACTTCAAGTCAGCTTGGTGCATCACTGCGGTTAATAATCCTGACAATGTAACCAATGCTCCTTTTTCTATACTAAGGATTCCTTCAACTTGCATGACACTCAAAGTACTAATACCAAACTATTTTTCTTGAAGTAGACAAGCACATGACTACGAGAAAACGTCACAATTTGTCATCAGCTACCTTTTTTTATCTCACAAAAAAAGGATCTTTCTAGAAATGATGGGTTAGTTCTTGATTAGAATTGAAGGATTCACAAACATTTAGTAGAGACCTTCTTCTTATTCTTAAATGGGCAAATTTATGTACAAATGACATTTTATTACTTCAGAAATAGCTATGTCGTGATCGACATATAATGAAATTGAATCATTACTGATATGAGGTGTCAACGCATTTGATAATGGGAGCTCACTACCTGACTTGATTTTTAAGTGTCCGTGAGGCAGCCACTTGACACAGTTGATACAGTTTGTATCTGGTGGGATCGATTAAGCATCTTGTTAGCATTGAATGGAAGGGGTTAAGCTAGGGTTTGGGTGGTCATCGCACAACAGGCAGGGGAGAGAAGGGATGCATGTACCTGATGGATACTCGTCGCCAGCGAAGGGCCAATGGTGCCTGCCGCCAAATAGCGCGCCGTGGCCCCAGGCATGGCTGCCTGGGCTCGCATCGCCGGCAGGGCCGACGGACGCGCGTGGCGTAGGGAGGCCGCCACGGTCGGGGCCTGAGGAGGACGGGGGAGGGGCGCCACCGTTGCGCGGCCGCTTGAGCCGGCGTCGAGCCCCTAGGGTTTCTTATAGCAGGCTACAGGACGCGCCGCTGGCCCAGCCTGCACATCGCGATGGGGAGGAGGTGCAGGAGGAGGAGAATGAGAGGAGGAGGGGCCGCCGCCGCCGCCGCCACCGCCATGGCCGCCTTCGCCGGCCGCCGCCGCACTGAGATGGGGAGGGAGAGCGACGGGGAAGAAGAGCGACGGGATGAAGAGAGAAAAGAGCGTGAGTTTTTTTTTTTTTTTTTTTTTTGCTGAGAGGGAGGGGCGTGGTTTATATTCGGTGGGGTTAGGCGGGGTTCTTTTTGTAAAAGATACAGGCGGGCGGGGTAAATGAAAAATGACCGCGATTTTGGAATTTTCCCCTTCTTCGGTGTAGGAGGTCGGGTAATATAGGGGTAAAAGGTAAAAAGTCAAAACTGAACTATTGTGGGTTTAAGTTTTTCGGATCTAAAAAAAAATCATTAAAGTAGAAGGGTTTTTTCGCAAAAATCATTCGCCAATCAAATAATTTGGGGCGACGTGGATGCTCCCATTGCGTCCTTTTCGTAGGGGTATTAGAGGTTTTCAACAAAACGATGCATTGCGGCGGCATCCCGAGCCCGCCCACTAGCCCAGCGGCCGCGACGAGCCCACCAAGCCCACCGGCGTCCCAAAGACGACCGAACCAGCGGGTGGTGTGACCGGTGTGATGCGAGGAAGCGCCACCCGGGGCAACCACGCAGTCACGACGCCACCAACGGATTGACGACGCTGCCACGGCCGCGCCAACAAAAATCGACGCCGCGGGCGTGTCCATCGTCCCAGCTTGTGGTTGTTGTAGCCGTAGTTGTAGTTGTTGTTTGCTTCTTGCGCCGAGGCTTGCCGCCGTTGTAGTGGTTGTTGTTGGTGCTCCTCGCCACGGTCCCGACCCCGTGACTCGGAGGAGCACCCCGAGGGTGACTTGGAGTTGCTCCTCGTCCGCGGGTCCTAAGGACTTTGTGTACCTAGTGACTCGGAGGAGTTGTCGCTCCGCGTGATTTCCTCGCCGCGGTCCCGAGGGCTCTCGCGACTCGGAGGAATTGATCTTGTTTTCCGGCGGATGCTTGCCGCCGTAGGGTTTTCCTGGTGGATGCTTTGCCACCGAGGTCGCCGTTTAAACCGATGCTGCTTTGCCGTCGGGCTGAAGCTTTGGATAGGGACGGATGCTTTGCCGTCCGAGTTTGAGCGATGCTTTGCCGCCGCTATCGCCTATGGCTCCGATCACCGCCGGCTACCGTGTGTTGAGTTATTTGTTGTATTAGGCTCGGCTTTTGGGGGTGTTAGGTGGAGGGTCCCCCATCCCTCATGTTTCTTGCTTCTCGTTTGTGTGTGTTTTGCCCCCCTGCAGTGTGTGCTTACCGTCGCCTCTTGTACCTTTATTTGAACTTTATTCTCGCTTAATGAAAAACGCAACGCACGGCGTGGTCTAAAAAAATGATTTGGCCGTCGAAGCTTGTTGCCGAGTTCTGAGAAGGCTGTAGTCGACCTGTAGATCAATGGAACAGCGAATGTAATGTTGCACTGGTGTCAGCAAGGTGTTGTTCAGGCCTTGTGCAGTTGACTGACGGGCTGTGCGGATCAGCAGTTTTTTTTAAGCAGTTATGTGGAGTGGAACAGACGAATTCAAGATCGAGTGACTCATGCCATTACAATCTCACTAGAAAGGGGTATATAGAGCCATAGAGGCATAAAAGAGCACATGCTCGACAATGTATTAGTCATATAAGAACATGTTTCTCTGTTTCTTATCTATTTTTAAATACTGATGATGTGGAAATGTACTTGTTAATCTTGAAGGAAGTGTATCATTCTTTTTTCATGCTAGTATGCAATGTGTCCAAAATCTGAATGATTACAAGAGTTGAGAATTTTCATTCTCAAAAGTCTGTATCTAGTGAAGGGAGAATTGCAACAGAAACAATACAAGGCATGTAATTTAAAACTGGAAAATAGAAGGGCTTAAAGGGCAATGAGAATTCGACGATAGTGCGATAATTATTTTCCATGACAGAATTGCAACAGAAACAATACAAGGCATGTAAGACTGAATCTGTACATTATATGTGCTATACAAAGCGAGTACACAACATTTGCAGTTTTGCGTGATCTGATTAGGGATTGAGAAAAACGTTAACCATCCTGGTAAGAGAAAAGTTGCATTCTACTAGTACTCAAGATCCCATTGCAGAGCAAGGACATTCACCATGTTTTGGAAGAACAAATAGAGACAGGAGGTCACATGCCTGAAAGAAATTTGGCAACAGAACCAAAAAGACCCGACTTGAAACCTGAAGGTTCAGGAGTAGAGTTGCAGTAAATTTGGCAACAGAGCAAATTTTTTTTTAAAAAAAAAAAAAGGAAGTATTGTTCCAAAGATGCACTCTGGACTGACTACCTAGACTTTCACCCATTTTCTGAAAAATCAAGAAACGAAGTGAACAATGTATGTTAGCTTTACAGCACACAAATGATGCAACCAAGATTTCAGTCTATGACTAAAAGCTAAACTCAACTAACATGCATATATTCTACTTTTGGATGTGTCAGAATCAGGGTACAGGCAAAATCAACCAGATCTGTTCATGCTGTTAGTTCATCAGCGAACAGAGAGATGAAGATGGCAACTATAACCAATGCTACTTTGCGAAACCGTTCACCATTACACTTCCACATAACATTTTCAGCGGTGTTATGTTTTGAAACCGAAAGGGTGTTTCAAAACGCTTCGGTCGAGTAGAGCACATAAGATCTAACCACCATTACGTAAGAGCTGCTAAATTTTCGAAATTATGAGCCAATTCTCATGTCACGTACCGGGGGCAGCAATGATTAAATGCTTCTGGTTTCGAAGAGATGAATTTCAATCTTGTCGAAGTTCCTCTCTCGTAGTCCTCTACGGTCTTGGTGCATATATCACGGGATACACTAATTGCCGCCAAGCTGAATTCACAAGAGAAACAGAAACAAATAGATAATTAGGCATCATATCAAGGATAACAGTAGTGAGAATTAAGCATAGTGGACACAAAAGAAGATAAGAGCTAGACAAGTCAGCTCCAAGATTAACACCGTTGGCTAGCAAGTAGAATAACCGAATTATCTGAACCGGAGATCGATTGTGGGAATAACTGAATTATCTGAACGGAGATCAGATTGTGGTAAAGAAATGCAACCGGACAGTTTGGACCATGTTAAGAATCTGCCAAAGCACTGCTAAATCCTATGTGGCACTATAAACACTACAGATATGAGAGTGAGGCTGTTTCCAATTAACTGCTTCTACTATCTACAGCATGTTTTAGAGTCCAAACCAAACGAAGTAAACCATTACACCTCAAGAACAAGTTGCATGTAGTGAAATGTAAAACCACAGAAAGCCAAGAAGACAACAACTGTTGAAAATTAAACTACAGGATCAGGATTTCTCTGAACATCAGGGCTATGAAAAAAAGCAGGAAACATACATTTGATTTCCTATTGTCAGTATGACACTATGCTCTGCTCAAAATCTATCATGCAGATATTCTTTTACTGAACTTTTTGCACAACAAATTCAGAAGTACATACAGAAGTAAACTTGAGCCTGAAAACTTTAAACATCTCACATGCTGAAACTGTGAGAGCACAACAGCAGGTAACAAGTGCTGCACAAACGGGCCGTGAAATTTGCGGAGTAATCTCACCTGGTGTTCCGGTCCTGAGGACGACGATGTTCAGGGGATCTCGTCCGCGAGGCGGTGGGTGACCCGCGGCATTAGCCGGCCATGCGAGCCAGGCCGTATGCACAACGTGAAGTCAAGCATGTTGCCGGTCGAGTCGCCCTGAAGGTTTGCCAGGTAGCGCCACAGGTCGACAACGGCTAGGTCATGATCAACGAATGAGCGCCATTGGTTCTCTTCGAAGTTCCCTTGAGCATTCGCCCGCACGCACGGGTACTCATGCGCGCGCATCCTCATACACCCCGGCCGCACTGCCGCCGCGAGAACAACCGCCATAGCGGTGTTGCGGAATCTCTTGTAGAAGCCGAACGAACACTTGTTGTGCTTAGCAAAAGAAAAGAAATCAGCAAGTCCTAATACACATTGTACCGACAACGGGATGTTCGGATACCAAATTCTTCGGCATTTCTTGCGAAAATCGAAAAAAAAAACCACCGCGATCGATCCTCCGGTATGAAATGAGGAAGACCAAATAGCGCAAATCATTCAAGTACACACATCATAACAAAGGACTCCAATGGTGAACTCAAAGACTCTGTCCCTCGCATACCATGATTTGACGCCGTTTTTAAAGAAAAAAGTGACAGATAAATTCGTCAAAGCGAAGGGATCGCAATCAAGAAATAGACAATCGTATGTTGATTCGAGGATTTGCGCCTAAATCGAACCGGATCTGAGAGGCACAAGAACGTAACACAAGAAACAACCATGAAACCCGACATGAAGAATTAACGAGGTTCATAGTCTTTGTATCGAAGAAGCGAACGATTTCGCACTCAAGAAAAAGCTATCCGATCGAGGGAGAATCCCATCCCAATGCAATACAAGGAAGGAGGATCGGAGGAAGGATGCACGCACCCACTCGAATAGCTTGTCTAACCGGGCGGAAGCGTGATGTAGCGGGTCGCCGCGACGGGGTGGACGGTCCACCGCATCCTCGACGGCGCATGAGCCCGCCGCATACAAAGGCGACTGCCGGGTCCCTATAGAAGTCCCCGATGTGGCCGGGCGGTGGTGCGGGAGTCCCACTCCTGTGTGAGGTGCCTGCCGCCCTCGGGCGAGGATGTTGTAATGGGGAGTAGCGCAGCGACGTGGTCCTTTGTCGGGTACACCCTCTCCGCCTCAATCTAAACAAGAAGGCGCCCACCAGTTGGGGGTCGCCGGTGAGTCGCTACTGGACGACGAGGCGGACGAGGAGGAAGAATGGGGACCGCGCCGCACTCCGCCGGGTGAGAAGGAGAGGTAGCGGCCGTAGGCGGCGCTCTGGAGGAGGACGTGACATGGCCCCGTTGAGACCCAAGTTGCCCACCCGCCACACCGCCCGCCAGCCGATGGGACGCGCCGAGCGGCGAAGGGAGACGCGGTTCCAGCCCCCGCCTGGCGCGGATGTACAAGCGGTTCGCGCTGCTCAAGCCGCACGGCCCCGTCGGGAGGAGTTGCTCCATCGCCCGGTGATGGTGGTGGTGGTGGGCGGCGCCGCGAGGAGGGAGGGGATTGGGAAGGGGAGGGAACGGCGCGGCGAGCAGAGCAGGTGTTCGTTGGGTCGACGGTTTACGTTTGGGCGGCGGGGCGGAGGCGGAGGCAGAGGCGGGGTATTTCAAGGCCTCGGGCGGGTGCCAACGTCGGTTGCGCCGCGCTGCTTCCACCGACATGTGGGACCGTTTTCATTTCCCAGCAACCGGACACCCTTAACTCTGAAACAATTTTTCTTTTTCTGATTTTAGAAACAACCTTTCAGTGACATGTACTACCAAGCATCTAGAGCCTGGAATCAGATTCAATACTGAAGAAATTTTAGATAATTAGAGAGGGCCATCGGTTTCCAAATGCTGATAAAAACAGTTTAGTATCTAGATTCCAAAACTGTGCAGTATCCAAATGTTGAACTAAACTGGTCATCAGTGTCCTCTCGTTGGGCCATTCCTGAAGATCTGGTACGGCACACACCTCAGCACCAGTGAATAGTGAGTATTGATGCCAAAATGTTTGGGAGGATGACCATGTTTCAAATGGGGGACTTATTTACATTGGTATGGGCAACAAGTGTTGTACTAGAATTCACAGAAGTGTGACCATTTGTGCTATTTCTTAGGATATGAGTGAAGGACACATCTCAAGTATGCTTCTAAATATTGATTAACTCTTTCTGTTTCACCCTATAAACCCTTTTTGTTTCGCCATCAAATTGAGGATGATATCTACTGTCTCAGAGAGAGAGTCGAAAAGAGATCATGAATGAAGCTTATACATATGTGCTTGTATGCTTGAGCTACTGACTAGGCAGAAAAAGGATGCAACAATGCTAAAAATTGTGTATACCTAGAGAATTTGTCCACAACAATACAAGAATAATGACCAGATTTAGGCAAATCTTCGACGAAGTAGAATGAAACACTTTACCAATCTTGTTTAGGGGTTGGTAACAGTTGAAGAAGTCCAAGGTAATTAAGTTGCTTAGGCTTAGTTTGCTAACAAGTGTAGTGCACTGAGATACAATTGCTTGAATAGCCTTCATGGAGGGCCAAGTAAAAAGAAATAAGTGATTGAAAACCCAGAATAACCCCATATATAGCACACAAAAATGCAGTGCTGCCATTACTTTGTTCAAAAGAGTGACATTGTTACCCAACAAAATCTTGTTTTTAATGAGCAAGAGACTACTATTATTTAAGAGTAATGGGCCACCGATTGAGCCACACAGCCAAGGCCCACGGCAGCAATATGTCCTAAATGGCCCTCCGTGGATATTCGCACCAAAGCCCAATTTTCTCCAAATTGAATCAACTACCCCACTTTTTGCTCAAAAATAAATAAATAAATAAATACTACCCCACTCCCAAGCACAACGCCACCAGCTTAGGCAGCTCACTCACTGTTTATATTTTGGAAAAGTTTTTTAATGATTTTTTTGGGTAATTGTTGCGGGCGATTTTTCAGTAAGTGAGTAATGAATTTACCCAGTTTCAGAAAAAAAGGAAAGAAAGAATAGGTATCGTTCATTAGAACTCTCTTTTGTAACGACCTGTATATAATTGTCACAGGTACGCACTCCTGCACATTTAGGCCCTGTTTGGTTTTGACTAAGGACTAGTTACTAATTTTTAGTCTTATTTAGTCCCTAGATTACCAAACATGAGGACTAAGGACTAATTATTAGTCTCATTTAGTCCATATTCCATTGGACTCTTGGGAGAGGATATAGGGATTATTTTTTAAAAATATAATTATTAGTCTCTAGTCATTAGTCCCATGAACTAAACATGCCCTTAACAAAGTTACATTTTTGATAGAGCTCCCTAGAAAACGACATCAACGTTCTACATCAGAAAATATGAGGAACTCCCTTGAAAAATACCTCACTGACATGTCAAAATAGCAAAGAATCCTAGTGGAAGACTGCAGGTGGAGCTCCCTTGAAAACTACCTCTGCATCGTGCCACGTCAAATTATAGCAAAGGTTGGTCAAGGGGTCCACGTCAAATTAGCAAAGGTTGGTCAAGGGATCCACGTCAAATTAGCAAGGTGGGTAGCTAGTAGAGTAGAGATCTCCGATCCCCTGAGGTTGCATTGAACTTGTGGCTAGGCCTAGGTAGGGTGTCTCTTTTGCACTTAGGGCGTCCACAGTGAAACCAGCTGCGTCACTAGCTGAGCCGGCGTGAGAAAGAATGAAAAAAATGAACAAGGCTGAGGTGGGCCAAGATAGCAGAGACGATGATTGTTTTGGGAAGTCGTGTGAGCTAGCAACGAGAGAGTCGACAACGACGAGATTATTTGCGCTCTCTCTCCTCCACCTCGGATGACACGTCGTACTAGCTAGCTATTTCGCTAGTCCGTCGGCCTCCCTTAGGTAATGATCCGCTGAGACAGGTAGCTGCTAGTCACATGCCGACGATGTTTGAGCAAATTATGTCTTAAGTGCAAATGAACCGCGGGCCAGCCTAAGCTGGTTTTATAAGGTGGAGTTTTTTTTTTTTTTGAGTTAACGGCCTAATTAGCATTGATTATTTTCATATTGATGCTAATTTGACTGCTAATCTCAAGACAATTCCACTCTCCAAAGCCATATTAGACACTAGTGGGACACTAGTGGAGCACTGTCTGTCCGGGTGTAAAAACTTCGACGAATTAGAGATGGACAAATTAATATAATGTGGTTGTGTTATTGTTATTGTTGCACACGTGCCTTGTTTTTGAAACTGTCGTTTGTGATGAATCGATGATGTTCAACTCGTTTGTTCGATGCATTCTCTCTTTTGATAAACTAGGTAAATGCCCGTACGTTGCAACGGGAAATATAATACTATGAAAACTTATATGTGTGAGCGTGTGTAAGTCTTCAAGAAAGATAATTGAAATATAACTCTTAATTTTCATTTCAAGTCCAAGATGCGCGCGACTCCTTGCACAGACCTTGCCTGAGACATATAAGCATTAATTTACTGGACAAAAGTATTTCGTGTTGGCAATCCTCTAAACCAATCATGACCGCATTGCACTCTATAAAGTTCACAAACGTTATGAACATCTCGGATGTGGTGTGGGAGGGACGGGGCGGAGTGGATAGAGATAGATGTCGCTGTGTTTTCAGCCACAAACGAAAAGAACCTTGCGATGCGTTGTAGTTGATCTCGTGGATGGGTCCCGGCGTCCTTGGCGTAGGGGATGAAGGACTACGCCAATGCACGTGCTACGGCGGGCGGCGCGCCGATGGGCGCAGGTGCGCGCTTGCGCCTAGCTGTTGCTGCTCTTGCTTGGCGTGATGCGGCCTCTCCTGGTCGGCGCAATGGTCGCCGGCGATGCGCGCTTCGAGCACGACGGGCGGGAAGCTTCGACGGGGTTTCGAGGAAGCAACCGGCTCGAGTCGAAGTCGTGGCGGCGGCAGGCCACTAAGCACCCGGGCGGCGGCGTGGGCGCGGTTAACTATTTTTAGCGGGATGATTAGGAGGCGGCGAAGGCACAAAGCCCCCGGGCGGCATGTGGTGTGGCTGCGGTTAACTATTTTTAGCGGGGTGATTAGGAGGTGAAGGCACGGCGCCCCGCGGCATGCGGGGGTGATTAGGAGGTGAAGGCACGGCGCCCCGGCGGCATACGGCGTGGCTGCGGTTAACTATTTAGCGGGGTGGGCGATTGCTTTTCCTTCTTTTTAGTACTAAGATTAAGGTACTATTATCATTAATACATTTTTACATGTATATATGCGGATGGACGGTCTACCATCGTAAAAATTTCTCTTCGCCGTGCTTGGTTTACACTATTTTTTACATTGATAATTAATATATAATACACAAACATTCCGTATAATAACAGCATGCATGTACGGAATAAGTGCTAGAGATAAGCCAACGTCAGTTATTGAAGACATTAAAGTAGAAATGTAATCGCACACGCTAAGTCCTGTAAATAAGTCGACATGTGCAACGGTCTTCATGAGTAACGGTCTTGCTATTAATTGGAGACGTTTAATAAATGACTATGCAAGTCCATTTTGTGTATGAACATGTGCAACCGGATGTTCAACACTTATTCTAATCGACATGCAATATTCATTGAAACTATTTGATGTAAATTCACCGGCATTATCCAAGTGTATAGTTTTGATTGGATTATCTGGAAACTGAGCTCTTAACTTGATTATTTGAGCCAACAGCCGCGCAAAACGCTACGTTGCGGGTTGATAGTAAGGAGACATGTGACCATCTAGTTGATGCATCAATTAAAAATTTAAAACCATAAAATATCTGAATGGTCCATTTAGTGGATTAATTGGTCCACAAATATCTTCTTGTATGCATTCTAGAAAAGTGAGGGACTCATGTCCAATTTTAGCTGGTGATGGGCGAACAATCAATTTCCCTTGAGAGCATGCGATGCATGGGAATTCATTTGATTGAAGAATCTTCTTATTCCTTAATTCATGCCCGCATGAAGTATTGATAATTTTTCGCATCATTACTGATCCGGGATTGCTAGCCGGTCATGCCAAATAATAAAATCGTTATGGTTGGTGAACTTATTTTCCATCACCATGTATGACTCATTCTCTTTCAGACTTGTATAGTACAAACCAGAACGTAATTCCGGTAAGTTCTCCAACACATGCTTTTTCCCCGATGATATCTCTCAGAATGTTGAGGTACTCCACATTACCTTCACACATTGTCTCTATATGATAGCCATTTTGGCGTATATCTTTAAAAGCTCAACAAATTTCTTTGAGACTTTGGGGAATAAAGTGCTTTGTTTATGTCTATCTTTGTCCCACAAGGTAACATTATTGTGGCTCTTCCCCGAGCCCTCTATCAATTTAGCACTTCCTGATATAGTATGAACAACATCATCTTCCAAAGTAGAGTTGAAAAATGTGTTTTACTCTTCAGGATAGTATGTGTTGTTGTCTATAATACATATATTTTCTTCATTTTCAAGCTCTTAAGACAATGGTTCATCCATTCGCTCCAAAATAAAACATACCAATAAACATTATTATCTATTGAAACAATTTAATGAACACTAAATAAATGCAAGCATAACACAAATTTATTCATTCATTTATAAGATGAGACATACGTTAAAGATACTATTGTTACATCATATTTATTCATGCATCAAGAAGAGATGACAACAAGATCATTTATTCTTGGGTGAAGAAATCAGAAACGTCAAGATGAGTTGTGGTGTTCTGGTCATATCCTCCATTATCCGTCGCGACCGAATATATTATCATCAAAAAAATATTATTGCCACTGCCACTTGCAAAGTTTGTCTCTATCTTTTTTTCTTCTTCTTCTCAAGCAATTCTTGATAGAGATCAACAAGATATTTTGGTGTGCGACAGTTTGCGTGCCCAATGAGTTCTTCCACCGCAACGATGGCAAACATTTTTGTTTCATCGTTTCCTCCTTTATCTTTATCTCCCCTTTCTTGCCTCTTATAGGAATTTCCTGTGTTCTTGAATTGAACACCATAATTTCCTCTACCATGACCACGTCCATATCACCACGACGCGTCCACGTCCGCGCGGCCACGACCATACCCACGTCCACCCCCACTATTTTGATTACATATCTTCTTGTATTGACCTCGAGGGTGGATGTGAACCACTTGGATGTGTCTCATGATTCTTCAAAGAAGAGCTCATTGTTTTGTTCAGCCACAAGCAAACGAAATGAGTTCGAAATATTTATTGAACCCTTTCTCACGGTATTGCTGCTGAAGCAACATATTTGATGCATGGAATGTAGAGAATGTTTTCTCTAGCATCTCTTGATCTGTTACTTTTTCTCCGCACAATAGTAACAGTGATGTGATTCTAAACATGGCTGAATTGTATTCAGAAACACTTTTGTAGTCTTGCAACCTTAGGTGCATCCATTCATAACGAGCTTTAGGGAGGATCACTGTTTTTTCGATGATCAAATCTTTCTTTTAGTTTGTTCCACGAACAAGGGGATCCTTATCAACAAGGTATTCAACCTTTAAACCTTCATGGAGGTGGTGACGAATGAAAATCGAGCTTTAGCTTTATCCCCGCTAGATGCACTATTATTTTTTTATCGCTTCACCAAGCCCATTGGCATTCAAGTGACTTTCAATTTCTAGCACCCAAGATAAGTAATTCTTGCCCAAAATATCCAAAGCCGTGAAATCAAGCTTGGCAAGATTCGACATAGTAAACTACAAAATATATAGATTGCAAAATTCAAACAATCATGCAACAATAAAATATAGAAACAAATAGAAAATATAATGTCTTACCACAATAATGTTATGATCAATGTAAAGTCCCTTACCTAGTTCTTGATAGCTTCGAGAGACAATCGTGCTGATAACGTGTTATATAATAACTAGTTTTACTATCAAGAATATATATGTAGTAATGTGAAGAACAAAGAGAGAGGAAGGAATGTGCGGTTCTCTTTTCACTTATCTTATTTCCAATACATATGCTCTCCTATATATAGCCATACATATGACATGGGGTTACAAGAATTGATGCTAGGAGAGTTACACCATTAATGAAGTAGCAGGTTATAGCTTTGATGGTATAGGGGTTATGGACATCCACATTAATATTTCATAACACTCACAAAATAGTCGCAATCTATGCAATTAGTTATTTTTAGTCTATATTTAATACTCCATGCATGATACTAATATCCAACGTGATGTGTGCTAAACTTCAGTAGGGAAAACCAAACACCCCCTTAGTTTCTTCACATTTCGATTTAAAACTTGAAATTTAAATCATAAAGTGGACAGAAAGTTTAGAATTAATATCAAATTTTTGAAAACATCCCTGGTGTTTGTGAAAATTTGACAAGCTTGGGTCGTGATACATCAATCACTATAAATCCTACTAATCAATTGTTAAGCGGCTTCAGCTACAAATATTTAGGGGCGGCTAAAAATAACTGCCCCTGCAAATTGTTTTTCAAATAGAGCAAAAATAGGTAAATAATAGTAATCAAATTTAATCCGAGGAGACCTCAAGTATAGATGGCCATCGGGTCGTGCCAGCCGGCCCGGCGGCCCTCCGTGTCGTGCTGCTGTCGTGCTCGTGCCTGGTCGTTGGCCCAAGGCATGGCCCATGGGTCGTCGGCTCGTGCCGGCAGCACGCCGTGCCGAGCAGCCCGGGAAGAGGCCACCGCGAGGAGGCGACGCGGCACCGGCTGCTGTCTGCTGGCGAGCCGAGGAGCGGGGTCGATGGCCGAGGGGCTGGCGTGCTCGCGTCGAGGTGTGTAGGAGGAAGCTGTGGCAGCGCACCACCACCGGCGTCGGCTGCAGGCCGACAACCTTCACCGTCGCGGCCCTGCGCGACAACGATGGTGGCTGAAGGCTGGCATGGATGCACGCTGTGAGGCCGTGAGCCACGGCCGAGTCCCAACTCGCAAGCGAGCGGCGCGGCCGCGCGGGGGAGTCGTTGGGTGGCTGGGGTAGCGGCACGAGGGACTGGGGAGTGAAGTGCTGCGTTGGGGCTAGAGTTTGGTGCTTGGCTGCTTATATATGACATTCGTGAGCTGGATTGCTTCGTGGGCCGCCAGGCACCGTGTCTGTGTCGTGCTGCGGGCCAAGGTGACGGCCCAGGCACGGCTTGGTGCTTGGGGCAGTGCCGGCACAGGCACGGTGTCCACCGGGCCGTGCCGCTCTTGGGCCGGCCAAAGGTCGGGCCACAGGCCACATGGACATATATACCCCAAGTCAGGGTTTTGAACCCGCGACCTCTGCTCTGCAAATTTCTGTTTAAGGCAAGGTCACGGGGTCAGCTGGGGCCAGGGGATTTTTTTTTTTTTTTTTTTTTGGCTTTCCTTGGCCTGATCGGACCTGACGTACAACCAGGCCAACTGGGAATCTCGTGCATGTTACCAAGTGCATTGGCTACGACAAAAACTACGATGCCTGATGGAGTAGAGTAGCGCTCTGGAATCGAAGTTGTCCAACAACCCCAATACTCATCCCTGTTCCAGGTCAACCAAACCCATACTCCATCACCGGCTGCTCCTCAATCCTCGCCTCCTCTGGTCTACGTCGCACCTCGGTGCTGAGCTAGGGTGCGTGTCTGAGTGAGGTGCGCCGTGCGGGCGCGGCGAGGCCAGCCATCACCCAAGATGGACGGCTCCGTGTTCAGCTCCGCGCACGGCGCGGTGGACTCGGTGATCGGTCGCCTCACGACGCTCCTCGTGAGCGAGGCGCAGCTCCTCGCCGGCGTTCGTGGCGACGTCGAGTTCATCAGCGACGAGATGGGGAGCATGAACGGCTTCGTCCTCCACGTCTCCGAGGCCGAGTACCCCGACCACCAGGTGCGGGCGTGGATGAAGCAGGTCCGGGATCTCGCCTACTCCTCCGAGGACTGCGTTGACCTCTACGCCCAGCACGTCAGCGCCGGGCCGGCTGTCGGGGGTAGCGGCCTGTTCGCCTACCTCCGCCAGCTCCCATGGATGCTGCGGACCATGCCCGTTCGGCACCAGCTCGCCAACCGCATCAAGGAGCTCAAAGTCCGGGCGCAGGAGGTCGGAGACCGCCGGCACAGGTACGGCGTCACTGTCCCCCTGCCAATGTAAAGCCTGCTCCAGCTCCGGCGCGACCACCGGCAGCAGCAGGTGATGCGGAAGATCTTTGGAGGACGAGGCTTGCTTTGGTCAACGAACCACCAGCCAACGCCAAGGAAGACGTCTATCAGTTGGTGGAATGGCTGCGTGAGCCATCGGGAGATGACGACCTTGGTCCAAGAGTCATTCTTGTCATTGGGGAACCTGGCGCCGATAAAACCATACCTGTGCGGAACATAACTCAACATCCCGATGTGAAGAGCTGCTTCAACGACGTGGTATGGTCCACAGGGGTGCGTGGAATAATTGCCACGCTGTTTCATTTGGAGCATTTGCAAGACGAAAAAGCCCATGACTTTATTTCAAAACAAAATAAAATCAATGACATTTATGGCAATCCTGCGGTTATTGATGACAGTTTAGTATCCAATCATCTCAGAGGGAAAAAGTACTTGATTGTTATTGATAATGTATCGGAATCGGATGTGCAAGGATGCCTGGACAAATTGCGCCCGCTAACTTCTTATTCTGTTGGCAATGCTATCATCATACTGACCAAATCCGATGAGGAAGGGGTAAAGTCATTCAATTTTCCGCACAAAGTCTTCACCGTACTGAATTTCCGCTCACATCCCCACTTCTACTTTGAGAGAGCAGCTGCCCTTGTCGGTAGCAAATCACATCTTATGCAGCCACTAGGGGCCATTCTACAGAAATGCTACCCAGATGCATTCACCATCAAGATGTTCCTTGGGTTCCTGTGTGCTAGTCCTGACAGGGCCGTCAAAGAGCTAAAGGACATATCCAGCAACCTAGAGGGTCACTATACCAGTAAAAATGCTGACACCATGCTACTGTCCTGCTACAATGATTTACCAAGGCACTGCAGGAATGCCTTGCTGTATCTGGCTATTTTCCCAGTGGGCTGCAAGATCAAGAGGACAAACTTGGTGAGGCGATGGGTGTTTGAAGGCTTCATAACCCAGGCAGATGTCTTTGGTCCATTCGATGCACTGCGTGAGGCCAATCGTTGCTTCCATCAGCTTGTTCTGCGAGGGTTCCTTTCTGCAACTGACACCAGTGTTTCAGGCAAGGTCAAGAGCTGCACAGTGCACCATCTGGTTCATCAATTCATTACAGGAATTGCTAGGAGTGTGCACTTTGTGGACCCGGGCTTGCCACCAGAATTGGCTTGCCACTTCTCCATCCGCAACCGGATAGGGCTGGAGGCATCTCGTACCAATCTTGCCTCGGCCTCGGGCAACAGTGCCATGCTCGCTCTGCTTGAGTCTCTGCACACATCCTCACAGTGGCAGGTCCTAAGGGTGCTGGATCTTGAAGGTTGCAATGGCTTGAAGAAACATCATTTGAAGAGCATTTGCAAGATAATCCTGCTCAAGTACCTGAGCCTCAGGAACACAGATGTCACTGAATTGCCCAAGGAAATACAGAAGCTGAGGTGCTTGGAGACACTGGACATCCGGCAAACCAAGATACGTGCCTTTGCCTTAAAGCACCTCACACTTCCGATGCTGAAGCATCTACTTGCTGGCCACAAAGAATCTGCCGATGTCACAGTGCGTCTTCCCAAAGGCATTCGAGAATGAAGAATCTGGAGGAACTCTGCCACGTCGATGCCTCTGACAACATTGATGATGTAGCTGACATTGGCCACTTGCTGCAACTGAGGAAGCTAGGCGTGGTGCTGCAAGGTAGGAAGTCCAGCCTGACCCTTTTGTTCCAACAGATTGACAAACTATGTGCATGCCTATGCTCCTTGTCGATTCGGTCAACACCACAAGAGATATCACTCCTACAACGGAAGCGGTGCCAGCTTTGTCCTCACCTCCACTACTTCTTGAAAGCCTAAATATCAGTGGCGTCATAGGTCCGCTTCCAGATTGGATCGAGAACCTCAATAAACTTGGCAAGATAACACTGAGCAACACTCACCTCGGAGAAGATGCTATACTCATCATTGAAAATCTTGGACTCCTGAAATTTCTCAGGCTGGGAAACAAGTCATACACTGAAAGCAAGCTCACCTTCAGGAAAGACAAATTCCAAAGCCTCGAAGCTCTGGACGTTGAAGGCGAAGACATCACTGATATCATCTTTGATAATGGAGCAGCACCTAAGCTCGAACGGATTGTTTGGTCTTTCACCACAATGCAGTCTCTTTCTGGTATTGAGCACCTCCTCAAGTTGAAGAAGATTCAGGTCAATGGTGATTGCATCCCTGATCCGGTTAAAGAAGACATTAAAAAGCATCCCAATCATCATGTCCTGCAGCACAATCTTCCTGCCGAAAAATGCTACTGCACGTCCTTGAGCACTTGATTTCCCCACTTCATTTCGCAATATCCCCTGCATGTTTTGTTTTGTGTTTGAAAGGGTGTTTTCTTTAAATAATCCTGAATACTAATGCACCAGAAGGAAGCTCTTTTTCCTTCCTGGGGAATTGGGCTCGTCTGTCTGTTGGATTTGCGCGCATTGATTAGTGCTGCAATGTTCCTTGTGTTAACATGTACTGTAACATGTATTTTCATGCATTTTGGTTGTTGTGATCTTGTGGACAGATTCTGTAACATGTATTCTTGCATCCTTGTTGTTGTGATCTTGGACAAATTCTGTAACATGTATTCTTGCATTCTTGTTATTGTGATCTTGTGGACAGATTCTGTAACATGTATTCTTGCATTGTTGTTGTGATGGAGTGGACAGATTCTCTAAGTATGCACAATTTCTAGCGTTGATCCATCCATTTACTGCCCAGTTAGTAGCTCAAGCATACGTGCACACATATATATAAGCTTTGTGATGTCCCGCATTCCATTGTCACTAGAAAGTACGTGCGGCGTTGCCGCCGCTTTGTTCCTTGTGCGCATACACGATGGATGTGGGGAGCAGGTTGTTCTTCTTCGCTGCTTGGATGATAAGAATGACTATCAATCAATAATATTGTTTTCTGAAATAGGAAAATACAGGGATGCAAAATGCTGATTATTGAAAATTTTAAACAATTACCTTTGATATTATGATGATAAGAATATGCAATTTGCAACTTTGTAAAAGTTGTAGCAAGTATAGATCTCACCTTGAGTGTGTAAACAAATAAATGATCCAAAGGAAGAGTAGACCAAATTTTAAGAACGCATGGAATGTTCTTTTTTTTTTTTTTTTTTTGAAATGCACGCATGGAATGTTCTGTATTCATCTTAATAACGCAAACACAATCATATTCAATCCTTTTAGTATGTTAACCCTAGTGTGAGTTGTTGTTGATTTCTATTAAAGTAGTTATTAGAGTATGACAAATGATAGATATCAAACACATGTTTTATGAGAGAATGATGATTTATTTTGGATTATGTATTTTATAGATTATTTTAGTTTTTTCCTGGGTGAATTTTGAAGGAGAAAGCCTACTTTGTACAACTCACTTTATGTTTTATAATTGTATCCAAAGCACTGAACAAACATAGTCAACTATCACATTCACTGCTCTCTAAATAGATTGAGATAATGTGAAGTCGTCAGGGAAGGATAACTGAACATATAGACTCTTAAGTAGCTTTCCATCAATTGGCATCTGTGTGCATTAACAACCACTGCAAAGGATTAAATGGAAATCCATTACATCAACTAAGTAACGAAAATAATAGAAAGATGACAACAATGAATAATTAAAAAAAGTTCCCTCTATTTACATAGCAAGTAGTGACTAAATTATTTTAACAGGTGGCAAAGATGATTTCTTATTTCCATATCTCTCAGAAGTTTATAAAGCAGGAAGAGGAGTGCATCTGAATAAGTAAATGAGAAATTGATAAAGCGGGAAGAGGAATTGAAGGATAAGTTTGACTTCTAATTTAACAATAAATACATACATGAAAATCAACACAATCTTAGATTGCACAGAGTAGTTACTGGATGGAGATAGCAACACCCTGCGAGAGGCACTATTAAGGACTGGTGGCTCCACAGTGAACTCTGGCATAGCAATGAGCTCATGCTCCAACACGACGGCTTCCTTTATAGCTAAAATATCAGGGGCACATAGAAGGTCTGTAGTTAGCCTATGTCAATGATCTAGTGTTCTCACTTGCACCCACAATGGCTAGGAAAGCATTACTATTTGATGTTAGACCTCTAGAATAAGAATCTGCAGTAAGTATTGTTACAATTTTTTTCAACAAAAATTATGAAACAAGCATGCTGAGGCATTTCATCGAACGCCTGGGAGGCAAGAAAAGACACCGACAGCATTGGAGACACACACACGGAGAGAGCATGGACGGACCTGGAGCTAGAGAGTTCCGCCATGGAACCTGCTGCTTCCGGAGCTGTCATAAGCCAGCACCGCTGTGGGTGCGTTGGGAAGCAGCGCCGCCAGTCCACGACGCTTTGGCGAGGCCCCGGCCATGGCAGGGGCGGATCTGATCCCCAGCGTGGCGGCGTGATGGCCCTGGACGCCATCCATGGCAGCGCGAGGTGCCCTCGGCCACTGGCGCGGTGGCGTGGTGGCCCCGTCGCGGCCATCGCTTGGCTCCGACTCGCCGGTGGCTTGGCTGGCGGCCGTGCCGCTGCTCGCTCGATGGACGAGGCCGAGACGGGACGGTGAGTGGTCTAACGGGCGACGTGGCCATGCTGCCCGCCAGGTTCCCGAGAAACCCGCCCAGCCTTCGTATTTAGAAGATTGATCCGAGAAGAATTTTCACTAATCATTTTTTTGGCAAGAATTCTTTAGACAAATTTCATATGTTTTATTTACTCATATCCTAAGCAGTTGTGGCACAAATGGTAAACTTATGTGAATTCTAGTACAACACTTGTTCCCATACCAATGTAAATAAGTCCCCTGTTTGAAACTATATATGGTCATCCTCCTGAACATTTCGGCATCAGTATTCAGTGGTGCTGAAGTGTGTGCAGCATCAGATCTTAAGGAATGGATCAATGAGAGGAAACTGATGACTAGTTTAGTTCAGTAGCATTTGGATAGTGCACAGATTTGGATACTAAACTGTTTTTACTAGCATCTGGAAACTGATGACCCTCTCTAATTATCTAAAATTTCTTCAGTCTTGTATCTGAACTTTCAGGCTCTAGATGCTTGGTACATATTAAATTCAGACAGCTTCAAAATTAAATATGGGGTGATTTGGAGTGATCAAATCAAGCACAAGGTAAGCTCTGCTGTAAAAAGATTGTTTCAGGGTTATGGGTGTTCGGTTGCTAGGAAGCGAAAATCTCTCATACTCTCTGGCAGAGTGTGCTGAAACTTTGAACCTGAGAGATGCTTCCATGATCTAAACAAGCAACCAAAGCAGCAGGCCACCTGAAACTTGACCATCTCATGCCTTAACAATCTTTCACAGTGACACTGGTTCTAGTTATCTTCATTCTCATGTGTCTACTATTTAGATGAGAAGCGTACACAGTTGATAACAGGCAGGCATAGGCTATGACTGAGCTGGCAGCAGCAGGCAAATGGACCCACATGTCAGTGGAAGCAGACACGAGTGCAACCGACCGACGCACGCACGCTCCCGGGGGACTTGAAATACTCCCTCCGTTTCACATACTTGCAATTCTTTTGACTCATAAAAGCTGTGTTTGGACCGCCGCCTTATTCAAATTTTTTTATGTAAATTATAAAACAAACAAAACGTCATTACAATATCTTTAGTGATGTAATAAGTCATAACAAAAGTGGTAATATTTATTAAAAAAAGTTGAATAAGACGAGAGGTCAAACACACTTTTATATGAAGTCAAAGACCAAAGTATTGTGAACGGAGGGAGTACCCCTACTCCCCAAACGTAACCGTCGACCCAAATAATTGGGTGTTGTAGCAAGGGGGCTAGATAAGGTGAGTACAATTAATTAATTGTATTCCACAAGTGTAGAAAAGTGTCATAAGAGGCTAAAACATGGAAATTCTTAGTGAAGTTTACCCAAACAACGAATTGGCCTTGCACACGGATGGGTATGTGAAAGATATAGCAGAGAATCATGCTTTTCATTTATCAATTCTATACAGTAGTAGCAAAAAAAAAAGTAACGGCCACCGGTGACACGATGGCAGGACTTGTAAACATTTGGTGGCGTCGACTAAAAACCTTGTTGGCTTGCTGCTCGCGACAGTCTGCTAGATGGACGCCCGTGGGCTTGGTGAGCTCGTGCGGCCGCTTTGCGATAGTGGGCCGGGCTCGGAATGCCGTCCCGTCGCAATAAGACTTCCCCAACTGAGTTCGCAGCATGACCGTGTTGTGCTCTTAAATTGGGACTAGTATAGTCTTCGTCTTAACGCTACTTCCGGCGACATTTCAAGAATGTGCATGCAACAACAAATTGTCAATTTAATAGATGAAACTTTTCTTTGCAGGAAAAATGTGGAGCAAAATGTCATAGCACAACACCAAATATTATTAAAACAAAACAGGGAAGTACAGTGTGACACTTACAAAGCGAAAAGTAGCCAAGAGCCACTAAACATGAGCATAGTGACAAGGAGGGGTACAAAACTAAGAAAAAAAATGGAGTACATGATTTTCCATGCAAATGAAGTTTAACTTCAGTGGAGAAGGAAGCCTTCCAAGAAGCCCACAATGGGAGTGTGTCATTGAAAATCCAAGAAATCATTCCAAATGCACCACACAACAATCATGAAAACTTCCATGAAGAAGGGTAGTTGCAGAGATTCCTTTTGTTGTTCTGTCATTTGGAGAATGCTACCCTGTACATTCCAAACAAAACTCACTTAACTCACAGTTTGCTAAATTTATCGACTAAATTGATATGTAGTTTCTTGAAACAAAAACTGGTGTTTTGATAGAAGACATGCAAGCATACCATTTCGGATTGAGCTATTAGCTTCGAATTTCTAGCAGCTGACAAATCTATAAGAACACACATCCTTCTAGAAGCTGGATTATGGTAGTGGGACTAAATGCGTGAGGTCAAAAAGAAGGATGCCACCACAATATTCAGGGCTCAAAATCATTGCATAAACTAACCTTCAAAATATAGTGACATCAACTTGGTGCATAATTGAATTGCCATTGCTGGATGACACAATATTCAGTTGGCCTTCATCAGAGGCTAAACGATTAACTGGTGGCACAAGATGCAACTGATTGCTTCCAGCTAAATTAGGATGAAATAATATGACACAGGTTTGGATGAATCAAGCATACCTGAAATGCTCTGGACAAAAGAGGTCATGATTCCTTCCAGCTAAATCTCTCCTACCAGCTATCGGTCTCCCTGATTTTATAAGGGTGCAGCAACTGCAAATAGAAAACTATGTTAGTGAATTATTCAAATAGAAAAGTGAAGAACCCAAAGAAACACAACAGAAATCGAAGTACCTGATATTTTTAATTTTCTGAATTTCTTACCACCAAACCAAATTCCATCAAATGTTAGATGGGAATAACATGTTAAGCCATTTCTTGAAAGAAAGATGACGACGATGATGACTCACCAACAATTGCTAAGTGGAACAAAATATAGGGATAAAAAATCAGTATTAGCAAACAGCTAAATTAGGATTGAAACGACAGGATTGAAGATGTGAGCAGCATTACTCGCAGGGTTGACCTTTTTCCTGGTTCATACTGCGTCAGCCTCCTCACAAAGGCCACCTTCGCATGTGGTGGAGATAATAGTTAATGGGAGCTGGAAGGGATGAACTGGCACAGACATGTATTCTCAATCAAGAGGGCTGATTTTGCATCTAGTTATGGAAAGTCATTTTAACAAACACATAGCAGGTAGAATGTTGCTTACCATACTTGGCCACAGCTCCGGCGTTCATGCTGCAGCGGCATTTCGCTTCCTGCAGCTCACTAACAAATAAAAAGATAAGGAAATAAAAAGTACCTAATGTTCCATGGCTGGCACACTTTACATAGAAATGTATACTGAATGAAAGTTGTGATGGAACAATTGAATAGCAGTTTCAGCTCATGGCATATACCTTTTGACCTTTAAACATCTACTCGATCTTCTCCTTGAGCTTCGCAACATATAACAAATATCCTATCTGAACCAATAACAAGACCAAATTGAACAAGGATTGTCGTCGGAAACATCTTTTCCTTGCATCCTGTAGAAAGGCAAAAAAGAAGATCCAATAAAGCACAGTAAAGAAGCCAGTGCCCTGAAAGAAATAATTAATTAATTAAACTAAATTATTTGAGCTCGTCATAGACTGATATAAGACACCGAGACATAGATCAGTTTCATCATGCACCACTCTCAAGCCAAGTAGTTGCAGCAAAAACAGATCATCGTTGGCTTCAGTGCCTTCACCTGCTTCAGTACCTTCACCTGCTTCAGTACCTTCCATCATTAAATTGCTTCGAATCAGCAAAGGAATAAGAGAAAATATGATCGTACAAGGCCTTAACACCACTTGCATAACGAATTCTTGCCCAAAAAATAACGCTACTGCATATATAAAATGACAGGTCACATCACACAACTGGAATCAATTCTAATCAGCACTGAACATCAGACCATGAAATCCACGAATGGTTTCAGGGACTCAAAAGTCAAAACTCGAACAGAACTCAACCGCTTAGCCCGCATCCTCCCACAAATTCGCGAAACCTAGGCTACGCCACTAACGCGAACAGCACATATCGGGAAGAGGGACTCAGGCAGATGTTGCTTACCTTCTCCACCTTGGAGAGGCCGAGCTGCAGCGTGGAGTTTCTCGACGCGAGGATCTCGTTGCGCCCGACGAAGTAGGCGCCGTCCATCGTCCAGGCCGTAGCAGGCTGGCTTCGTTGGCCGGCCGCCGTCACGGCTGGCCCTCCGCCAGCGCCTTACCATGGGAAGGGGAGAGGGGGGAGGGCGCGTAGGTTCAGGCCTCCCCAACCTCTTCACCGGCTCGCCGGCGGCCTGGCCATCCGTGTGAGGGGAGAGGAGGCGTCGGGGGAGGAGAGGGAGCAGCGCGCGGGCATGTCCGTCCCCGTCCGCAACCGCTGGCATGGCTTGCCGCCGCATCCTCCAGTGCGCCGCAGCAGCAGCCATCGCCGCCATGGACTGGACCTAGGGTTTCGAGCGTGGGGAGGTGTGGGACGGGAGGGAGAGGAGCCTGGACTGCCACGCCGGGAAACAAAATGAAAGAGGCACGGAGCAGTGGGGGCAGGGATTCGATCCTGGCTGCAGACGTGCGTTGCCGCGCGGGATGAGATGTCAGACCATGCATCAAACATTGAATCCTACGCCGAATCATTTGGCGTTATTTTTGTGTGCCGGATTGATTTCGTGAGCGCCCTCAGTGGGGCATTATAGTAGAGATATGAAGAAAGCCTATGACCGTGTTGGAGTGGCTATATCTTCAGTCTATCATGACAAAGTTGGGCTTCCACCGACTTTGGGTCCAACCCGATCATGAGATTAGTCTCTCTGATGTCTTTTTCGGTTATGTTGAATGGAAGCTGTTTGGAGTCTTTCAAGCCTTCAAGAGGAATTCGCCAGGGGGATCCAATATCCCCTTATTTGTTTCTTTTAGCAGCCAGAGGGCCTTTCGGTGCCTTTTAAAAATCCAAAGTTCAGTCATCAACGCTCGGTGGAATTATGGTTGCCCCATCTGCACCGATGGTAAGCCACCTACTCTTTTGCGATGATGACCGCCTGCTTTTTTTTTCGAGCAAATAGGGAGAACGCGCGATCGTGGTGAAAGATGTCTTGCAAAAATATTGTGAAGCTTAGGGCCAACGGATCAACGAGCAAAAGTCCTCAATACACTTTGCTAAGAAGTGTCATCAAGGGGTTAGAAGTGAGATAAAATCGGTGCTCAATGTCAACAATGAGTGCATAAGTGAGAAGTACTTGGGGATGCCTTCAGATGTGGGCGGGGTTTTTTTTCCGACCGGTTGAACCAAACCGCCGGGGTCCGGTTTCGATTTCCGGGACCGGTTCTGCGAAAAACGCGTACGTTCACCGTCGGTTTGGTTTTTGAATTCAATTGAATTCAAATTTTTCGATTCATCGGTAAAAATCTTTTTACCGGTAGGTTTGAGCGGTTTACCGTAGGTATAAACGGTTTACCCGAAGCGGTTTGAGCGGTTTTGAGCGGTTTTTCAAAATTCAAAATTTAATTTTTTCATAAAATGCTAAAAAAATTCTAAAAATACTTCATGATTTGTAGAATCCAATGATGTCAAAATTACTCAAATTTGAGTGTGTTTAGTATGCTTTTCGACCTTCATGATTTAATGGGCCTTAATGGGCGGTATTTTTCTTTTTTTTTTTTTTTTTCAAACTTAGATTTGAAATTTTTTATACCAAACGAACTCAAATTTGAGAAATTTTTTACACCATTGGATTCTACAAATTATGAGCTATTTTACGAATTTTTTTGAATTTTTTTTTTCAAATTTTACATTTTGAATTTCAAATCTTTTATACCGGCCGGTCCCGGATCTCGGTCTGACCGGTAGAGGGTCCAGAATCAGCGGTTTCCCCCGCGGGAAAACCGACCGGTATAAAAAACCCTCGATGTGGGTGCTACCGTAAATGGGGCCTTCAAATTCCTCAAGGATAGAGTGTGGAGCAAGGTCCGTATCGGATGGAGCAATGCTTAGCGGGGGGCCGGTAAGGAGGTCCTCATCAAATCGGTTGCCCAAGCTATCCCAACTTACTCCATGTCTGCTTCAAAGCCGCCAAAGGGATTGTGCAATCACCGACCCCGGTTTAGTTCGTAACCGGGTGGGGGCGACAAGGAGGAAAAAGGAAGCCATCTTTGGGTAGCATGGGATGAGATGGTTATGCCAAAGTCGATGGGCGGGCTAGGATTCGAGAGACTTGAAATGTTTAATCTAGCACTACTTGCAAAGCAAGCTTGGCGAGTCTTTGCAAGACTCGTCGTCCTTGAGTTCTAAATTCTAAAGGCGCCTACTTCCCTCAAAATTTGAATTTCTGAATGCCACACTTGGAAGTGCTCCATCCAAGATATGGCGCTCGATTCTTGATGGAAGAGAGGTGTTACAAAATGGGTTTGATTAGAAGGATTGGGTCGTCACAACACGTCGATTTGGTCTATGGACCGCTACCGTCGGATGGCATGCGGGGCGGACCGACTCCATGTAGTGACGGTAAATCCGCCCGGTACCGTAAGTGAGTTGATCGATCATACATCTATGTCACGGAATGTGTCGGCCGCAACAATTTTTTCACCTCCGGATGTTGATGTTATTCGAATATTCCATTGAGCTATAGAATTGACATGACTTTTGGGCATGGCACTTTGAGAAGAATGGAATCTTTACAGATTCGGTCGGCGTATAGGGTGCTAAGTCATAGACGCATCCTCTCTGGCCTGAATCTATTTACGGCGGCAATAAGAGGAAGCGGGGTGGCGTCTTTATGGCGGTGAAGGTCCCGCCAAAGGTGAGCGTTTTCCTTTGGAGACTATCAAAGTGCTCTCTTCCTACTGGCGATGTCCGACATCACGAGAAAAATGGCAGACAATGGTCTTTGTTCTATCTGTGGTGCAACCCGACTCTGGAGGCATTCCTTGTTAGAGTGTCATTTGGCAAAGTGTGTGTGGGGCTCGAGAAGGAGGAAATCGTCGAACATCTATGCGTCTTTGCAAGATCCCGATCCAAGGGGCTTTGGTGCTAGTGTGTTCGAAAGTTTATCTCATGCGAATGCAAAGAGGGTGGGGTGACACTATGGGCGATATGGTTTGCTAGAAGGAAGGCGATTCATGAAAATTCTTTCCAGAGCCCAATGTCGACTCACGGATTTATAACCCGGATATTGCGAGGCGCAAGAATCCCGGCGGCGGCAAAGAAAGAAAGGAAACCCATCATGGCGTCCAACCTAGGCGCGACGATGGATCCCGCCGAGGGTCGGGTCGATGAAGGTGAATGTAGATGCTTTGCGCTCTCCAAAAATGAACGCAGAGCGGCGGTTTGCAGCCATAGCAAGAAGCCAAGAGGGTGTTTTCCTTGGTGCATCGGGCACGGTAATTGATGGAATTGTTGACCCGAAAACAAATGGAAGCACTCGCTTGTCGTGAAGGCATGGATCTTGCAAGTGATTTGGTAATGTACTCCTTGGACTTGCATCGAGTTGCGAACGTTATCAAGAACCTAAAAGGATCCGGGATGGGGGTTTATGGTTAGATCGTAAAAAGAGTTGAAGGCCCGTTCAATGGACTTGAGCGGTGGAATTCGTCCCATGAAAAAAGAAGCTCAAATTTTGAAGCTCATGTAATAGCTAGAAGTCTTATTTTAGCGAGAGATGTGCGGTTTGTGCGGTTCTCGCCGCCACCGGATGGCGTTTGTAATTGTGTAAACCAAGCTCTTTGAATAAAGTGAATGGTTTTAGCCTCAAAAAAAAAAAAGAGTTCGCGGCCCGGGGGCGAGCAGACAAAGAAGACAGCCGTCCTTTGGGTGGACAGAACAAGATTCGTTGGAGCACCGGTGGCCGCCTCGTCCCCCGCTCCCGGAAACGGGCCCGCATATGTCGGTGAAAGGAGGCAAGCGCAACCGCCTCCACGCGCCAAGACGCTTGCGAGCCCGACGCCATGGCCTTGAAATGCTCCCCCGCCTCCCTCCCGCCCGGCGGCGTGCTCCCCGTAACCGTCGACCCAACGAACACTTTCTGCTCTCGCGCTCTCCCTCCCCTTCCCAATCCTCCTCCCTCCTCGCATCGGCCGGCGACCACACTGCCACCGTCGCCACCACCACCACCACATCGCCGGCGATGGAGCAACTCTTGCCCGATGGGGTCGCGTGCGACTCGAGCCGGCGGAACGCGGTGCATACATCCACGCCGACGGGGGCGCTCAAGGTCTCCACGCCGCACCTTCAGTTAGGCGTCCCATCGGCCGAGGCGGTGTGGCGGGTGGAGCAGGTCTCAACGAGGGGCCAAGTCTGTCCTCCTCGGAAACGCCGCCCTACGGCCGCTACCGCGGCTTCACGGACGGCGGCAGCGGAACGACCCATCCGGCCACCGCGCCATCCAAATAGCGACTACCGCGACCCCCAACCATTTCGGCGCCTTCTTGTGGAGGTTCGGGGCGGAGAGGGTGTACCCCGCGAACCACCACGCGCTGCGCTACTTCAACTTCCACCTCCGCGCCGACCGTCCGCGGCGGAGTTCCTCACACAGGGCGGCACCAGCGTCACCGCCCGGCAGCGAGGACTCGTTCGAGGCTCCGCCTCTTCATCATGATGCGTTGGACCGTCCACCCGTCGCGGCGACCCGTTACGGCTGCCTCTTCGGTTACACCAGGCTTATCCGGTGCGTCTGCGGTGGCTTCCACCATCTTTCCTCCAATCCTCCTTCCTTGTATTGCAATCGAATGGGATTCGGTTGCTTAGCCGCCAATCATAGTCATAGATGCGTCGATTTTGATTTTTACCTTTGCCCGCCCTTGCGTTTATCCTTACCTAGGTGCGAAACTGTTCACCTACTTCTTCGATCATCTGAACACATTAATTAATTCTTCACATTTGACCGGGTTTTATGCTTGTGTTCTTACGCCTCGCATGTGGTTCCATCTAGGCGACAATTATTGAATCCACAGTTATTGTCTATTCGATCTTGATTGCGATCCCTTAAAGCTGCGAATTTATCATCATTTTTCTATGAAAACGGCCGGGTATCTGCGAGGGGCCAGTCGTCGTTGGGGTCACCATTGGACTTCTTTGTTATGATGTTTACTTGAATGATTTGCGCTATTTGTTCTTGCCCATTTCATACCGGATCGTCGAAATTCGAAAAGAATTTGGTATCTGAACATTGGGTTGTCGATCTGAACCGTTGATTTCTTTTCTTTTCCTAAGCACAAGTGTTACGTGTTCGTTCGGGTTCCCGGCATCCCCCGCTATAGGGCGGAGGTTACGGGACATATGGCGGAGCTTCGTGTCGGCCCCGGGTGTATCGATTGTCTCGCGAGAACCGCACGTCTGGGCGAGAACGCTCAAAGGGAACCGAAGAGGACCAATGGCGCTCATTCGCCGCTAATGACTTACGTTGTCGACTGAGGCGCTTCACGGCAAACCTTCAAAGACGCGACTTCGACCGGGGACATGCTTGACTTCACGTTGTGCATCTTTGCAAGCTCGCATGGCGGCTAATGCCGCGTTGGTCACCCACCCGCCTCGCGGCCGAGATCGCTGAACATCGTCGTCCTCGGGGACCGGATCACCGGGTGAGATTACTTTCAAAGTTTCCACGGCCGTTTGTGCGGCACTTGTTACTGGGCTGTTGTGCTCTCCACCGGTTTCGGCATGTGAAATGTTTGAAGTTTTCGGGCTCAAGTTTACTTACGTATGTATTTACGAATTTGTTGTGCAAAAAATCGATAAAAGAATATTTGCATGATAGATTTGAGCGAGCATAGTGTCATCTTGACAATAGGAAATCAAATGTATGTTTCACCTTTTTTCATAGCCCCGATGTTCGAGAGAAATCCTGGTCCTGTAGTTTAATTTTCAACGGTTTGTTGTCTTCTTGGCTTTACGTGGTTTTACATTTCACTATAGGCAACTTGTTCTTGAGGTGTAATGGTTTTACTTCGTTTGGTTTGGACATTTAAAACATGCTGTAGATAGTAGAAGCGGTTAATTGGAAATAGCCACATTCTCATATCTGTAGTGTTCATAGTGCCACATAGGATTTAGCAGTGCTTTGGCGATTCTTAACATGGTCCAAACTGTCCGGTTGCATTTCTTTTAGCACAATCTGATCTCCGGTTTAGATAATTCAGTTATTCCCACAATCGATCGCCCGGTTCAGATAATTCGATTATTCTACTTGCTAGCCAACAGTGTTAATCTTGGAGCTTTGTCTAACTCTTATCTTCTTTGTGTCCACTATGCTTAATTCTCACTACTGTAATCCATGTTATGATATTTCCTTGTTCTCTTATGAATTCAGCTGCGAACGCATTAGTGTATCCCCAGGATATATGCACCGGCACCGTAGAGGAGTACGAGTGCGGAACTTCGACAAGATTGAAATTCATCTCTTCGGGAACCAGAAGCTTTTAATCATTGCTGCCCCTGATACTGACATGAGAATTGGCTCATAATTTCTGAAAATTTAGTAGCTCTTCTGTAATAGTGGATAGAATCTTATGTGCTCTCTTGACTGAAGCGTTTTGAAACACCCTTTCGGTTTTGAACATAAAACCTGCTGAAACTGTTATGCGAAGTGTAGTGGTGAACGGTTCTGCAAAGTAGCATTGGTTGTAGTTGCTATCTTCATCTCTGGTGGGTGATGAACTAACAGCATGAACAGATCTGGTTGATTTTGCCTGTACCCTGATTCTGACACATCAAAAAGTAGATATATGCATGTTAATTGAGTTTAGTTTTTAGTCATGGACTGAAATCTTGGTTGCATCATTTGTGTGCTGTAAAGCTAGCATACATTGTTCTCTCCTTTTTTTTGATTTTTCAGCAAATGAGTTAAAGTTTAGGTAGAACGGTCAGTCCAGAGTGCATCTTTGAGACAATACTTCCTGCCTCTGTTTGTTTTTCCAAAACATGGTGAATGTCCTTGCTCTGCAATTGGATTTTGATTACTAGGATGCAACTTTTCTCTTACCAGGATGGTTAACGTTTTTATCATCCCCTAATCAGATCACGCAAAACTGCAAATGTTGTGTACTCGCTTTGTATAGCATAGTTGATGTACAGATTCAGTCTTAATATTTCTCCCCAAATATCTCTCTATCATGAAGAATAATTATCGCACTATCGTCAAATTCTCATTGCCCTTTAAGCTCTCTTCCATGGTCCAGTTTTAAATTGCATGCCTTGTATTAGGCCGAGTGGTATAGGGGATGCGAAACATGGTCCAGTTGAAAGGGAAAGCACAAGAACAGGTTAAAAATAGTTTCTTCAGCAAAGATGTCTGCAAACTCCTCGCAACTGAAAAATAGATTTACCATGGTAACAGATGAGAATTTGGACGAACAAATTCAATCAGAGTCGCAACTGTTCGTCTGTTCGTCTGTTCGCCCGGACATAACAGCAGAACTCGGCAACAAGCTTCGACGGCCGAATCACAATCATTGGAGGCCACAGCGACGGACACGTGGCCACATCGCCGTCGAAGTCCCGGCGTCGTAGGCGCCGCTTTTGTTGGCACGCCGGCGCGCGTCGTCAATCCGTTGGTGGCGCCGTGGTTGCCCCCTGCACGGCCAGCGGACGGCGAAAACCTCGCCGGCTTCCTCACACGGTCACACCAGTGGATCCAGTCGTGCTGGACGCCGGTGGGCTCGGTGAGCTCGTGCGGCCGCCTGCGCTAGTGGGCCGGGCTCGGGATGCCGCCGCAATGGATTTTTGCAAATTCTTTCACAGCTGGACTGAATTCGTTGCAATGCTGACTGGCTTGCCGCCTCATATCCGGGCCCAGCAAATGGACCCACATGTCAGTGGAAAGGAGGACCGCCCCCAGAAACAGAAGCCGCCGTTACCTTGAGTTTACCTTTTAGCCATGGACTGAAAATATCATTTGTGTGTTGATAAAGCTAACATGACATCGTCCTTGTCGTTTCTTGATATTTTCAGCAATCCATGTTTAGTTGCTTTGAAAAAGGAAAACCCGAAAAAAACTACAAATATTCATCACATCAATTCTCTTGGCCGCAATCATAGGGCACTAAATATAGGTAAACAAAAAAACAAATTGCATAATTTGACCGAAAAGTCTTGAGGCGAATCTTTTTTGAATCTAGTTGGTCTATGATAGGACAATAGTTACCAAATACAAACGAAAAAGTCTTCAGATGGCCAACCCAAAATATTTCACCAATTAAACACAAAGTTTAGGTTGTAGAACGGCCAGTCCAGTGTGCATCTTTGAAACAATCTTTCCAACAATTCTACTCCTAAACCTCCCTGTTTTTTAACACACTGAACCTTCCTGTTTCACGTCGTTTTTTAACACACTGAACCTTCCTGTACGCCGTTGTTGTTTTTTTTTATTCTGTTGCCAAATTTCTGTCAGGGTTGTGACCTCCTGCCTTTTTTTTTTTTTTTTTTTTTTTTGTAAATCATGATGAGTGTCCTTGGTCTGCAATGGGATCTTAATTCATATAATGCAATGTTTATGTCCCTCGTCTCAGGATCGTTAATGTTTTCCTCATCCCAAAATCAGATCACACACAATTCCACATGTTGTGTAATCGCTTTGTATAGCACATATAATGTACAAATTCAGTCTTAATCTAGGTGTTAACTGTTATATTTTTGTTCTATTTACTAAATAATAATGATATGACTTAAACAATTAATCACCGAGCTAACACATATATTTGTTGAGTAAAAATCTGACACATATATTGATAGCTAATTTCAAATGAATAAAGCTATTATAAAAAAAATATGTTATAAATATCTTAGAGCTTAGAAATTATTTAACACAACATACTCATACAAGTACTTTTCGAATTTCATTTGACGTGTACTCCTTTTTTTTAAAAAGTATCACATTTGGTTTGTGACTTTGTGCTACGTGTTTTGCAGATCAATTATTGTGATGAGAAAACGTGTATACACACGTCTGCATTAATATTGCGTCTGTTGTGTGATTCTAGAAAGGAAAATTGGAAAAGTGGATAGCATGGACGTTGAAAATTTTCATTTCACAAAGAGCTCCGTCTGCCTCCATGTACACTTTGGCAGTGAGAGAGGATGTCGTGGCTTCTTGGGCTTGGAGTCATCAGTTTCCTAAAGGCATCTTGGAAGAAGGTTCGGCTAGCATGACAGTTTCCTAATGACTATTTATGTTGGATTTATATAGAGAGGACTTAGCATGTGCGATTAGATTTACTGTCTGTTTTTTAACTTACTTTGGCCTATCTCTAGCACTCCGGTCTGTGCATGATTTTGTATGGAATATCTTGTGGCAATTGAGCACGACAAACCGACAGCATACATCCCATCATATCATACATCATACATATATAAAATAAAATGGGAACTGTCTTATGATAACCACTTGTTTCGTACAAAGACTGAAACAGTCACACAAATGAAGTTGACATGGTAGAAAGCACACACACATAGAGCAAATAAAAAACCGACGTTACTAGTCTCATACGCCGAAGATTTCACACCCGGGCAAACACTGCTCCGCCGGTGTCTAAGATGGTTTTGGAAAGTGGAATTCTCTTGTGATTAACTGTCAAATCAGCATTGACATCGGACAAATCCAACGCAAATCAGACTGTTAACTCAAAAGGACTCCACCTGCCAAAGCCAAATTAGGCACCGAAGGAGCACGGTCCGCCTAGGTGTGGCAATTCGACTCATTTGCACTTAAGGCATAATCTGCTCGAACAACTTTAAAAATAAGGCTGGTCATAGTGGCCCGACAAACAGGTTATGACCTAAGTGCAAAAGAGGCGCGCCCTACCTAGGCCTAGCCAGAGATGGTGGTGGCTAGGCCACACCGGCGTTCATGTTCACGGCCGGCGCACGCCGCGGAAGATGAGCGCGATGCCGCCGTAGAAAGCCACACACAGTGCCAGAGTGGCGCACATCATGCACGGATCTTGTTCCAAGGACAGGGTGTGGACTGATGTGGTGAAGGGGACGGCGATTGCGACGACGGTGGATGTGACGTACAGGCCAAGTATAGCAGAGTTCATCCTCGGCGCCTGAACTGAATAGTATCAAAAACAAGTTAAAAAGCAGTCAGTCAGCATGCTAAATTTTCTTGCCTTTCATAAACACAAATATTAAACGCAGAATCCATAAAGAAAGGTATGACAACACTCAAGGGGCAACAACCAAATCGCGAAGGACAGGCAATCCAATCAAATCGAATACTGCAGGCTTCGGCGAAAAGGACAGGCCAGAATCAATATTTGATAATCTAGGTGGATAAAAAAAAGAGGATATTATGGTAGAACGGTTTTTGGTTTTTTTCCTGACTAGAATTTGATTCACCGGCCCACTTCTGGTTGTCCATAGTTTCCTGCTACAGGACAGAACGGTCTCCTCTCTGTTTTTTGTGCCAACTATCCGAGCCCAGGCTCCCGACGCCGCGTGGCCTCCCATCGCCATCGCGCTCCGTGAGGGCCGCGCGGGCCTCGTCGCCTTCTTCCCTACCATCAGCACAGCGATGCGACGGTGAGGTGGGCATCGACCTGCCTGCAGCACCGCGGCGCTGAGTTGCAGGGATAAGAAAACAGAGCAGAGCGCGGTGGTGGTTGGTGAGGAGGATCTCAGCCTTGAGAAATTGAAAAGGTTTGGCTGCAAACTCTGTTGAGTTTGGTGGTGCTTGTGTCATTGTGTGCCTGTTGAAGCGAACACCAAGGCTGCTGCGCGTGCGATGGCTACTGATAGGAGGACGGAGGAAGGAAGGGGAGGTTGTGGACATGGATTGGAACGTGGGCGAAGAACATAGAGAGCTTTGCCCACCCAAAGCTGCGTCACTCCCCGAGAAGGCGAGAACACACACACGCCCATGTAACACAAGACAGCCAAAGCAGAGACTTGTTACCGTAACATATCGATGGGGTTCCTTGATCTTGACTGTTGAGGCGGGCGGGCGAAGCGGAGTGGTCGAGGACGGAGAAGCGGAGCCGACGCGATTGGGGGGTGTTGGGTCGTCCTCCGCCGCGCCGCGGAAGCACAGACGCGTTCGGGTTGGGAAGGAGGAAGAGGAGGCTGTGGTGGAGAGGTGGTGTGGGATTAACACGAAGAGATGAGCAGTATATAACGGGACGCTCGGGTTGAACGGCTTGATGCAAATGCGTTCAGACGGGTCGCGACGGGTTGGGTCGCGTCGCCCTCATTCTTGCGGAACGCTGACACGCTGTCAAGGTAGGCGAGAGAAGGGAAGGAACTACCGGAACGGCGACCAGCCCCCCGTAGCTTACATGCGCGGGACCAACCTATTGGGGGCCACCTGTCAGTTAGATGTGGACTCGGACGCGGATTGGTTGGGTTGATTTGATTCATTAGTTCCGAGCATACAAGTGGGCCGGCCGGCAATTTCCCGATGGCTGGTGGCAATTTCCGCGGTTGCACCGCGCCTACCGTCCGGATGAGGAAAGGCGAGATATCCTGTTCCCGCCGTGCCGCTCAGCTGCGCTGCGCAGCACAGACGCCGGAAACCCGGAACGCCGTTTAGCAGCGAAGCGCGTCGCTGCCGGACAACGGCGAGGAGGACCTCGTATTCGAATGTGCCACAACTCTTTCATGTCACGTTCTTGTATTATGCGTTCACTTCACACAAAACAATTTTTTCAATCTATACTCGAATCAACTAGTACCAGCAGCTCGTGGATGTGTGTGTGGTTTGCAAACTTCAGATTAAATCTGCAAAATACGCAGTCGTTGAAGGCTCTGTATATATGCAATCTAATCTTCAGAAATAAAATATTCACGTGCAGTTTTGCTTACGAATTGATTTGGTTGATCTATGCATTACTTATTGTAATCAACAAATGGTAATTTCTTTGACTGATCACAAAGTTACAAATCAACAACTTGTGATGTTAATTGTGTGTAGTAGATTTATTCTTTTTTTGACCGATATTTTGGCAGGGGAAAATTTGAGTACGATGTGATTGTTGTGTGAAGGCAATGGCAGAATTTGACAAAGTGAACACCTCAACAGCGAGTGATTTCGTGCAAACCCACGAGCCGCCTCGAGGGTGACCCGCCATCCCCGACGTGCTTCACCGTCACACCTACAGCTAGCTCCTCGACAACACCAACGTCGATGGGGACAGTGGCCATTATCTTTATATATAATTTTTTTTGAGGAATTTATCTTTATATATAATTACTTTGTCTTTTTTTGGATGTGTTCTTCCTGCATCATTAGTGTTTTCTCGAGTGTGCTATTTTCTTGGTACCAATAGTAGTACTGAACATTATGCAATTTTTCTTCTTTTAGCCCCCGACTATACTATTGTGTGACCGGAAACATTGGGCGGCTGTAACACCTTAGACATTGCTTCTTTAGAAACTAGTGGATTCTCCACGCGTTGCCCGGGTATGAAAGAGAATTCTTTAAGTTACAATATTACTATCACCCTCCTATTCTTTTTCTTTCTTCTTTTTTTTTTTTTTTTTTTTTTTTCTATACTATACCAACGGGTCTCACTTATAATTTTATCAAAATATATCCACGTGAGATCTTGTTTTAAAGGATTTATTAAAATGAATTTAATAGTGTAATCAAAAATTAATTTATTTTTTGGTTCATGAGTTATAACCTTTTTATGCTCATAGACATGTGGGGTATGTTAATGGCGTGGCACAAGGAAGGATTAGTGGAATGGTGAGGTGGCATGCTTGCATGTCGAGAAAAATTAGCTAGTGGGGGTTCCAAACATAAGTTTTATAGATAGATAGAGAAGAGATAAAATGATTTAATATTGAATTTTTGTGTTTATAAAACATATAAAAATAACAATTTACATTAAATTCAATTTATCATAGAGTATGGAAATATTTTTTGTACATACGTTTTAATGGAATGAGCGGATTTTACTAAATTTTTAAAAAAAATCAAACTGTGTTTGAAATAAAAGAAAAATAAAAAACGAAAGAAAAAAACTCTACCTCTCTACCTTGTCAGCCTCAAGGCCCAACCCAGCCTGCTCTAATCCAATAGGCTTGTCTACACTCAAGACAAAATCTACTCGAACTACCTCGATGATTAAGCTGGACTGACAAACAGATTGTGGCACAAGTGCAAAAGAGACGTGCCCTACCTAGGTCTAGCCAGAGACAGTGATGGCTAGGCCACGCCAGCGTTCCGGCCCGACCTCAGGCTCACCGCCAGCGCACCCCGCGGATGATGAGCGCGACACCACCATGGAAAGCGACACACAATGCTAGAGCGAAGCACATCTTGAGGGGATCTTGTTCTAAGGAGTCCAACGTAGTGGTGGTGACGTGGACGGCGATCGCAACGACAGTGGAGGCAACACACAGGCCAATCGTAGCAGATTTCATCTTCTTTCGCCTTAACTGAATCACATGAAAACAAGTTAGAAGCTGTCAGAATGGTCTCCCTTTCGTAAACAATAATAGTATTAATTAGAGGCCACATGTCAGTTAGATGCGGACTCGGACGGGGCGCGGCTGGGTTGATTTGATTCATCAGTTCCGAGCATAGAAGTATGGATGGGGGGATTAATCCACATGAGGACAGGGAGCGGCTGAGGGACAATCGGAGCGGCTGGTGAGGAGGTAGCAATTGATTTTTTTTTTTTTTTTGACAAGAATGATTTGAAAAATGGTCTTTCGATTCAACCGTGTTGCGCTATCGGTGACGTTCCTGTCATCGTGTTATCGGTGACGTTGCAAACGCCATCTGATTGATGGCTGCCAGAGTTTCCACGCACGACCACGAGGTTGGCATTCGGTTCCCGCTGTTGCACCGCGCCCGCCGCCTGCCGTCCGGAGGAGCCGAGCTATCCTGCCCGCCGCCGCCCGCCGAGCCGCTCAGCTACGCCGGAAACCCAGAAACGCCGTTTAGCAGCGTCGCTGCCAGCCAACGGCGAGGAGGAGCTACCTCGCATTCGGATGTGCCACAACTCTTTCATGTCACGTTCTTGTATTATGCGTTCACTTCACACACAACAATTTTTTTCAGTCTAGTACCAAGCTACCAGCAACTCTTGGATGTGTGTGGTTTGCAAACGTCAGATTAAATCTGCAGAATACAAAATTCAGAGCTTTCGAGGTTGCGAGAGGTGCAGATGGTAACAGATGCCTCAGTCGTTCAAGGAAAATATTTTCCGAACACAGCCGCTCAACTCTTGCAGGCCTGCTCAGCAACGCAGGCCTAGTTTTCCTTTCGCGTCGGGTTCTTCTCGTGCAGAATCACCACCGCACAGCGTTCGTCTTTCCTTCGTGCCAAAGGAGCCCACGGCCGAGCGGCCATGGACCATGGACGCGCCATGGCTACCACACATGGCCGGTTTTTTTTTTTTGAGCAGATCATGGCCGGTGCACTACCAGAAGCAGAAAACGATTTCCGTACTTTACTGGGCCGTAGCTCTTTGATGCTGGGCCATCCAGCAGGATAATCGATGCAGTAGCTGGGCCTTTCGTTGATCGGCTGAGCTCTCTACCATTGTTCGGTCACGTTCTTTTCTTTTTTTTTTTTTTTTTTGGTTTTGGAAAAAGTCTATTTTGTCTCCTTCAACCATCACAAAAGTCAAATTTTCCTCTCTCAACTTTAAAAGCAGAAATAGTTACTCCTTTCATCTTAAATCAGGTCACTTGACATTCATGGCTGTTTCCTTGGTGTTTTTTTTTATGTTTATTTCGACTGACTATTTAAAACTCATAGTAAATCACATAAATAAAAATCACAAAATTAAAAAATCCAATTGCGTCGGAATTCTCATGACCATATCTACACACTGAACATATCATATGGAATACTTCAGTATAAAATTTGCTCAACAATCATGGATCAGTAAAAGGGTAACATGCCAATTGCCAACTTTGTACACGACTTCAGCATGGCATCGTGCAGCTTGCAAGATTCGGTTCGGCTCGTTCGATTGCGAACAACCTCTGCAACTGATGCAACTCGATGCGTCCCGACGGTCCCGCGTGGGCCCACTGACCACCTGCACGACTGTTTTGGTTCAATATTTCTTCTTCTCGAAAACGACTGTTTTAGCGTGTGCGATTATCACATTTCTATTTTAATGTCTTTTTTTAACTGACGATGGCCTATCTCTATCCGTACATGCATGGTGTTATACGGAATGTTTGTGGCTGTGGATTATATATTAATTATTTAAAGTAGTAAAAATAGTGCAAACCAAGCAGGACGAGGAATTTATATATCTGAAGAGAATTTTTACGATGGTAGACCGTGCATCCGCACATACATGTAAAAATGTCTTAATGATAGTAGTACCTTATTTTATCAAAGAGACATCGATTCATCACAAACAACAACTACAAAAACAACAAGATACGAAAACCGTGTGCAAAAATAACACAACCACATTATTAATTTGCCCATCTCTAATTAGCTGAAGGTTTACGCACCGGGCGAGGCGATGCTCGCTAGTGTCTAAGATGACTTTGGAAAGTGGAATTCTCTTGAGATTAACGATCAAATTAGCATCGATATGAAAATAATCAATGCTAATTAGACCGTTAACTCAAAAAGAACTCCACCTTCCAAAAGCTTAAAGGCACCGGAGGACCCGCTCTCTGCCTAGGTGGGCCGCGACTCATTTTGCACTTAAGACATAATCCGCTCAAACAACGTCAGCATGTGACCGGCCACTACCTGTCTCAACGGACCATGACCCAAGTGCAAAAGAGACGCGCCCTACCTAGGCCTAGCCAGAGATGGTGGTGACTAGGCCACGCCGGCGTTCAGGCTCATGGCCGGCGCACGCCGTGGACAATGAGCGCGATGCAGCCGTAGAAAGCCACGCACAGTGCCAGAGTGAAGCCCATCATGCAGTGATCTTGTTCCATGGACAGGGGAGTTGACTGATGTGGTGAGGGGGACGGCGATTGCGACGACCGTGGCGGTGACCCACAGCCCAAGTGTAGCAGAGTTCATCCTCGGCGCCTGAACTGAATCACATAAAAACAAGTTAAAAGCATGCTAAAATTGCTTGCCTTTCAGGGATCTTGTTAATGCAGGAATCAGAAAACAGAGGCGTTTTGGTCAGGATTTCATGCTCGCGCTGCAAATTGGCTCAGCCTAGAGAAATTGGTTAGAACTCCCCTGAAATTTGGTCGTGCTTGCTGATGGAGACACGAATGATGCTGCTATTGGCTGCCTATCGGAGAAGGAAGGAGGAGGGCCTGCTTATGTTGCTGTGGACATGGATTGAAGTTTGCGTGGATTGCTGCCTTGTGTCTGTGCTTTGTGGAGATTGGAGAAGACCATAGAGAGATCCAGGCAAACTGCTTGTGCGTTCACATGGAGTTTTCACTAAAAAAAGCAAAAAAAGCAAGGAGTTTTTCGCCACTACGAAATGAAGGGAATGAGTAGCTAGATCCCGCACTTGGCTAGCAACAGAGCTCGAATGAACGCGAGGGAGGGGAATGAAAGAAGAGAAGAAACGAGAAACACCACCAAGAACGCCCAATCAACATGCGTACCATGGCCCATGTAACACATACCACACAGCAGCAAAAACCCAAGGAAGAAAGATTTGTTACCCTAGCAGATGGATGGATGGATGGATGGATGCTTGATTCCTCCTCGAGGCGGGCGAAGCGCGCGAGCGGCAGTGGACGAAGCAGAGCAGCAGAGGGAAAGGAAAGCTTGGGTTTTGATGATCGTGCTCTGCCGCGGAGGCGCATATATAGGCAGTGGTTAGGTGAGTCAGCACAGGAAAGCAAAGATGCGCCTCCCTGCTCCGCGTCATATCTGTCCGGATAGCGTCCGTCCGGGTGGCCCCGTGGCGCCGTCACCGTCAGTCCGTCCGTCCGGGTGGCCCGTGGTGCCGCTCACCGTCGAGTCACCACCCGTCACCGTCAGTCCGTCCGTCCGGGTGGCCCGTGGTGCCGTCACCGTCAGTCACCACCGCGTCCGTCCCCGTCCCCTCCCAAGTCAAGTCTTCTTCCCGAAATCACTACAGAAAATTCCAACCCAAACACTTCCGCGGCCTGCTGCTGCTGGCTGCCGTCCTCCGCTCAGCGACCACGGCGACTCCCGGGCCACCTCCACCGCCAGCTCGCCTTCGCTGCAGACCATCCACGCCTCCAAGCGCCGCCGCCAATTACCACGGGGAACTTGCCGCTGCGGATTAAAAAATCGGTCGGGTGGGGAAAGACCGCGCCCACCGGCACTTGTTTTTAATAAGAAATCTCGGTTTCTCCGCCCGAGAAAATCACCGAACCCCGTCCCGCCACGACACTAGGAGCTTCTAGCCCACGGGAACTACGATCCTCGATCCTCAATCCATTTAGAAAGATCGGGGCCGGAATTACAACGAACCCTTGAGCCGGTATACCAGCGAGCCCGGCGGACACCGTAACCCCGGACGGTATACCAACCAGAGCCCACAGCTCAATCCATACAGGATTTGGGTGAGCTCTTAACTAGTGCTTTGGCACACGGGACTGACGAGGATTTTTTTTAACCACATCCTGAAATTCGCTCCCACGGGGATTCGAACTTCGAAACTGTGGAGTGCCGTTCGAGTATCCTAACCATTAGGCTAGGACCCCTGGCGCCGCTGCAGATTAATTCTGCATTAAACACAAAAATTCAGATTAACAGCGTACCTCGTGGATGTGTGGTTTGCAAACTTCAGATTAAATCTCCTTTAAATTCAACCTTCAGAGCTTTCAAGGTTGCGAGAAGCGCAGATCGTAACAGATGCCTCAGTCGTTGAAGGCTCTGTATATGCCAATCTAATCTTCAGAAAATAATATGTGCACGTGCAGTTTTGCTTACGAATTGATGTGGTTGATCTATGCATTATTTATTGTTTATTACAACAAATGCTTTTTCGCTCGCCTGATCAGAAAGTTACAAATACACAATCTTGCGCTTTTAATTGTGTGTAGTAGAGTTATTCTTTTTGACAGACTTCGGCAGGGAAAATTTAAGTACAATTTGATTTGTGTGAAGGCAATGGCAGAATTTGACAAAGTGAACACCTCAAGAGTCAAGATCTCGTGCAAACCGAGGCGGCTCCACAGTCCACGCCTTCCCCGACGTGCTCGACAGTCGCACCTACAGCTCATCGACACCAACGTCTACGGGGACAGTGGCCATTATTATCTTTACAATTACTCTACCTTTTTGGATGTGTTCTTCCTGCATCATTAGTGTTTTCTCGAGTGCTATTTTCTTTGTACCAATAATAGTACTGAACACTACGCAATTTTTCTTCTTTTAGCCCCAAACTAAACTATTGAGTAACCGGCAAGATCGGGCGGCTGTAACACCGTAGAAATTGCTTCTTTAGAAATAGAGAAGAGATAAAATGATTTAATATTGAGTTTTTGTTTTCATAAAACATATAAAAATAATAATTTACATTAAATTCAATTTATCATAGAGTCAGGAAATATTTTTTGTCTACACGTTTTAATGTAATGAGTGGATTTTACTAAATTTTAAAAAATCAAACTGTTTTTGAAAAAGGTTTGAAATAAAAAAAAAATAAAAAAGAACGAAAGGAAAAAAAAAAACTCTACCACTCTACCTTGTCAGCCTCAAGGCCCAACCCAGCCTGCTCAATCCAACAGGCCTGCTCAACTCGGCAGGCCCAGTTTTCATTTCGTCGGGCTCTTGTCGTGCAGAATTACCGCACACCGTTCGTCATTCCTTCGCGCCAAAGGAGCCACGGCGAGCGGCCATGAGCCATGGACCATATGGACACTATGGCCCGCCCGCATTCCTACCAGAAGCAAAAAGGATTTCCGCACTTTATTGGGCCGTAGGACCGTAGCCCATTGACGATGGGCCGTCCAGTAGGCTGATCGATGGGCTCATGTTCTGAAAAAAGTTTGGTACACGTCCCCTTCTGCTTACATGTTGCTCAAAGTATTAATTATGGACAATTCTTGTACCAAGAGAACTTCGTCGATGAGAAGATGATGATGTTTACATGCATACTTGAGCGTGTATGGGGTCAGTATAGTCGTATAAATGCCTAATACGAGTATTACATGATATGCAGAAGTGTTAAAAGTAAGAAAAATATGCCATGATGGACGTTAAGTTTTCATTTGATTTGGCACTGAGGTTCCCGTGTCGGCATCTTCCAAGAAGGTCGGCTCGTTCGGTTCCGAACAATCTCTAAACTGAAGCAGCAACTGATACTACTCGATGCCGACGGGTCACGTACTCATCACGTGTGCGGCCACGGACCATCTGCCATCTGCACGCTCGCTTCCCAACATAAACAATGTTCTTCAATCTTTCTTGACTATGGTCTGATTTATCAGAGGACTTAGCATGTGCGATTGCAATTCTTTTTTTCTTTATTAACTGATCGACGTTGCCTATCTCTCTAGCACTTGCTCCGATGCTTTTATATAGGCTGTTCGTATAGTTGTTATTTTGATATAGAAAGCTTTGTGCCAACGGAGCACGACAAGCCGACCAAGGATATGTAGTACTGTATCGCATACATGTAAAAATTTTCTTATAATAGTACTAGTACCTTGTATATTATCAAAAGACCAACAATCAAACAGACAGACGAGGCATTACTAACTACAATTATTACACAAAAATAACCAGGTACAAAAGACACATAGCAATAAACAACAAAAATACTAGTTTGCTCATCTCTAATTGGCCGAAGGTTTTGACACCCGGGCAGACAATGCTCCGCTAGTGTCTAAAATGACTTTAGAAAGTGGAATTCTCTTAAGGGTAACCGTCAAATCAGCATCGATATGGACATGACCAACGCTAATTAGACGGTTAACTTAAAAGAACTCCACCTGTTAAAGCCAACTTAGGCACCGGAGGAGCACTGTCTGCCTAGGTGGAGCGCGGCTCACCTGCAATCAAGACATAATCTGCTCGAACAACCTAAGGATAAGGCTGGCCATACTAGACCGACAAACGGTTATGACCTAAGTGCAAAAGAGACGCGCCCTACCTAAGCCTAGCCAGAGATGGTGGTGGCTAGGCCACGCCGGCGTTCAGGGCCGGCCGCGGGCTCACCGCTGGCGCACCCCACGGATGATGAGCGCGATGCCACCGTGGAAAGCGACGCACAGTGCTAGAGCGAAGCACATCTTGAGGGGGTCTTGTTCTAGGGAATCCAGCGCTGTGGTGGTGACGGGGACGACGATCGCGACGGCAGTGGAGGCGACACACAGGCCAATCGTTGCAGACTTCATCTTCTTTCGCACCTTAACTGAATCACATAAGAAAAACAAATGAAAAGCGGTCAACATATGCTAGAATCGCCTCCCTTTCATAAACAAGAATAGTAATTTTTTGAACCTAACAAGAATAGTATTAATTGGAAAAAGTCTACATCACCCCCCTCAACTATGGGTGGTAGACTACATAACCCCCAACCTATGAAGCGGTCTATCACCCATGAACTTTCGAAAACCGGTCAAATTACCCCCTAAAGCAGTTTTGAAAAACCATAGTAAATCAAAGAAAAATCGTAACATGAAAAATCAAATTGTGTTAGACTCCAAATGAGTAGTTCTACACAATGAACATATAATATGGTATGCTTTAGTTCATTTTTTTGCTGCAGCTTTAAATTTCTGTTTTTCCTCATAGCTGTAAAAAAATATACTAAAAAGCATACCATATTATATGTTTATTGTGTAGATCTATTCATTTAGAGTCTAACACAATTTGATTTTTCATTTTACGATTTTTCTTTGATTTACTATGATTTTTCAAAACTGCTTTAGGGGTAATTTGACCGGTTTTCAAAAGTTCGATGATATATCGTTTTATAGGTGAGTGGTTATGTAGTTTATCACTTATAGTTGAGGGGGTGATGTAGACTTTTCCCAGTATTAATTAGTGCAGAAACTAGAAATGGTTATGACCGTTGACCGGCAAGAATCTTAGTGGATAACGATCCAGGAAAAAATATTATCTACTACTAGAATGCATTTTCCCTGATTAGAATTGATCCACCCACTTTGTCCTTTGAATCTTGGCATGTCAACGCGTATAAATTTGCACTCGGCGCTGTCTGCTACAGGCCAGGACCGCGACCGCTGTGTCCTCTCTGTTGTGCCACTATCCCAGCCAAAGGCTCCCGACGCCGGGTTTCCCTCTGCGGCCTCCCGTCGCCATCGTCCCCCCGACCAGTAGCACACCCCTGCGATGGCGAAGCTGGCATCGATCTGCAGCGCCACGACCCTGAGTTGCAGGGATCAGAAAACAGAGCCGGGCGCGGTGGTGGTTGGTGAGGAGCTGAGGATTTCATGCTTGTGGTGCAATTTGTGTTGGCCTTGAGAAATTGGAGAGGTTTGTCTGCAATTTGGTGAGTTTGGTTGGCGGTGCTTGTGTGCCTGGTCAAGCAAACACGAAGGCTGCTGCAATGGCTACCGATTGGAAGAGGAAGAGGGACATGGCTCATGTGGTGTGGTCAGGACATGGATTGAAGCTGCGCGGATTGCATTGGAACATGGGGAAGAAGAAGATGCTGCTGCCTTGCGTGCTGATAATGGAAGACGAAGAACATAGTGAGGTTTCCCCCACCAAGAACCCTGAACCTGCGTCCCTCCCCGAGAAGGTGAGAAGCCAAGAACACACGCCCATGTAATGTAAACACAGCACACAGCAGCAAAAAAAACTCATGCATCATGCTCCCATCCATCCCAAGGAGAGATTTGTTACCGTAGCAGGTTGATGGGTGGATCCTAGCTTGTCCAGTTGTCCTTGGTTCCTCGGCCTCGAGCTTGAGGCGATGGGGGCGGGCTTGGCTCTTCTCGGCTCTTTGTTGAACGGAGACGCAGGCACGCAGCGAGAGAGGGGAGGCTGCACTCCTATATATACGGGAGGCAAATTCTGAAGGACCGGTCATGGTGGACGAAGTTTCCTGGAATAATACAAAATATCTCATAATGACATGCGTCTCCCTAGCTCTTTGAATAAACTACAAAATAGTATCTGATGTAGACAGGCGTCTCCCAACTCTTTGAAAAACAAAATAGTATCTGATGTAGACAGGCGTCTCCCTAGCTCTTTGAAAAACAAAATAGTATCTGATGTAGACAGGCGTGTCCCTAGCTCTTTGAAAAACAAAATAGTATCTGATGTAGACAGGCGTCCCCTAGCTCTTTGAATAAACTACTCCCCATGTTCCTGCACATGCTTCTGCACACAAGTGGCGAGATTTTTCCTCGCCACTTTGGTTTGGATTGCTAATTCTTGGGACACACGTACGAGGGCCTAGCGGGCATACAGCATATATTCTAGCCTTGTCGTTGCCGTTGGTGGTGGTCCTGGTGGAATGTGATGGGAATGAATTGAAGGGCAGTTTTTTGAACGTAAAATTGAAAGGCAGTTTCATTGTTTCAAATTTCAGAGGAATATATATATTAACCAAAGATATTTTGACAAGGTGATTTGATTTAGAACGGAGGGACTATAAAAGGCCAACGTTTAAAACAAATTTTGTGTGTTGCATGTAATGTTACATCAAGCCTACAATAAAACATGTTCGTTGTTTCCTAAATTTCAAAAATTCCAACATGGAAACTTATGAAATGAAAAAATCCTTGTCATATTTTTTATATATAGTTGGAGTTGGACTTGTTACAAAACCCCATGTTTGAAAATAAAAATAAAAAGGCTCCCAAACACCAATAAGCCACAGGCCAGTTCTGGCCCAACCAGCCCCACCCGACCCGCCTCCTCCTCATTTACTTACAGACCTTGGCTCGGCCCGCACCGCATAGCAGCCATGTCTAGCAGGCCGTTCAGTCCAGCTCTCCTCATGGCCCATCTCCCTCTCGCTTCTCCAATCGGCCCGAAGAGGTCTGACCGCGCTCCTACGCTACTCTGGGCCTCATTCGTTGCTCGCGGCCGACAACCAGTCAACGCATCGCAAGTTCATCTCATCCACAAATTCTAGACAAATAATAATTGAACACAATATGAGTCTCTTCACTACCAAAACTGACTATACATTATTTATCTGAAATGGTGCATTGCTTCCACCAAACCATTTGCAGGATACACGAAAAACAAAAAACAATATGAAGAAGCTTAATTATGAATACAATGTCGAACTAGGATGATAGAACGACTAAAAAATCACTATTAAAGTTGATGGGCAAATGAACTGCTCCATCTTCCTCAAGTCCCTCAGCTTCAGCTCCCTGTTGTGTTGCTGGAACGCTCCTCAAGATGAATTGCTGCTCCACCTGGAAAAAAGGAGAATTTATCAACCAGACTGATTTGCGAATATTTATAAGCTGAACATTAAAATTGATCGCTTGTTTCACAATTCTAATGCTGCTGTACTCCACACAACCAAGCTAGTGCCTACTGCAATTTTGATCAGAGTTCCCTTTTTTTTCCGTGAATTGTGAGTGCGAGTCGGTGAGAGACAAAAATATATTATGTATGGGCGACCACTCTGTTCATGACAGTAACGCACCATGGAAAGGAACACAGAGAGGAACCTGGAACCTCTACAACTACGCCTCTCCAATGTGTTGACTAGATCACATGAGCAAAAATACTATTCTTATGCGACCCACTAATCAGTAGTCTCAAACACCACTATCTATGAGATTAGAAGTGATTGGCTAATGCTAAAAAATGATTATTGGGTATGCGAGCAAACGAAAAGGGGATACCTGGATGGCCCAAGAATAGTATTTTTGCAGACTCAAACCTGTAATAGAGACATCTGCAAACCTGTCAAACACCACCATCTATAACCCAAACCTGTAATAGAGACATCTGCAAGATATCCATACTGCAGCTTCTTCCCTTCAGCTAATTATGTTTGACAGCCCAAAATTGGGGGATACCTGGATGGTAAGACCAGCAGGAAAACAATTAGTTTCACACATATTCCAAAGTCAGGAGTGCCTTGTACTTTGCAAACACGGAAGCAGGGTCAAGTTACAACATGAAAATTGCATCATACAAGAACAAGAACATCCACACAGCCAGTAAAGGAGGAGAGGGACTCTAGAAAACCAAGTAAGACAAGGTCAAAACTAACGAATGGATATATCGAGAATACTGATCCTATATAAATTCACAGAATCAGAAGCAAAGGCTGCTTTGAAAGGCATGAACAGAGCCAGTGTGCCTGGCCCCGATGGCTTTGGCCCAAGTTTCTATTCCACAGCATGGCAAACGGTCAGTGGAGATGTCATGCAGTTCAAATGGATAGTGTCAACAGATTCTTTATGGTGCCCATACCAAAAAAGGCTAATGCCTGCACTGTCGACCCATTCGGACCCATCTGCCTCCAAAATTGGTTCGTGAAAATCTTCGCCAAGATACTCACCACACGGCTTCTACCAAGGGTCATTGATCAGATTGACAAGAGACGACTATCCTTCCTTTGGGCTAGATCTTCAGAAAACAATAGCGCGAGAAGTCTGGTTGCCTAGCAACATGTCTGTGATCTGACAGATAGAGGTGGACTTGGGTTGAAAGACATTGGAAAACAAAACACCTGCCTACTGTTGAAACTGATCATAAATCTTTTTGCATGAAGTAGTAAACAAAAGGAAGTAGAGACACTACACAAGTGACACTACCCAAGGGAGTTTCTGCGAAAGTGACACTATTCATGTTATGCAATGTGGACTGTACTACATATTCCCTCCCACGCTTACACAGAAACACAACATAGCAGTGGAAAAAAATTTTGTTCTGCACAACTTCCATGACAACATACAGAACGCAATAAAAGTTGAAATATTTTTTTGTAACAAAAACGAATTTATAAAAACATAGAAAGCATCTGCTTCAGAATTTGCATGAAGTAAATAAAGGAAGTAGAAACACTGAGTTTGATACCCTGTAAATGGTTTTGTTTACTTGACTACTTGAGACATTCCTGAGAAGCAAAACACGATCTAATGGGCACAAAATACCCTAATACAAGGCCAATTTCATTAGAACTGATATAGAATGGAAATGATTATTTGGGGAACGATACAGACCACCGCAGGCTCCAGGAAGCAGCTGGGAGCCCCAAGAAACGAAGCAAGCGTCGCAGCGGAGGACTCCATCGAGGTAGCCCGCCTCGCCCAAGCATCGGCATAGCCACCGAGGTGCTACACAAAGCGCCGGCCCCAGCGGAGGGAGCCTGGCACTTAATCGGCTGACCACCGCAGGCGATGGGAGGTGCAAACGACTTGCAAAGCCGCAAAGCCGCCAAAGCCGGCACGGGCCTAGGCTCACGAATCCCCGCGCCGGCGTCCGACTTCAATCCCGAGCCGCCTACATATTGCCTCTCCTCCTCACCTTCCCTCCCCATCACTGCCCTTCGCACCAAATCGAAACATGCAATTTCTCCCTCTCCTCTTCCCTTTTCTTCCACACCGCAACAAAATAAAACCATGGAGGAGCCTCTGCTCGTGGAGCACAAAGCGCGCGACAGAGAAACGCTCGATTTGCACGACAATGCCGCGGGCAATCGCAACTGTATCAACAAGCCGTGCAAGAATGAATCGTCAGAGCCCATGAAAAGCCCCGCTCAGTCAGGCAAAGAAGTCGCTCAATGACAAGAAAGAGACCGAGCAGCCCGTGCGCAGTCGAGAGGATGAGAAGGATGGGTCAAAGCTGCCCCCGCTCAGTTGCAAGAAGCCACCGAATGATGGTCCATGAGAACATGCTCGGGTGAACAATGGTATGAAGTCAGCTCTTGAGACAGCTACCTCCTTGGCAACGCATGCCCGTGAATTCGCAAATCAGCGGTTGGTAGTTCGATCGCTACCGTAACAAATGCGTTTTATGGTGCCGCTGAGTAGTTTGTTAGTGGAAAGGGGAGAAGCATTTTGCGGTGCTATTGAGCAGTTTGCTAGTGGAAAGTGGAGAAAGGAAAGGGTGAGAGACACCGAGGTAAACAAAGCCACAATTAATTTGTTCTCTGTAGCTCAAAGCGCACCTTCTTCGGAGGCTGGACTGGCAACCATCTCCATAAATATTCTTAATCTATAGGAATACAATATATATTTTTTCTCTCTTTAGGTTCTTTTTTACTTAATTAATAATGTAATAAAACATTAAATAATTATTCAAATGTTAATCATAACAATTTGTTGATTGATTTGATGAATGTTAAATAATATGTTGGAACTAATATGGTTCCGCATCGGAGAGAGAGTGGAGGGAGGAGAGAGCTTTGATGATGGAGAGGGACACACTAGTTTTGAACAAGTGAAAATGAGTGAAAGGGGACGAGGTCCCCAACCCTCATGCTCTTGGGCACTTATATAGGAATGACTACTTGCAAGTGGCCCCCTATGTTGTCATGGATCCTTTTATTTTGTCATGGAACTTTTACAGTGTTATATTGTGTTTCTGTGCAAGCATGGGAGGGTACATGTAGTACTGTCCACATTGCATAACGTGAATAGTGTCACTTATGTAGAAACTCCTGAGGTCCTAGATTAATGAACATTGGTCTCCTAGCTTGTAGTCATAAATCTTTTTTGCTACTTCCTCTTTATAGTTTGGTACTATGGAGAATCAACCTTCCAACCATAGCTTGAAGGAAAAAAATCACATGTGTGTGGCCCACCGGTACTAAAGGTATTTATCAATGGATGTTACCTTCCAACAAACTCCACCCCCAAATGTGCTTAGCTCTCCACCGGCAATATCTCCTCCGCCTCGGGCTCTCCATTGGCGAGTCAACTATATGTTGGTGAGGTTGCCTTCGTTATCCCTTACTATCCCTTGAGATTGCGTATGCCCTTCTCTCTGTCCATCAGCGAGGTTGTCTCCTTCCTCCCCCTCTTTGTAGGCAAGTTTCACGCCGCCTTCCCTCTCAACCTCGCTCTACCGGAAAGATCCCATCCACCCTCCTTGTGTGTCACCTCTACTCGAAGTTCTCTGTCGATGAGGTCCACTCCACATCTCCTTTGTCCTCCTTCTCCATCAGCGAGGTCCACTCCAGCCTTGTCTTTGTTAGCGATGTCTCCTCCACACACGGGTGGCAATCGGAGTAAAGGGATATGACTGTGGTGGCCAGAGTGAAGCAAGAAGGTTGCACTCAAGTATGTAGCTCGCACCGTCATGGGCAGCAAAGTGGCGGGTAGAGGTGGTCTCTAGGAAGTGGTAGGGTTTGATGGTGGTGAACCACCATCACTTAGGGAAGTCTTGTAGCTAGTGCTAACTGAGATTGGTTTGTTCTCTAAATTCTCTCTGGTATGAAGGGGTTGAGCTCAGTATTGAAGGTGGGGTTGAACTCGGTATTGAAGGTGGGGGGATTTAGTTGTAGTTGATACGTTGGAAGCCTTCAATTCCATCTCTCAATGCCAAATACATCCATATACATGATTGAAAAACTCGATTCGATTCAAAATCCATGTCTAAATATCTACATCCAAACGGGACATAGCATTCTTGTCATGAGGTGGAACATTTTGATTATTTGTGTGCAGCTAGAATATTTTCATTATTTTCTCCCTTTTCCTTGAAATACGCTAATCTTTATATATACTTTGTCTTTTGGATTTGTTCTTCCTACCGAACATCATTAGTGCTTTTTGTGTGAGCTAATTTTTCTTCAAACGGAACCGAGCACATTAAAAATATCTTCTTTTCTTCTCAATCACAATATTGCACAATAGTTACTCTCTTTGTTCCAAATTACAAAATTGTTTTAGTTCTTTTGAGTACATAGAATTTTTCTATATTTCCAAACATAATGTATATCTTAGTGCATATCATAGAATTTTTTTATAAGTTAGAAAGGAGGAAGTTCATAATAAGATAACACATATAGACACCAACAAATTGATCCATGCATCCCGCATACATTGGCATAGTTTTTTTTTTTTAGCATTTTATTACTCTAGTACAATAATATGACTTACTTGGTGACACCATACAACACAGATCGAGGCGACTCAACCTGACCAAACCAACACAAAACATAAGACTGACAAGTGGGCGCACTAGAAAGTCTAGTACAAACGAGACAAACTAGCAGCGGCATATTTTTATTTACTAGGGATTCTGGCGAGAGTGCAGAAACTCCAAGCCGTTGCCAAAGACGGTGCTGAGTTGCTGTGACTGCTTGCTAAAAAAAAAGTTGCTGTGACTGGTTGACACGGCGACGACCAGCCATCTCACCGGCCGTTTTTGGCTTGCCGGGCTTCATGCGCGGGCGGCGTCCACCGGCGGCAGTGCCGCGAGTCCGAGCATAATCCCGAGGTTAAACGCGACACATAGCGAAATGGATGCACCGACATATCGGGCCTGCTTGGTTGCCCTCCAAAACATGCCTAACCAAAATTGTGGTGCCAAAGGCAAATCTTTGGCGCTTGATTGGTTTGAAGCCCAAAGGTTGGCGAACCAATTATTCTAGCCAAATCGTTGACAAGGTTTTGCCAACCGATCAAGTGTTATGCCAATACTCTTGCTAAAATTTTGGCAACCAACCAAGTCTTATACCAAAATTCTTGGTAAGATTTTGGCAACCAAAAATTTAGCATGCCCTAATTTTGGCTTGCCCTAGTTTTGGTAGGGGCAAATTTTTAGACCTCAACCAAACAGGCCCATCCTATCCATGTAAGCACCCCCGATCCTTAGATTTTGCCGGTGGACCTCGAGAGGTTACAAAGTCACCGGAAGTCGATGGGTGTCACCTACCACTTAGAACAACAATGGCGTTAAATCTTTAGTCCTGTATATAAATGACATTAATATATTATAATATTATACAAATTGCGATGACATAATATGATCAATATATACATGACGTCAATAGAAAAAGGAAATCAACAGGTAGCAAGTCGTACTATAGTGTTGTGAGGAACTATATATGGATGAAAACTTTGAATCGCGCGCTGGCTTGCAGCAAAAATATGGGTTTGATCACTCAGCGTGCACGAAATAAGCAGTCATTATTTCTGTGATTTTCTGTGCTTTTCCATTTTACAGTATTCAAAATGCTAAAGGCATACTCTTTATTTTAGGCGCTCCTGCAAGGCTGCAATTCCTAAAGAGTAAGTTTTTCCCCTGAGCTATGAACTAATAACTGCGTCCCAAAATAACTATCATTTTTTATTTCTCAAAATGATTTTGACTAAACGTATATTAAAAATTATTAGTATTTATGTTACATAATTAGTATGTATCATCAGAAAGTCTTTGAATCTAGTTTTTAACAAATTTATTTAGAGATATAAATATTGAATGAATTATTTATAAATCGAGTCAAATTTGGAACATGAAAAAAAAACAGTAATTAATTTGAGACGGATGGAGTATAGGCGGACAATAGTATACAGCTTTCTGTATGCCTGCCAGGATTTTAACCGTACCTGACATATGGTCTTTGACAAATCGACAAACCATATAAGTAGGTGGTGGATAGCAACGTCCGCGTCGATCAGCATGCACGCGGAGGCGACGCGGTGGTGAGCACCTCGCGTCAGGAAAGAAATAAATAAATGGTGTACTCCATTCGGAATCTTGATCCAGACAAACGAGTGGATAGCGTATATTGTGTTGATGGAACTAGTAGTGTGTTAGATGGAACTATATATATATATAAATTATTTATAGAAAAGAGGGTCAAGAATTATAGCACTGAAAATGTATACACAAAAATATATTTACTTCTAAATCTCAACATACTATTGTTTAGTATTATGAATATTGATATTTTTTAAAAAATGTTAGGGCAAATTGTGTTTGTGCCATCGTTTTTATCTCTAACTACATGTTTGCCCCAAGTTTAGTGAGCTGTGAGGAGGGGTGACGCTGGAAAAATTCAATGACCATAAAGTGTAGTATATATGTTTTGAAATTACACACTTGTATCATTGTTAATTAAATTAAAATTAAGCATGATGCCATGCGACACTGTCACAACCCGTTTCCGGTCAACGCGAGAGGGAAGACGGAGAGCGTGACGGGCGTAGATGACCGGTGGCAGCGGCAGGAGGCGGCGAGGGCCGGCGCGCGACGCGGCAATGGCGCTGGGCGGCGGCGCTGGCGGCTGGCGCGGCGGCGGCGGCGGCGCGGGCGGGCGGGCGCGAGGGCGACGCCGGGCGGGCGGCGGTTGAGAGCTAGATAGGTAGGGTTAAACCCTAATTTTTCTTGATTGATTGTCTCACAATAGTTGCCCCCATATTTATATGAGGGGTTTACAATGCTAACGGGCCAAGCCCATTAGTCTTTTCGAGCTTACTTTAATTTAACTAAATAAATTTACTAATAAAAGCTATATAATAATTAATTATTCAGCCACTCCGCTTATCCCTAGCGACTTCGGACCGAGTGTGACATCTCTCCCCGCCGAGATTCAGCTCGTCCTCGAGCCGGAAATCTGGATATATCTTGTTGAATAATTCAGCATCCTCCCACGAAGCGCCTGCGGCCGCCTTATTCTTCCATTTGATGAGCACCTGAAGCGACCTTTATCGGACTTTGGATTTAAGCATGATCTCGTGTTCGAACTGGTGTACCTTCGTGTATACGTGGCAATTCCGTATATCAAGAGGGAATCTCTCCTCGATGTGGCTTAAGCATGCTGACATGAAAAACGTTGTGGATCACGAGTTCCAGCGTAGGTTCAACTCATATGTAACGGAGTAATAATTTTGCGATCTTTGAAGGGTCCAAAGTACTTTGGAGAGAGCTTGCCTTTGTATAATGTTGATATAGTGGCCGCAGCCGGGACAATAGTTTGAGCCGACATAATCACCCACTTTAAACTGCCGCTCTGTATGTTTAGCATCAAAGTATTTATGTAATAATCTTGAGCCGGTTGTAAACGAACCTTTGTCTGATTGAGGAAAACATCACGCCGAGATAACAAGGCATCTACCGACGGTAACGTTGTCTCACCCCGGATTGTAGCCTCGGTTGTCGATTGGGTCGCCCCATAGACTAGATTAAATGGTGTTGTTGTTCCGTGGATGTATGATATGAGGTATTATAACAATATTCGCCCATGGTAACCATCTTACCCAATCCTTTGGTTTGTCACCAATCAAGCGGCGTAGATACATTGTAATAATTTTGTTTACTACATCGGCCTGTCCATCCGCTTGAGGGTGATAAGTCGATGTTGGTGATAGAATAATGTTGGACGATCCAAAGAGCTCTTGCCGAATTGACTTGTGAAAACCACATCGCGGTCACTAACAATTGACCTTGGTAAACCATGTAATCTAACAATCTCGAAAAAAAATTTTGAGCCACCGGGTTGCCGTGTATGGGTGAGAGAGGGGTATGAAGTGGGCATACTTGGATAAGCGATCAACAACCTGTTAAAATTACTTGACTTGGTGCCAACTTTGGAAAGTGCTTCAATGAAGTCCGTTGAAATATCCTCCCGGATCTGTTCGGAACTGGTAAAGGTTGAAGAAGTCCAAATGCATGTAGATGTTCAGTTTTGTTGCGTTGGCATACTAAGCAATCATTCACAAAATCTCGACAATGTGTTTATCATGTTTGACAAAGAAAGTCGACGAAATCGATGCAATGTTTTCTCATTCCCTCATGAGCTGAATCATGAATTGCATGAAGAATGGTCTCAAGATGTTTGGATGATTGTGAAAGCCATACCTTTTTGTTGAAATTAATCAACCCATTGCGAACTTCCCATGTTGTATCCTTACCATTGATTATAGCATCAATAAGGCTTATGGCTTCATTATCTGAATGCAATTTCCTCACGTAGCTGATCAAACAAACCCAATTGAATTTCTAAAATAGCCATTAACGAGGATTCCTCGGTGTTCGACGAGATAATGCGTCTACCACCACATTGGATTTGCTTAGGGTTTGTATTTTATGGTAAAGTCATAACCAAGTAATTTGCTAACCCATTGGTGTTGAGGAATGGTGGATAGACGCTGATCTAAAATGTATTTGAGACTGTAATGATCCGACCTTATAATAAAGGGGCGGCACCGAGAGATATGGTCGCCAATGTTTGACTAACATTACTAGCTCAATGAGTTCTCGCTCATAAGCGACCAACTTTTTGTACTTATCGGACATTCGTTTGCTAAAGTAAGCTATCGGACCATTGCCCCGATGCAATACAACACCCATACCTATACCCGGAAGCATCACACTCCACCATGAAAAGCTTGTTGAAGTCTGAAAGTTGAAGGACTGGTGCTGATGACAATGTCCTCTTCAAATGCTCAAAGGCCATTGTTGCTAGGGGCGTCCAAACGAATGAATCCTTTTTGAGAAGATCCGGAAGAGGTCTCACAATTGTATCATAATCCATAATGAATTTTACGTATTAACCCGCAAGTCCCAAGAAACCTCGGAGTTCCCTGAGAGTTGTAGGTATTGGCCAAGTCGTAATGCTTGCCTCTATCTTCTCGGGATCAACAGCTACTCCGGCATCGAAATAATATGTGCCGATAACCCAATTGTGATTGACCAAAGAGGCATTTAGATTTCTTTAAGAAAATATTGTGAGATGCCGAGTACCTTGAAGATCTCTTCCATATGTGCAAGATGTTCATCCGAGGATTTGCTAAAGATTAAAATATTATCAAAGAAAATCGACAAACTTTCGTAGAAAAGGTCCCAAAATATCATTCATCAAGGCTTGAAAGGTGGAAGGTGCATTGCATAAACCAAAAGGCATGACCAAAAATTCAAAGTGCCCATGATGTGTTCTCAAGGTTTGTCTTTTTAATATCGGGGGATGCATGCGTGCACGGTGATAGCCCGAAAGTAGATCCAATTTGCTAAAGAATTTGACACCTTGCAACTCGTCCAATAACTCAGCAATGACAGGTATCGGAAATTTATCTTTCATAGTATTACTATTTAGCTCCCGGCAGTCAACACCGAATCGCCAAGTCTTGTCATGTTTCTTGACAAGAAGAATAGGAGATGAAAATGGCGAAGTGCTGTACTGATAATACCTTGAGAGAGCATCTCAGTGCATTGCCGTTCCAGTTCATTCTTCTGTATCTGAGGGTAGCGGTAAGGATGAACAACTGTTGGTTGAGTAGAATCTTTCAGATGAATTTGATGGTCGTAGCGTCTCTGAGGTGGAAGTCCCGAAGGCTCTTTAAAGAGTTGTTGAAATTTGCACAGCCAGAGGTTCCATTGGGGGATCACGGGAAAGTATATGAATACCGGTGGAGATTCTGTTTCCTTGGATAGACTGTACCATGTGATCGGTTGTCCGTTGCGCCAGAATTTTATGATTAGTTTATTAAAATTCCACACAATGTTTCCCAGAGAGCTCAGCCATTCCACACCCAAGACAACATCATAGCCACCCAATTTAATGCCAAAGAAATCTGCTTTGAAACTTTCCATGACAATAGAAAATTCAACATCATCATACCTCCCAACATTAGTTATATGTTGTCCATTAGCGGCAGCCGACTCGAGAGACCGATGTGAGGGAGAGCTCATTAAGTTCAGTTTAGTTGCCAATTCGGAGTCCACAAAATTGTGTGTTGAACCAGAATCCAATAAAGCCAAGAAATTGTTGCCATTTATATTAATAAGTAATTGCATAGTAGGGCATGTAGATATGTCAGTTAATCCATAGACGATATCCCGAACATCCGAATGTCGTCGAACATTTACCTTTGAATTCTGTCGACGTGTTGCTTTGTATAGAGACGTCGGCCGGTTCTATAGCAGTCTCCATAACAGTGGTTGGTGTAGTTGGACATCTATCTGAATCGAGAGGTGCTAACCCAAAGAATATATAGCATAACCTATTGTTTGGGAGAGGTGTTGTACCTTATTCAAGTTCTTGTGTGAATTTATTTGTATAGTTGTCCAAGTCTCCCGGTTTGGCGTGAAGTCGGATCACCAAGATGATTATGTAGTGGTGATCCAAAAACTGTTAATTCTTTGCAGAAAATTCTGGCCAAGCCGGGCCGACCCAATTCATTTTTCCAACGAATAAACCAAGATAATGCGTTCCCTTGAAGGTGGAACGAAGCAAGTCGCATCTGATCAAGTATCTTTGATGCCTTGAGCGAGAAAAAATTATTTCATTTATACAACCAATGAGAAGGACCTCCTTTACCATCATACTCGGGGAAAAAATAATTTCAGATTATTGCCAGTCCGTCTAAGAATTTCGGAGGGATTTTAGGAGGAGTTTCGTGGTGTTTGTCAGTAGGAATTTCCGTGGAAATTTCTGTATGAATTTCTCGCAGTCCCGATGGCTGGTAGAATTTATGGGTCGGAGGCGCGGCGGATGGTGAACTCATCGTTGTCCACGGACAAGAAAAAACACTTGGAGGGCGGAACGTGCTTAGCGATGATGGGGGCGATGACTCCTCCATGGCTGTGATGTAGTTGTTGATGATGCTGTTGACGTCCTCCATGAACTTCTTGCTCCGGTCGAGGTCATTGGATTGTCTGGTCTCCGGATACCAATCTGTCACAACCCGTTTCACGGTCAACGCGAGGGGAAGACGGAGAGCGTGACATGGCGTGAGATGACCGACGGCAGCGGGCGGAGGCGGCGCGCGCTGCGGCAATGGCGGGCGGCGGCGGCGCAGCGGGCGGGCGCGGCGGCGGCGCGAGGGCGACGCTAGCGGCGGCGGTTGAGAGCTAGATAGGTAGGGTTAAACCCTAATTTTTCTTGATTGATTGTCTCACAATAGTTGCCCCCATATTTATATGAGGGGTTTACACTGCTAACGGGCCAAGCCCATTAGTCTTTTCGAGCTTACTTTAATTTAACTAAATAAATTTACTAATAAAAGCTATATAATAATTAATTATTCAGCCACTCCGCTGATCCCGGCGACTCACGACCGAGTGTGACGTACACTATGTACATGAAGTATATACATTAGGGTAAATATTTATTTAATATTAGCTAGTGTGAAAAAAAAAATCCCTTATATATAATAAAACATGTCAATGACATCAAACATACCAATGGCATCGACAATTCACTTTAAGTTATATCAAAACACGATATGACAATAAGTTTTGTAAATTCTTACTTTCAATAAGTTTATATGTTTTGGTTGAGATATCATGTCATACTAATACTAGCAATTTAATTTCAAGGATGCCAATGTGTTAGCTAGGTTCTTGTCAAAGGTTTGGGCTTCTAAGGAGGACTTAGAAAATAAGACAGATTTGCTTTTAGCAAGGATGTAGTAAAAAAAGTGTTATAAAGGATGGATTTCAGGGTCCTTTAAGAAATAAAGAAAAATATTTGGCTCATAAATATAAGAAGAGGGTTGCAAATGTAATGACGACATAGCGAAAAACTCATGTGAGAGATAGGTGGCGTGTTGCCGAGACTCTGAAGTGGTTGTTGTCACAGTGGAGAGGAAGCTCAATAGTCATCTCCCGAGGATGTAGGCTCAACAAATGTCATGCCTTTGCTATTGTTTGTAATCTTGCATATTCATCTTGTTAGATCAGGGCATGTTTAGTAGGGCTCCTCCTGTCTCTAGCCTCACCTTCTCTAGAGGAGCCCTACTAAATGTTTTGTATAAGGAGCCATTTTTCAGTAAAAAACATAGAAACCGGAGTAGTTTAGGAGGAGCCACAACCTTCAGAGGAGCACCTCTTAGGAGAAAGGCCTACCAAGCACCCCTCAATTGAGACCTTCACGTGTGGGTATTACCATACAGTATGTTGCTGTGAGAACTAATTTTTAACAGAATCGGTGATGCCATGGAAATGGGATGTGATGCGCGAGTTCATGCCTATACTGGCGATGGACCAGAGTACGGCCGGTGAGGTCACGCCCCTTGACGCCCTGAGCTGTCGTTAAGATCGGGTCCTCTTTGAGCCCTGTTCGCAGCCAAGTCAGCCAGCAGTACTTTCTCTCACAAAGCAGCCACCAGCCAATAGAAGATTTTCTCACAAAGATCGCCAGCCAGCCAGCCAGCCCGAACAGGGTCGCTTCATTGTTAATTAATTAGTTCGTATAACCTTGTTTGTCCACTAATGGCTGGTGATTTGTGTAGTATGTTTCTCTAAGTTGCGGATGACTCCTCGCCATTTTGCTGCTCGGGGCGCTTTTGAAAAAAAAAAAAACAGAACCGGTGATGGACGGTACTGCTGGGGAGATCCATTTGTTGGGTGATTTGATGCATGATGTTTGCGGTATCTCCCAAACAAAAGGTGCTGGTACTACACAAGTGTGCCTGCCGTGCTGCGCGCGACATGCATCGGACAATCTTTTCTTTTCTTCGATTTCGAACTTTATTACTACAACTTGCAGTGTGACATATAGAAAGAGAGACCAAACTTATCAAACCACACAAACAACAACATGATAAGTGACTGAATAAGAAAGGTGTACGATAAAAAAGTAGCAGCAGATTCTACCACGAGCACTGGTGGGGGTCCAATCCGCTATCAGAGACTGATGCAAACTCGATAGTTGCAGGCTCAACCAGCCATCTCGCCGACCGTTGTCGCCTCACCGCCTTCATGGCTGGCGGCGTCCACCGGCGTGCGCGATTCCGATGACGCCACGAGTCACGAGTATAATCCCCAAGTTAAACGCAGCACATAGCGCAAGGGGCAACAAGTACGTCCCCGGCTGAGCCTCGGCAGTCGCCGCAAAGCCGATGGCGACGGAGACGATGCAGAGGCCAATCATGGTAGCATCCATTTCTGCGCAGAGGGACACTGGCCTGGTCGCAGTAGTTTCCCTGAAAAAATATATTGTTGTCGTCAAAAGTACTTCCTTTGTTTCAAAGTATAAGACATTTTGACGTTTTTTGTAATATAATATGCAGGTTTTGCTATGCACTTGATATACATAGTAAAAGCTAGCAAATAAATCACGACGACTTATAATTTGAAACTGTAGCTGCTGGCTATGGAAACAAGATGCTACAAGTCTATAAATGCAACCAATTTACAACTCGAAATGACAAAAGCAACAAACTAAATATTCGCTTTCAGAATCTGATGTTCTCTGATAGGTCCAAGAGAGGACAGAGGAGAGCAGGGAGCATACCTTTTTCCTGGTTCCTTTCAGGCCCAGAGTAGTTTCTTCTGAGCTCTAACGAACTGAGGCAGACCGCAGACCTGTTTAAACCAAGTCAGATGGTTATCACCTAACCCCCTCTTTTTTTTTTTTTTTGAAAAATCTAACCGCAAATTCTGCAGGAAGAAGCAAGTGCATCAAGTGCGATGAAGCGAGCAATCGATCCAACCTTGGTGAATTCGAAGAGTGTGGAGGTATGAAGCTAGGACAGGATCGGAGAGCGAGACAATGGGGGTAATTTGTTGATCCCAACAAGTGCTCGATAACGGCTTATACGGAAACACAGTTGCTGGTAATCTGGAAGAGGAGAAGATGGCAATGGCACCATGCGCGTAGCAGTTGTTTATATACTGCACTCCTAACTATATGAGGGGGTCGAGGAAGCTGCCAGGAAGCCTGCGTGCAGCTATATTTTTGAGACGATGATGGTTTCCTTCTGTTTTGATGCAGGCACCAAGGCCGTTTTCCCGTTGCTTACCAGTTCGCACGTGAGACTCTATTAGCTGTTCCATCGAGATAAGCTAGGTAACGGCGACGACGTTGGTTCAAGGGAAGCTGCAAGGAAAGTTCCAAATTCTAAAGCTTTGTGAATTGTGAAGCAGCGAGATGATGCAGAGGTTACGCTGGTCTGGAGACCAACGGATCCGGATTGGTTGTTGCTGTTAATTTGGTCGTGACTTCTCTTTGCAGTGACGTGACAACACAAGGAAAGGAAACATATGCAGATGCATAGTACATTTAAAATACAACAGGCCTGCGGTTCATTCATTTTCTTTTCTCGTTGAGTCGTTGATGAACGAAAGCTGCGTCAACTCGCGGCTGGCACCCTAAAAAATCAGTTGACCGAAAAAAGGGTCCAAAAGGCTCTCAGGTTAGTAGTCATAGTGCGGTCCTGTAGCAAACTCAACAAAAGTCTAGATCCCCCTCAGTGGGTCCCACACTGTAGGGTCGAGATGGGGACTAGAGGGGGGTGAATAGTCTTTTTTAAAACTAATTACGCCGGCTAAACAAATATGATGCGGAATTAAAACTATTCGTTTAGCCAAGACTTCACCCCTCTAGCTAAGACTCTAAATCACCTCACAAAAGATCCTACACAAAGCAAATGAGGTGATAAGCCTAGCTCGAGCTCCTAACCGTTTCTATTGCAAGGTCACACAAACCTATGCACTAGTACTTCAAACAAGGGTGAGCTCCTACACAATTCTAATGAGCAAAAGCACAAAGCCAAACCTAAGCTCACTAGATGCACTAAGGACAAGGCGACACATGCCTAACCCAAAGGCTCAAATTACTTAGCTACACAAACTAAGCAAAGCAACTAACAAGCTACACAAGCTAGTAATTGCAAGAGCTACTCCACAAGCACAAGCACAAGGTATATATGAATGCAAATACAAAGATTGTGATTTGGAGAATGCAAACCACCGAGAAGAGTAGACAAGTTGACACCGGTGATTTTTTTTACCGAGGTATCGGGAAGCTTGCCAACTTCCCCCTACTCCTCGTTGTGTCGACCAACACCTTGGGTGGTTCCTTTGGTGTTTCACCTAGATGGTTCTTCGGTGTGATTCTTCGATCACTTGCCCCTCAAGGCACGCCCCGCAAGGCACCGCAAGACACCACTCTCAAGTGAGCCTCTCAAGGCACCGCAAGACACCATACGCACAAGGGAGGTACTCACCGACACGCTCTAGTAGTGTCGCTCTTCGCGATCCCCGCGAGGTGAGCACGAACCTCTCACAAATCCTCCTCCTTCGGAGCACCGCACAATCTCCGTTGCGTGCTTCCACGAAGTCTCTTGCCACCAAGCCGCCTAGGAGGTGGCAACCTCCAAGAGCAACAAGCACACCGGCTTGCAAACACGATCACCTAGTGCCACGAATGCGATCTCTCAACACGAATGCACTAGAATCACCCTCACTTTGATTTGGATGAACTCTATCAATCACAAGTGAGTGGGAGGGCTCTCAAGCACTCTCAAGCATGGACACAAAGTCCCCAAGGTGCTAAGCCCCAGCCATGGCCGAACACACCTTCTATTTATAGCCCCCAAGCCAAATAGAGCCGTTGGTGCTTCAAACCACGGTTTTGCGAGGTTGATCGGACGCGACCGGCCGGACTCACCCTACCGAGTCCGGCCGTGAGTCCGGCCACGTGAGTCCGTCACAACCGATAAGCTTCGGGCCCACAGTGGCACCCACCTCCATGCGTCCGGCCGACGCTTCCGGTCGAAAGCACCGAAGCTTCCGTCCAGGTCTCGTCCCTGCGTCCGTGCGAAATCCGCCTCTGGCTCTCTCGCCGGACGCACCGACCGGAGCATCCGGTCACAAGCAGCGTGCTTCCGGTCGGTGCGTCCGGTCACCGTTTTCCAGCGAAAACTTCACCGAAACACCGACACCTTTGCTTCGACATGCTATCCAACAAGTATACCAACTTGAGCACGAGGAATAGCATGTTTTCACCACCACGATGCATCCGGCGCAATAGAAAATATGCAACTCATTTTCTCCGAAGCGCCAAATCCTCGCCTCGCAAGCTCGGGCGGGAGGATGAGCGGTTCCCAAACCCAACTCAATCCTGCAATCACCGCCGCCTTTGTAAATGTGCCAACACCACCAAGTGTACATCACCATGTGCAAGTGTGTTAGCATTTTCACAATCATTTCAAAGGACGGGTTAGCTCTTAGCACGCCACTCGATCCTAACACATCGCAAAGTTAGATCGCTCAAGTGGCACTAGATGACCGATATGCAAACAAGTTTGCCCCTCTTGATAGTACGGCCATCTATCCTAAACCCGGTCATAAACTTCTCTAAGCTCCAATGACCGGCGAAATGAAATGCCCTATAGGTTATACCTTTGCCTTGCGCATTTCCATTCCGCTCCATCTCCAAGTGCCGATGCAACACAGGCACCAACACATTCACGAATGATATGATCCACTTCATATCATCACATGACCTTCTTGGTCCATCGATCTTGACCTCACTTGCTCTTCACCGTTGCGTCGGTCCGTCGGCGCCAAGTCTTGCCCAAGCTTCACCGCCTCGCGGTCCATCGCTTCACTGCCTTGACTTGCCCTTCACACTTGCAACCGGTCCATCAAGCCAAGCCTTGTCTTGATCTTCACCACCTTGGTCACATGACTCCATGTCATGTCTCATATGCAATAAAGCTCCTTCATTGCGTCATCTCTTGTGAACTAATCTCACTGTGTATTATCTCAATCACACATTATTAGTTCACCTAATGTTGTCACTCAATTACCAAAACCCACAAAGGGACCTTTCACACACCACTTCCTCTTTCACCTTCCCCTCATCGGGATCGACCGGGAGGCGTCCGCCTCCGGTTCCCTCCCCCCGTCCGCTCCTACTAGCTCGCCGCCCTCTCCATCGCCCGCGCATCCTCCTCCACCGCCACCTCCCGCCCCGTCCCTCGCCCTCTATCATGTTCCTCTCCTTCGCCCCGTCGTCGTCGCATCCATCTTCCTGCGCCTCGTCGAGGCCGGCGTCCTCACGCCGTTCTTGCTGCCCCGCTTGAGGCCTCTCTCTCCACGCACCCGCTCCGCTACCGTCGCCTACCTCCACCTCATCCTTGCTCTAGCCTCCCCCGCTCCCGTTCTTCTCCCTCCAAACCACCGCCGTGGGCATGGGTGTGGACGACGACGACACGCCGCCGTCCCCAACAAAGGGCGGCGGGCGAGGACGATTTTTGGGAGCCCGTGTGGCACGACGATCGGCTCCACGCACGCGCGGCCGTGGACCGTTACTCGGGCAAATGACTTCGCCGAAGCCGGGTTTGGCGGAACCGGTTCCATGTAGCTTGGACTAGATCCGAGTTCCTCGGTGGAGAAGCGTGCACTTTCGGCTTTTTTTCGACGAGGTGGTCTGGCCCGCTTCTCCCACTGGAGTTGCATGTCAATTTGGGCCCCTATTTTTTTTAGCTTGACATGCAAATGAAAATTTGAGGACCCAATTTGAGGCCCCCACGGGAGATGCTCTAATGCATATGTTGTTCGCTTATTACAAGCAAAAAAAAAAAAAAACAATTTCAAGGAATCTCAAAAACATAGTTTGAGCCATCAAGACAATAACGATTTCAACAAGAACAGATTAAAGAGCAATTCTGTTGTTAAATCTCCACCATATCTTACAAACACCTCCATTGTAGTTGTCTCAATAGTCCTACAACGCCTTCATGAACGGGCGATCCTCCTCCTTCTGAAGTAAGGTCCAGTACCTGGTCCAATACTCCCCTTGAATATAACCTGTAAATAAGACATAGTTGTGCCCTTGCCACACACAACATCATTATGTGTTAGCCAAAGTTCCCAATAGATAACATTTGCACCCACAAGAATTTGAGATTTCATTTTTCCATTTTACCCTTCCAACCAACCTATAAACAAATTGTGTACACTTGTTGGAGGTTCTAGGTTGAATGAAATGTGAATGGTTTTCCATATAAATTTATCCTAATGACAGTCAAAAGTAAATGTTGTATGGTCTCATTAAATAAACAAAAACAAACACTTCGATCTCCTTGCCAATTGTCTCTAGACATTTGAACTACCGTACTTCCATTTGTAATTTTGTAATGGACCGGTCAAAACGCTAGATGGACAAAGAATTTGAACAATATCTTGTTACAAAAACTAACTTAATTAATTTTGTTTACTTGACTAGGTTGCAAGAAATTAATTAACCTAGCAATACTTTGGGTGCCTACTATCTCTCATTTTTTCTATAAGCTGACTTGTTTATCCTCATACCGTTCTTAACTAGAAAAGATCGTGGCGTTGCCGCTTATGGCCATTAGGACCCGTGATATTTTCTACGCAAATAATTATTTGTTGTGAAATAGATTTAAGAACTATTAATATTATACTCGACATAAGCTTTGTTTTATATGTACAAGACAAATAATTGTATATATTGGAATAGGAATCACAAAGCTGATGAAATGATCTCTCTCTTTTCTTCTCCCTTCCACATGAAAAAAGGTAACATGGCATAATCCCTAGTTTAAAGTTTTTATGAGCATACAAGTATAAACTTTCAAGTTTACAAGAGAGCATTCTCAACAAAGCAACTACATAACTTATTTTAATTTGGCTAGCTTAATAAACTTTATGGGACTAAGCATGTGCCATTGTTACCGAGTAAAATGCAGCACATTTTTCTTTTACATCGTCAAGTGAATGCAAAGACAGATTATTAACATGCATCCATGTAACAAAAATTCTGTACAAGGCTCATTTTTTCAGTAAACTTCTATGCAAAAGACAAAAAGGAATGCGATGGACCAGCATGTGTTTCACAAAAGCCTAGAATTTACATTGTTAACTGCTGAAATTTGAATCCTTATGCCATAATACAACATGCTGAATTATGATTATGCAGTTCGGCATGGAAAATAGAGTGCACATTTAAGTTTAGGAAGAAATATTACATTAATATCAACCGCCGGTCGATTAAAAGAAAACACCGCCAACCGAGATCATACGCTTAAACGAGTGAAATGGTAAAGCGTTTGGGAAGCTCAATGACCCCTTTGGTTCCGATAACTACATTGCTATATCATCCTGGATATAAATAGAAGGGTAAGAGTTGAAGCAAGACTTTGATTATGTGCATGCAAAAGCATAGGCTTTGCATAATTTAGATTAATCTTGCCCCCACACATTAAAAAAATGGACAAAACAAAGTGAAAATATTATGTTCAGAAACATGGACAAAGAAAAAGTCGAGAAAAATAAGCACATAGATGAGCTCAAGCAACAATTAGATCATCGTTATACCAAATGGTGATGTCACAGTCAAGGGGAGTGTTGAACAAACAGTAAATAAAAGTGTGCATATTGCCATGCCTTTGAAAGCTCCCGAACATGTAATATCTTTGCCAGATTTCAGTTTTCGGAAAATTGTTTTGATTTTGTTAACTCTGAACCACAATTCAGATCAAGAAAAAAAATCAAACCACAAACATAATTCCTCAAACATAAATAAATGGAAATTACTGCAGTAGGTCTGCAGTCTGCAGTTTGCACTAACCTGCTAGGACCACCAAATATTAACATCGACAATCCTTTAAGTGAGACAGTTCGTATCGTATCAATTCAGAGAAAACAAATGTTTTTTTTTTAGATTACATAAATCATAGGTTTGGCATTGCATATGTCCACAGTGGCAGTGGGGCAATGGCCATGATGCATGAGAAACCATCAGCAGTGCGTAGTGGCAAATGAAATGAGAATTCATTACATGGTAATGAATCAAAGACTAGGTTTTGTGTAAGGGCGTCTTTGGCAAAAGGAGCTTCGCCCGGCTCCTCCCGCATGCCACAGTAGCGCTATCGTAGTTAGGAGCCGGTTTTCTCTCTCCCTCCCTCCCCTTCTCACCGATAGCGGGCCATGTTGCTAGGAGCCGGGAGAAGCTCGATTTTGGGGCTTCTCCGGCTCGCCCCGCACGCTTCTGATGCCGCTTCTGATGGAGAAGCCGGAGCCGGCAGGAGCCCTGCCAAACAGGTCCTAAGTCTTGCATATGTAAAATATTAGGTAAATGCCCGTGCGTTGCAACAGGAAACATAATACTATGATAACTTATATGTGTGAGCGTGTGTAAGTCTTCAAGAAAGATAATTGAAATATAACTCTTAATTTTAATTTCAAGTCCAAGATGCGTGTCCGACTCCTTGCACCCCATGCACCTTGCATGGACATATAAGCATTTATGGACAAAAGTACTTCGTGTTGCCAATCCTCCGAACCAATCATGACTGCATTGCACTTTGTAAAGTTCACAAACGTTATGAACATCTCGGATGTGGTGCGAGAGGGACGGAGCGGAGTGGATAGAGATAGATGTCGTTGTGTTTTCAGCCACGAACGAAAGAACCTTGCAGTACGTTGTAGTTGATCTCGTGGATGGGGTCCCGACGTCCTTGACGTAGGGGATGAAGGACTATGCCGATGCACGTGCTACGATGGCGGCGCGATGGGCGCAGCGCCTAGCCGTTCTTTGCTCCTGCTTGACGTGATGCAGCCTCCCGGTCGGCGCAATGGTCGCAGTAGCGCGAGCCGAGCACGACAGGCGGGGAAGCTCGACGCCGGGTTCCGAGGAAGCAACCGGCTTGAGTCGAGTCGTTGCGAAGGCAGGCCACTAAGCGCCTGGGCGGCATGCGGCGTGGCTGCGGTTAACTATTTTTAGCGGGGTGATTAGGAGGCGAAGGCACAAAGCGCACGGGCGGTATGCGGCGTGGCTGCGGTTAGCTGCGGTTAACTATTTTTAGCGGGGTGATTAGGAGGCGAAGGCACGGGCGCCCCGGCTGCATCTTGGCGTGGCTGCGGTTAACTATTTTTAACGGGATGATTAGGAGCCGGACACAGACTCATTAGCGAAGTGGACGATTGCTTTTTCTTCTTTTAACTGTCCACAAGAGGGAGGCAAACTTTGCAGGCATTTTAAAGAGCATGTGTTGGGCATGGCCCGCAGGTGCTGGCGCACTAGCTGCTTCTTTATTCAGCGCTGAACAGAGCAATTGAGATCGAACATGCATCTAGGAGTTGAGGAAGGCGGGTGGGAGGCGGCCCACAGCCCCGTAGCCACGGGCAACGGCAGAATGTAGTCGCCTGCTCGGCAGTAATTTTTTTTCCTGGAATTTAGTTTCACCATGCATGTATAAGTGATGATAAGCCACCTTTACAAGATGCTCCCTCCATTCCAAAGTGACAAAGTCGGTCCTCCCCCTCCCCCTTAATAAGGTTCTCGTTCACAGTATACTAAAACTTGCGGCATTCTTGGCTGTTGGTGTCCCTAGGAGGCAGGGCGGCCCTGCGTACCTCTCTGATGGCGATCTTAGGCACAGATCCGTGACATGTGGAGTGCTGTGGCGGACGTGGCGAGGCCCCCGCTTGCAGTGTTCTTCGAGACGGCGAGAACGAGGTGGAGTCCAGCGGCGGGAGAGGCAAGGCCCCCGTGCGTTTGAGGTCCGGATCTGGTGGTTCCACCCTATCAGGAGGTGTGTGGTGTTGCAGCGGTTTCACGGCGAAAGGTCCTGCATAGCGGCGGCCTTCTTGGTGTGGTGCGGTCTGCTCTCTCTTGGGTCCTTTCGGCGTAGGGTTACGACTTGTGGCTCTCAACGATTGCTTGAGAGTGGTTGTATTGGTGGGCGCTGCGCGCAATTTTCATTTCGGCTTCAAGTTTTGTTACCTTGTCGAGGTTGTTGTATAGATACTTGGCCGTGTTGAGGTTCCAATCCGACCGGCCTTTGAGTGGTAACCCGTGTTGATGTCCCAGTCCAACCGGGTGAGTTTAGTTTGCTTTTTCTTTTTTCTTCTTTTCTTTTGGTTTGGTTTTGTTGTACTTCCCAGTCTGGGACTCTCCTTTTTAATATAATCGGCAGTTCGCTGCCTGGTTCGTTTCAAAAAAAAAAAAAAAAAACTTGCGGCATTCAAGGTTTCTCTAGGACACAACATACTAGTACTACTCCGTAATAATAATAAGAACAATGAAATAATTTGCTAGGACGGCTCCACCTCGATCAGTATCGAGCAGTGCAGCAGCTCATTTCCTCAGCTAGTCACCTTCTGCCTGTTGGCATCACCTCCAATCAGTGACATTCCTTTTGTGTCGATTGAGTCATGGCCACAGAGGATCCACGTCACAAAAAAAAAAAAAAAAAATACGGTAAAGATCTCTAGATCTCAAGGACCCCCGTCACGCAAAAGCGTGTGAAGAATACAAGAGATATAGGTGCGAGATACGACTTTTCGTGAAGCGGAATAAATAAATTTCTGGGTGTGGGGTTCTGGGTGATCACGCTCAATATACTATAAATAACGCATTCAAATCATAAGTATCAAAACATAATATGTACTTTTTTTAATAAGATTATACCAGACTTTTCAAAGTGTTGTGTTCACTTACCATGCACCAACCCAAAAGTGTTACAGTTCCCGTCACATCAAATTTCTTAACGTGTGCATGAGGCATAAAATATAAGTAAATAAAAAAAACTAATTGCATAGTTTGGTTGAAAAGTACAAGACGAATCTTTTAAGCCTAGTTAGACTATGATGGGACAATAATTACCAAATACAAACGAAAAGTGCTACAGTTCTCAAACCCAAAATATTTCACCAACTAAACACCCTCTAAATAATGATTAGACATGGGAAAGGAGATGAAAAATACTATGTAGCTAAGCAGCTGGCGTGGCATGACAGAAAATGTCATAAAATTGAAATACAACATGTTAAGGCCCATGTGGTTGGCAGGATTGTATCGGGACAAAAAAAAAAAGGCAACCCACTTGTTTCGAAGTTTTCAGCCCATTAATAAAAGTTTTTTTTGTATTTTTCCAACCCATTTTGGTGGGTGAGGTTCGGCCCACAGTGTTTTTGGCCCATTTCTTATCTGCCCAATTAGCTCTTAAATATTTTTGTTTTTATCCCATTTTAATTTGGCCCACACTACTTTTGTTGGCCCATTTTACATCGACCCAATTAACTTTCAGTCCAACGAGAAAGCAATTATTTTGAGCAAATTACTTGCCTGGCCCGAAAAAATCTGTCCCTAGTTTCATGGTCCTATTTCTGTCAAACTTTAGTGTTCGCCCTTGAATCGAGTTTCGTTTAGGAATTTGGCCCTTGCATTAGTTTTTGCTGGTTGACGATGTTAATAGCGAGGTAAAATGACCTTTTTACTTGTTGAGCGAAATGAAACATTTTTGCAATGTACAATATACTCGTACATGTATCTCAGGCCATATATTATCATTAATAAATCTTGAAAAATCAGTAAAATACTTTTATAAAAATGAAAATATTAATGATAATAGACAACATGAGATACATGTACAACTATATCAAATATTGCAGAAATATATCAGATCGCTCCAGGGGTAAAACGGTTTTTTTTACCTCACTATTAACATTGTCAACCAGCATCCTATAATTTTCCTACAAACTTCCTGCGATCCAAAGGAGGCTTAAGTCTTGTCTTCCACCTCATATCCTATGGAGAACTCACGCAGCAAGCTTTAGCTTGTTCCTCGTTTAAGCAGGCAGACATCCGGACTCACCACCAATAATCTAGCCAAGTGCTCCATCACCTAGTACTAATATTATGTACATTGCGTGTTGGATATATATACAGTATGACGCATGTGCCATCAATCGTCATATGGCTCCTAGTTCAGTGACGTACGTACACACTACGTACATCAGCTAGCTAGCTGGTCAACAACTCAAGAATCAATCGTCATATGGCTCCTAGTTCAGTGACGTACGCACACACTACGTACATCAGCTAGCTAGCTGGTCAACAACTCAAGAAGACCAAAATCGAGACTTGCTGATATATATGCGACTCTAGCACATCGAATATGTGTGGAACTAGCTAACTAACTTTGCAGCAGGATATTATATATATGAGTCGCAAAAAAAAAGATATTATTATATATATAATATATACACAGCAGTACAGTCAGCAGCAAAGAGTAGCACTAGTGGTATTTTCGTGATTTGTTATACATTATTGGTTTCCATGGCCAGTCCAATAATTGCATTTTTACAGGATAGAGGGTGTAGAAGCCAATTTAGAAGAAATACTTGGAAGAGTTTTTTTTTATTATTTTTTTACAACAATTTCTTCTATGAGTTTAAGCATGCGGATAAAATTCCTAACTTTTGGCGAGTAAACACCTTTCTTGTAAGGCTATAACATATATTCTTCTCATGAGATGGAACGTTTTGAATTTTTTTTCCCATATGAAGCCAGCGTATTTTTCTCCTAATCTTGTAATATTGCTATTTTGAACTTGGAACATCCTTCTATAGAACCTAGAATATTTCCTTATGAAGCTAAAACAATTCCCTAGTAAAGCTAGGTATTTCTCCTTATTAATGTTGAACATTTCTCTTATTCATTGTTTTCCTTTTCCCCCTTGAAATATGCAAATCTCCATATTATAAAGGGGGTGTTTTGTTTCCCTCTCATCCCAAAAAAAAAAATTGGGTTTTGGTCCATGATTTTTGCATAATGGAAATAAGGGCTTGTGTACTTCCATAATTTTGCTAATTTTTTTTTGGGTTTTGGCTCACCTTTTGCAAAATCGATCTAAACACCAAGCTATAAAACATCAAAATTTTTGGCATTTTTCATTTTGCACAGAAAACAATGTCATGGGAACATGTGTTGTATGTGCATGGAAATTTTTTTATGCAACTAAACACCAAGGTGAAATATTTTGCATTCCATATTTTGATGCAAAAAAATGCATTTGTCATTTTGCATTCCAAAGGCATCTAAACACACCCTAAACACACCAGCAAAGATTTTTGGCAAAAAGGTGACTATTCTCTATTTTGGATTTTGATCTCAAGAGACAAAAAAAGCCCAAAAAGCTTACCACCCCTACCAGCATCATGAAAAATTTGGCATTTTGGATGGAAAACATTGGGCATTTTGCATTTTATCGCTCCAAAGTACTTGGCATTTTGTATTCCACAATAAATTAAACATTGTTTTACGGATTTTTTTTTTTAACCGAAGTCAAGAAGGGAAACCCCGCCCCTATATTTTTGGTTTTTTTTTTAATAATGCCCCAGCCTGAAATTTGCTCCCCACCGGGATTCAAACTCGGGACCTGAGGGGTGCCTCTAGAGTGTCCAAGTTGGCTGGGGTAACCAACCGAACCCAACATACTTTTACGGATTTGTTCTTCATGCTTCCAACGTCATCAGTGTTTTCTCGTGAGCTTTTATTTTTCTCAAAGGTACTGAGCGCTGTATAAATCGAAAAAGTGAATTAAATAGCGTGATCGGTGCAACACAGAATAAGATACATGCGCCCCGCATATATTTTCATAGTTTTTCCTTCTTTAACACTTCTATATATTAAGTACAAAAATATAACTTGCTCGGTGACACAAAACAAAACAGAGGCCCTCACAAAAGACGCTTGACAAGTAGGCACACTAGAAAGCGTAGTGGCAAGTAGCAGTATCATATTTTATTCAGTAAAGTACTAGGATTCCATTGCACCACGACCACGAGTGCAGAAAGTCCAAGCCGCATCCAGAGAATAGATGGTGCTGACACGACGACGACCAGCCATCTCGCCGGCCGTTTTTTCATTCGGCTCTCGCTGGCTTCACGCCCGGCGGCGTCCGCCAGCGCGCGCGACGACGCCCTGAGTCACCAGCATAATTGCCAGGTTAAATGCGACGCAGAGCGCAAGGGGAAGGAAGTACGTCCCCGGCGGAAACTCAGCAATGGCCGTGATGGCGACAAGGACGGCGACGACGCAGAGCCCGATCATGGCAGCATGCATCTTGTCGTAAACACTGGTCCTGCTCATCGGTCATCGCAGTAATACCATTTCCATGAGTAAATAAAACATTTCTTGCCGTAAAATTGAGGTGGAAGAACATGTAGTAGGGAGCATACATACCTTCAAGAGTGGCTTGCTGCTTTCTCCGGGGAGGGGTGGACAACTTCTGAGTTCTGACCCATCCCTCTTTTCTCTCAAGTCCCAGGTGTTGAAATATTAGACAATTTCTAGAGTAATTCCATAATATAAATTATGATAAACAAATTTACTAGATAAAGCATGTGAAGCATACTAGCATAGCATAAAAGCATATTACAGATCATAGCATGATTCAATAGCAAATAGTATAGCTTGATTATAGCAACAGGTGTAAGCACAACTAGCACACCACATAGATTGGATAGATTGAACATGACTAACACAAAGATTGGATCTTGGGAATATCAGCTTGACGTTGAGGACAACGTAACGGAGAGGTTCCCGAAAGCAAAGCTGAGATCCTCCATGTCGCTTGTCGTTGTCGTCGATCAGCGGCGGCGGAAGAAGTCAAAGAAGTTGACGATGAAGACGACGAGACGAGATGGTCCTCCGCGTGTCCTTCCCGGAAGACGAGCCATGACGAAGTTCGGGAGCAGTCACGCGAAAAGCGCTTCCCAAAAACCTTATTCGCATGCTCCTGGTGTAGGATCGCAAAGACGACGGTTTCGGAGACCTGCTCGCCCGGTCGCTGGTGCACGCAAACGATCGGACTGGAGATTTGCGACGACGACGCAGCAGCGAGAAGAGGCAAACCCTAAGCTTTCTATTGGATGCATTTAGTGTGGCCGGTGGTCCGCTTATATAGCCCGGGTAGACCGACCTCGTGACACAGTCACGATCTAAACCGGTTAGGACTTTACTGTTCGTATTCGTTTAGAACTCTGCAAACCAAAATACTTAAAAACTAAAACTGCAAAAGAAGACTGCACACCCGCAAGGCGAGGAGCCGGATTTCGGCGGACCATTCACACGCATGTCATGCGCCCGCGCCTTTCGCCACACCCCGCCATGCCCTGCCCGGCGAGGCGAGGCGAGCACGCGCGTGTGGAGTTCCTTTTCTCCTTCTCACACTAGACATGAGAAGGTGAGAACCACTTCTCTATTTAAGTTAGTTCACTCCACCTTCCACTAGCAAGCTGGTACTAAAGGATTCCACTTTCCCCTTTGCACACATATGAATGAGCCTTTGAGATTTTCTAGGAATTTCTGGATTTGTTATTGGGCCAAGCCCATAAATTCCAACAATCCCCCACCAGATCTCAAATACCTATTTAGAGATTTGCCCGTTTCTCGCTAGTGTTTCAGCAGAGACCGTTAAGTTGAACTTCCTCCGCCTAGAACTTCAAGCTACACTTATTCACAACTTGAACAATGGACTATGCCTTGAATTGCAAGTTTTGTGTGAACAAGTTTTCCTTTCAGTTTTTTCTAACTCGAAAAGGAAATTCCATTAAACATTGGCTCTAGGCATATCCCTAGAGACCAAATGAGATACAAAGTCTGGTGCATGATCAGTTATACATACAAGCTTCAACACCCTCCATACATGCACCATAGGCAGCTAGACAATGTGCCAATTGATTATTTGTGTGGAGCTAGAATATTTTCATTATTTTCCCCCCTTTTCCTTGAAATCCGCTAATCTTTATAGAGTTAAATGCGTTGTTGGCCCTTGAACTTGCACATATGTGTCAAATAGGTCCATGAACTTGAAAAATCAGTCGTTTAGCCTCTCAAACTTGCGAACCCGCTCACTTCAGGTCCAAGGCGGTTTTCCAGGCCACTTGACAGCCTCGATAGGCCGTGCATGACACTTGTTTGTGGTGCCGACATCGGCGATGATGTCAACACTTCTTTTAATTTGTGAAATTGATATCTTTTATTCGAGCTTCAAATATAGCAAATAGTATATCAATTTTGATCGCCTCGACGAGCTCTTTGCAATGTTGTACTCCGTTTATTATTTGAGATAATTTTATTTCGTGAAAAATTCAATATTTCTATAAAATAAGTGAGAATAACAAAACTTCGTGCAATTTGTTAGATAAATAATATTTTTGTTATTATGTAACATGGAAAGTGAGGTTAACCTTTCGGCGTGTTTGAGAAAAAAAAACAAAAACACTACTACGCAAACCCGACTTTTTTCTCGAGCCCAAAAACACGGTTACTCCCGGTTCGAAATCCCGGTTGTAGTCTCCAAAGGGAGTAAAGGCCATGCAGCCGGCCGTCCCCGCGCCCCAGCACCTTTTTATTCCCTATTGGGGACTCTAACCGACCTTTACTCCCCGTTCTTCGCCCAAACCGAAATAAAGCTTTACTCCCTCGTTTGTTCATCCAAACCGGGAATAAAGCTAGACCTTTACTCCCGCCTCACCCAAACCACCATATATAGGACGCGTCTCCTTATTCAAAGCCATACTATATAGCACGACCCATCGTCGCACCTAAAAAATTCCAAGCGTGCGGCCCGGCACTACACGGCACGAACGCTTTGGGCACGACACGGCGAGGGCATGGCACGACGGGCTCGGGCGGCGCTGCTGTGCCGTGCCGTCGTGTCATCGTGCCACCATCTCGCCTAGGCACGGTCCGGCGCTGCTTCATCGTGCCGTGCGTGCCGCCCGAAAGCACGGGCGCTGCCGGTCTGGCCCGGGTTAGGCGGGCCGTCGCCATGAGGATGAGCGCCGTCGTAGTGCCCGCCAGCCGCACGCCACGCTGTGCAGCTCGCTGCCGCCGTCGGACGCCAGCTTCTCGGTGCTGCACTCGCCCGTGCGTGGTGCCGCGCGCTAGAGGCTCACGGCCGAGGCACCACTGCCCTCGCGCCCGACCGGCGCCCTGCGCCCAGGTCGCCGCCGCCGCGCGAGCAGCCGGGCACCGCCGCCATGGGGACGCCGAGCGGAGGGACGTGAGAGGCCGCCCGCCCGCCAGACGCGTGCCACGGGGGGCGCTCATGGCCGTGCCTCACCGCCACCACGAGGACTGCTTGCTTGTCACGGGTGTTGCTTGCTTGCTGATAGCGTGGGAGATGCAAAAGTGGCGGCCGAGAGGTATGGGAGAGAGAGGAGAATGGGAAAGAGTGAGGTGGAAACTTGCTTATATATCTAGGTTTTCAAGATCCAACGGTTCATATCGCGCCCCCTCGATCCAACGGCTTGGAGCCGCGCCGCGTCGTGCCTGGGTTGAATCGGACCGGGCTGCGTGCCGCCCACGGGCCGATTTCCGCGTCCGAGCACGGCACGCCTACGGGCGCGCCAAGCACGGGGCACGGGCTGTGTCGGACCGGGCTGTTTTATTACCGGGCTTTTCGTACCGGGCCTCGTGCCGCCCGTTTAAATCAGCCCGTTTGGAATTCTTTAGTCGCACCGTACTACGCAGGGACCAGAGAGGGGGGAAGCAGCGCAAATTAAGCCAGGCATGCAGGCCCTCAAGCGCCTCGGGCATCAAGGCAGACCCACTGGCCGATGCTGTTGCAGTTGATGTTGGGGTTGAAGGCGAGGAAGCTGTCCTGGGACAGACCCGCTCCCTGCGCCACGGTGGTGCACGTCTGGCCCGGCTCCACCCCTACCACCTTGTTGCAGGCAATCTGCTGAAACTTCTCCTCCAGCACGTAACCTGCGACAATTCATTCATACGGTCAGACAAACTCACACGGCCACGGATGCATTTCATGCCGGATGATTGCTTTGGAAGATGGGTCGTCGGAGTATGTAGCTGCAGGCATACCTCCATTCGCGTCGCGGTGCAGGGTGAGCCTCGCGTCGGCGCCGGAGATGGCGACTGCCACGAGGAGGGACGCGATCAGGATGACGCCGTGGTTCGCCATTGCGAGTGCTGCCGCTGCTTCTCAACCGTGCAAGCAGAAGCAGATAGATTTAGCTTGGATGGCTTGGTGCCGCAAAGAGAATGCTTCGCGCCTTCTTATAGCTCTCCGCGAATACGGTAGCTGATAACATGTATTATACGTACGTGACAGATCCTTGGAAATGTCGCAAGCTAGGACGACCAACGGACGGGTGAATCGATGACGAACACGTCGGCGCACCACATTTTTTTAGCCAGCGTCTCTATTGCAATTTGGCCCGGGACCAAGTGCGTCCGAAGGGGGTCTATGATTCCGAATGCAAACCTTCAGATCAAGCATCTCAGTTCAAGATGATCAACTGGGAGAGAATGCATGGAAAATCATTTGTCTAGGCCTTTCAGAAAGCACGCCACCATGTAGAGATGTACGCAATGTATGTCAGTAGCTGCAGACCTTGGTTTTCACCACCGATACAATCGTGTGTGGCAGTCGGATCCATATGCACACCAGCTCAGGCACATGCATGCCAAATCTTTGTTCCTGATTTATATTGGATCAGTGGCCCCGTCACCGGTACCAGTAGGCTGCTTCTCGCACTTGAGAGACACATAGATGTTGTTAACGAAACCAAATTGAATCTAATCTAATCCAATCCAAATAAAGGAAGCGTACCTGTTTAATTTGCTTGACGAAGGAACAGGAGCGGTCCATCTCCTCACGGACACTCATGCATCCACATGCATACACTAATCCAACATCCAGGAGGTTCTGTTAATTGCCTTGTCGGCTGCATGCTCGATCCGTTGCCCATCTCGTTGCATCTCTCGCCGCCTGAGTCGCTTTGGTGATGGAAATAGGATTATAAAAGGTGGAATTGAGATTGATATGGATGGGATCGGTTCGGGATCGTACGGACACGGCCGTCGCAGTTGACCGGACGCTGGACCGTCCTAACCGACGCTTGGTCACTAGCGTCCGGGTCGGTTCCAGAGAGCTCTAAAACACGCCGAAGACGCCCGGCCGACTGGACTCTTTGACCGGATGCACGACTGACGCTGCGAACCATGACCGGACGCTCCGTCACTAGCGCGTCGGGCCGATTCCGAGAGCTCTCTAAAATCGCATCACACGCACCTGTAACGACCGGACGCCTTGACCGGACGCTTGACCGACGCGTGAAGAATGACCAGACGGTCCGGTCACTTCCAGAGAAGTATGTTTGTTCCTCCTCGAAAATTTTTGGGTGTCAACAAGATTAAAGCAGAGCCGGCTGGTGAAAACGTGAAATCTTGCGTTGATGCATATGAACAGTACTAAATGGTGAAGGAAACGACATTGCCTTAGTGAATACTCCTATATCTAAACACGCGTGTGTTTGTTGTCAAAAAAAAAAAAAAAAAAACACGCGTGAGCTTACGTGGTCAAATTGCTTCAAGTAAGAATCAAGACGGATGTAACAGCTAGCAGAATGAACAAGGCCGACCAAAAGATGAAAAAAGTTTCATGAGCAAGTCAAGGACAGATATTAGCGTCGCATGCTGTCTTTTCTCACAGTGAAAGCTAAGGCCAATCCTGTGTGATATTCCGGCTGTCTTTCCACCGCCAGGAATAACCTCGTCGTGCCTGTTCGATCTGCCCTTTTCCCTTGGCATTTTGGCAGGCACGATCCGACTGTCATTTCACCGGTGATACGCAACACAAAGATTGCAGTGCTGCTCGCTGCCCGGCCAGCAACCAAAACTTTGTGCACGGCCACCAAAAAGCAAAAACGGATTCCCTCCCGAGTAGGTAGCCGACCTTGTCCTTTATTCAAGCAATAGTAGAGTTGTAGACTGTTGGGCATGGTCCTGGAGTGTTGAGTGTAAGAGACATCCAAAGCATCCAAAAGCTCCACGCCGAAAGTAACGTGATGGAGCAAAGCCATCGTTGTACCAGTAGTACACTAGTATCATAAACAGGTCACCAGTGAGTGACCACAGCAACAACGACAAGCAGTCCAGTGAGTGCCACGAAATAATCCGTACAGAAAACCAGCCAAGATTCATTCATTCATTATCAGTAGAGGCCAGGTCAACTGAGCCCGACTTGTCAAGAACACGGGAACCTCAGTAATCACCCCCGGAAGGATGCCTATGCCCTATAGGACCATGGTTAGCTAGTCATCAAAACCAACAAACGCAAAAAGAAAAAAAATGGCAGTACAATACTCATAGCATATACAACAAGCACTACACAAGCAAGCAACAGAGCAGCAGAATGCATACACCCTTTGGCAACTCACAGTCCACCACCCAAGTCGGCAAACATCTCGTATCACTCTCACCAAACCTACCCCAGCTGACGAGCGCCATCCGGCGAGGCTAACCCAGCTGACGAGCGCCAGCCGGCGAGCATACCCTGTCGGACCTACACCTCAATCTGCCATCACAGGGCAGCTGGCATAGAGGCAAATTGCATCCAGGTACAGTTACTTCAATATTGTATAAATTCTGTTTGAACATATCAAAACAAAGTATTCTTATCATACACTCTAATCTTTGAAGATACGTTAATGGATGCAAAGGAAAAAAAAAAAAAAAAAGACAGAGAGATATGCACAGAAAAAAACAGGACAGGCTTAAAAGGCTCACACAAAATGTCCACGCTGGAGATGGCATAGAGGCAATTGGAAACATAAAAAAAGAATTGCATCCAGGTACAGTTACTTCAATATTGTTTATATTTTTTGTTTTAACATATCAAAAGTATTCTTAGAATTGCATCCAGGTACAGTTACTTCAATATTGTTTATATTTTGTTTTAACATATCAAAGTATTCTTATCATACACTCTACTCTTTTGAAGATACGTTAATGGATGCAAAGGAAAAAAAAAGGAAAAAAAGAGACAGAGAGAGATATGCACAGCAAAAACAGGAAAGGGAAGCTCGACTGATGAAAGACAATATTCTACATCATGAATTTGCCCGGATTGATTCCTGTCAAGATGTACATGCAGGTTCATTATTGCCTTTTATTTAATCTATATATTTTTTCTATTAATGTGAAATATCGCAATATATTCTTACTATGCATTCTTTTGATCTCTAAAGATAACCCTTTAGTATCAGAAGATCCGAGCGCCAGCCAGCGAGCATACCCTGCTGGACCTTACACCTGAATCTGCCACCACATGGCAGCTGACGAAAGGCACTATTGATGCTTATCAAGATGTCCAAGCTGGAGATGGCATAGAGTCAACTAGAAACATTAAAAAAGAAATGCATCCAGGTACAGTTATTACTTCAATATTGTATAAATTTTTGTTGGTCAATATTGCTTAAATTTTGTTTGAATATCATACTCTCTACTCTCTGAAGATACGATAATGGATGCAAAGGAAAAAAAAAAAAAAAAAGGAAAAGAGACAGAGAGAGATATGCACAGAAAAAACAGGAAAGGCTTAAAAACGCTCACACAAGAGACGAAGCAATCTCATGACATACCCGCACCTCGAATTGTCATCACGGGGCAAGCTCAACTGATGAAAGACGATATTCTACACCATGAATTTGCCCGGATTGATTCATGTCAAGATGTTCATGCAGGTTCATTATTTCTTTTTATTTTCTCTATATATTGTTTTATTAATGTGAAATATCGCAATATTCTTATTATGCATTCTTTTTGATCTATAGATAATCCATTAGTGTCAGATGGTCCGATGATGGATGCCAAGGAAATAAGAAGGAAACGAGATAGAGAGCGGTATCATCAGCAAAAGGAAAAACTAAAGAGTCAAAGCGCCAAAAAATAGGAAACATTATGCAAGTATGCAACCAGAAAAAAGACAGCTAGAATACAACAAATTTCAGACAATAAAGATGTGAAGCTTAGCACACGAACTAAATATTCAATCGCCTTGGAGAACCCTGCATATATAGAACCAGAATTGGAAAAATGTTGTTGTATCATCAAAAGAAGAGACATGCAAAATGAAAAATGAAGACAAGAACGAGGAACATCCACAATTGCAAGAGGCCATCGATAATGGTAACAATATAATTTATTTATGTAATACTTGTAATACTACAAGATAAATATACAATCTTATATGTAAAAACTAACCGTTCTTCTTGGATAGATATTCCATCTTCGATGTGTGCAGCCACCAAAGACAAAGATGCACCACAAATCTACACCTTCAATGAAGATCATGGTAAGTTTATCAAGTTATTTTTCACGAGACTATATAAAACCTTATGTAAAAATAATCACGCTTCTTGGACAGGTATTCCCTCTTCGATTTGTCCAGCAACCAAAGATAAAGATGGACCAGGAAAAACCTACAATGAAGATCAAGGTAACTTTTATCAAGTTATTATTAATCCTCTTATGAAATAGAAAAACAATATTTGAACAAAACATTATTGTGCAGACAATGATGGAGTCATATTTGAACAAGACATCAACGAGGATGAGTTTATAAAATCTTTTAAATTTTATTATATCTATATCTATACCTACTTCTATACCTACTATTAAAGCGAGGAAATTTCAGTCCACCAAAATTTTGGTGGACCAAAATTTCTTTCACCCTTTTTCCTATCCACATCAGAAGAGTCATCGCACGTCCCTTCCGGATGGATTAATTTGTCCGCCATGCAAAAACGTACAATGAGTCTCGATACGAATACACCTTTACAATGAGTCCGATACGAATACATCACGTCCTTCTAGGTGGATTAATTTGTTTGGCCATGTATTCCTATCCTATTCTAAATAGGACTCGTGTCTACCGTATTAATTAGACATTACACACCCCTATATGTACAGAGCAAAAGCAAAAAATTAAAAACTAATTACATGAATATCAACGATCAGGGTCAGCCTTCATTGCACAATCCTGCCATCGGTGCCCTTTGACTCTCCATGCGTCCCAACACCGGCACCACGTGCTCATGCGCTCTACTCTCTCAGCCAGCCGCGACAATTCGATGATAATCTCTAAGAATATTTTCACGTTATAAATCTAAGTGCTTTTAGGTATAATAGTATAGTTTTTTCTTCCCGCTGCAACGCACGGGCATTTTTGCTAGTTAAGTACAAAATATAACTTGCTCGGTGACACAAAACAAAACAGAGGCCCTCACAAAAGACGCTTGACAAGTAGGCACACTAGAAAGCGTAGTAGTGGCAAGTAGCAGTATCATATTTTATTCAGTAAAGTACTAGGATTCCATTGCACCACGACCACGAGTGCAGAAAGTCCAAGCCGCATCCAGAGAATAGATGGTGCTGACACGACGACGACCAGCCATCTCGCCGGCCGTTTTTTCATTCGGCTCGCTGGCTTCATGCCCGGCGGCGTCCGCCACCGCGCGCGACGATGCCCTGAGTCACCAGCATAATTGCCAGGTTAAATGCGACGCAGAGCGCAAGGGGAAGGAAGTACGTCCCCGGCGGAAACTCAGCAATGGCCGTGATGGCGACAAGGACGGCGACGACGCAGAGCCCGATCATGGCAGCATGCATCTTGTCGTAAACACTGGTCCTGCTCATCGGTCATCGCAGTAATACCATTTCCATGAGTAAATAAAACATATCTTGCCGTAAAATTGAGGTGGAAGAACATGTAGTAGGGAGCATACATACCTTCAAGAGTGGCTTGCTGCTTTCTCCGGGGAGGGGTGGACAACTTCTGAGTTCTGACCAACAGAATGACGAGGCACGCGTCTATTTATACAGAGAGAAAAGGGCTTCCCAGAGGCCATGATGGTCCTCTTCAGGATCAATTTGGTTTCGGATGAATTACAACGCACTTAGCTTGGCCACTGTATATAAATAAAGCAGGCGCACCCATGCATCACAGCGCGACTAAACATGCGGATCGGGCACTGGTTGGGAGACCAGAGGTATGGATTCCTATACATGTTAGTGCGCAAAGTGTAGTAGTGCTGTGCTCAAAGCAGTGCAGTAGTGCTGAAAGCAGAGTGTAGTGGTGCCCATAGTACTGTAGTAGTGTATTGCTTTTGCTATCTCTGCAAAATTCAGCACAAGCACGACAAACACCGATCCCATTGCTATCATTGCCTTCTCCTCCTCAGGCGCAGGCTTGTCTCTCCAATGACCAACGGGAGCAAGCAGTAGGAATTGAGCGGGAAAAGCACCAGCACTAACCTATGCCTATGCCTTTCTCATCTTCCCTTGCTTGTGTTAATGTGTTATGAAAGGAATTAGGGGGGAAAAGCAAGCAGTAGGATAGGTTCAGATGATATCACTTAAAGAGGTAATATTACAGTAGACTTCTCTGCCACTATTATCCTAGCTTGTTCAACATTTGCCATGTGCAACTTCGTCCTCCCCAAAATTGTGATTAAAGCAGATTGATAAATTCAGAAAACACACTACTTATGGAGGAGTTCAGATGTCAATAATAATAATAAACCTCCAAAGATAGCTTGACAAGTTCAAGTTTCTTGGGTACTATTAGTTTGGGACAAATATTATACATGGGTGTAGCAAATTGTATCTTTGAAGAATTGTGGATCCTGTTTCCTATGGCATGACTTCCAGAGCCGTTGGTGACCACGCGCCTTGCAAGGCATCCAAGGAACTAGCTCGGCAAAGGGGCCACATCGTATCGATCGGTTCGTAGCCGGCTGGCTTTACCGCCTGAGCACTTGTGTGTGCACTACTACATCCCTTAAAAAGGCTATCCCTCTCGCTTTCTCTCAATCTCTCATCTATAGGATAATAGGAGTACTCCACTCCAATCTCTCTCTCTCATATCCATCCCTCTTTTCTCTCAAGTCCCAGGTGTTGAAATATTAGACAATTTCTAGAGTAATTCCATAATATAAATTATGATAAACAGATCTACTAGATAAAGCATGTGAAGCATACTAGCATAGCATAAAAGCATATCACAGATCATAGTATAATTCAATAGCAAATAGTATAGCTTGATTATAGCAACAGGTGTAAGCACAACTAGCACACCACATAGATTGGATAGATTGAACATGACTAACACAAAGATTGGATCTTGGGAATATCAGCTTGACGTTGAGGACAACGTAACGGAGAGGTTCCCGAAAAAAGCCGAGATCCTCCATGTCGCCGCAGGCCGTTGTCGCCGATCGCCGGGCGGCGGAAGAAGTCGAAGAAGTTGGACGATGAAGACGACGAGACGAGATGGTCCTCCGCGTGTCCTTCCCTAAGACGAGACATGACGGTTCGGGAGCAAATACGCGAAAAGCGCTTCCCAAAACCTTATTCGCCGCTTCCCCGGTGCAGGATCGCAAAGACGACGGTTTCGAGAGACCGCCGCCCGGCCGCCGGTGCACGCAAACGATCGGACTGAGATTTGCGACGACGACGCAGCGAAATGGTGAAGAGGCAAACCCTAAACTTTCGATTGGATGCATTTAGCGTGGCCGGTGGTCCGCTTATATAGCCCGGTAGATCGACCTCGTGACACGCAGTCCACGATCTAAACCGTTAGGACTTTACCGTCAGATTCGCTTAGAACTCGCAAACCAAAAGACTTAAAAACTAAAACTGCAAAAAGAAGACTGCACACCCCACAAGGCGAGGAGCCGGATTTCAGCGGACCATTCACACGCATGTCATGCGCCCATGCGCCTTCGCCACACCCGCCATGCCCCGCGCCTCGGCGAGGCGAGGCGAGCACGCACGCGTGTGGAGTTCCTTTTCTCCTTCTCACACTAGACATGAGAAGGTGAGAACCACTTCTCTATTTAAGTTAGTTCACTCCACCTTCCACTAGCAAGTCGGGTACTAAAGGATTCCACTTCCCCTTTGCACACATATGAATGAGCCTTTGAGATTTTCTAGGAATTTTACGATTTGTTATTGGGCCAAGCCCATAAATTCCAACAATCCCCCACCGGATCTCAAATACCCATTTAGAGATTTGCCTGTTCTCGCTAGTGTTTCAAGAGACCCCATTAAGTTGAACTTCCGCCTAGAACTTCAAGCTACACTTATTCACAACTTGAATAATGGACTATGCCTTGAATTGCAAGTTTTGTGTGAACAAGTTTTCCTTTCGGTTTTTAACTCCGAAAAGTAAATTCCATTAAACATTGGCTCTAGGCATATCCCTAGATACCAAATGAGATACAAAGTCCGGTGCATGATCAAGATACATATAAGCTTCAACACCCTCCATACATGCACCATAGGCAGCTAGACAATGTGCCAATTGATTATTTGTGTGGAGCTAGAATATTTTCATTATTTTCCCCTCTTTTCCTTGAAATCCGCTAATCTTTATAGAGTTAAATGCGTTTGTTGGCCCTTGAACTTGCATAGCTGTGCCAAATAGGTCCATGAACTTGAAAATCAGTCGTTTAGCCTCTCAAACTTGCGAACCCGTTCACTTCGGTACAAGGCGGTTTTCCGTGCCACTTGACAAATTTCCTCCGATAGGCCGTGCATGACACTGTTGTTTGTGGTGCCGACGTCGTGATGATGTCAACACTTCTTTTTAATTTGTGAAATTGATATCTTTTTATTCGAGCTTCAAATATAGCAAATAGTATATCAATTTTGATCGTCTCGACGAGCTCTTTGCAATGTTGTACTCCGCTTATTATTTGAGATAGTTTTATTTCGTGAAAAATTCAATATTTCTATAAAATAAGTGAGAATAACAAAACTCGTGCAATTTGGTAGATAAATAATATTTTTGTTATTATGTAACATGGAAAGTGAGGTTAACCTTTCGCGTGTTTGAGAAAAAAACAACAAACACTACTACACAACCGACTTTTACTCGAGCCCAAAAAACACGGTTACTCCCCTGTTCGAAATTCAACGGGGAGTAAAGGTACCTTTACTCCCTATTGTAGTCTCCAAATGAGTAAAGGCCATGCAAAGAAAGTCGTTCGCGCCCAAAGACCTTTATTCCTGGTTGGGGACTCTAGCCGACCTTTACTCCCCCGTTCTTCACCCAAACCGAAATAAAGCTTTACTCCCTCGTTGTTCATCCAAACCGAATAAAGCTAGACCTTTACTCTCGCTTCACCCAAACCGGGAATAGATGTTCTCTGGGCATTTTTCGCTCACACCCTTCAATCTTCATTTTTGTACGAACCACCTCGAAGGTTTTAAATATTCTCAATCCAGCCTTAGCGTAATCAATGATTACGTTTTCAACTATGGAAACTGTATTTGATTGGAAATCGTAGCTTCGAGCCACTTTTCGACCCCTAGGTGGCTTCAAATCGAAAAGTCTTGAATACAACGTTTGTTTAACTCTTCAAGAGCTGCACTCGTATATTGGACATTTTTGAATTTTCCGGATTTTGAACCATCAAAATTTTGAATTCCCAAAAATTTAAAGAATTTTCTGTTTTTCGAACCCTAAATGTTTTTAAAATAAAAAGTCACGAATACCAAAAATTAATAACTCATCGAGATCTACAAAGTTCATTTAGGTCATTTTTTGCATTTGAGAAAGTGTTTGAAAAGTATAGTTGTAAATTGACGATTAACCGGAGTAGTTCCATAAACTCTCTTAGATTCCTAATTTTGTGACTAGTGTTTCCAAACACTTTCTCAAACGCAAAAAATGTCCTATATAAACATTTTAGATCTTGATGAGTGCTAACATGTTTGTATTCAAAATTTTTTCGAACGAGGTCATTTCGTGCTTCGTTTGGACTAGGATTGACCAAGTCAAAATTTTTAATTTTAAAGTGAAGAGAGCTTCGAGCCACTTTTTCGAACCCCTAGGTGGCTTCAAATCGAAAAGTCTTGAATACCACGTTTGTTTAGCTTTTCAAGATCTACACTCGGTATATTGGTCATTTTTGGATTTGACAGATTTTGAACCATCGAAATTTTGAATTTCCAAAAATTTAAAGAATTTTCAGTTTTTTCAAACCCTACATGTTTTTAAAATAAAAAGTCACGAATACAAAAATTCATAACTCATCGAGAAGCAATTCATTGCATGGCGTAAACAATACATTGTTATCCCCGGGTTGCCGATGCCGCAGCTGCCTCTTGAGTTACCGCAAGCCGGTCGAAAGGTCGGCTTCCTAGAGGATCCTAGTTCTCCAAGCGGTGGTTACGACGATGGGGTAGAAGACACGACGATACGCGCAGCATCTCCAAGGCAATCGCCACGGCCGTCACCACCACCACCTCCGTGGCTGCCACCGGCGCCGGCAAAGGTGCAAATACCACCTCCAACGAGGTCTCCCAAAGGCCTCTCCCCCGTGACAAAGGCAACTAAGAAGATAACCTCAAAGACAGTGCAAAGTCTTCGGCCCCGCAAGCGAAGAAAATATGTAAAAATTAAAACCAAGGCCCATTCCCAAGAAATTGCCCGTGAAATGAGTAAGGAGGAATTGGACGCCGGTCAAAGAAATAAACAAAAATTCTTCTCATCGGTGTGCCCGAAGAAGGCGGCGGAGGCGGCAAATGAAGTTGCAAGACCTACTTCCTACCTCAAAAAGTGCTAAGACGTAAAAATAGAAGACGGGAAAAAGAAAGATATGATGTCGACAAGCCCTCGCCACTTTCGATTTTGACCGCACTCTACTCAAGGAAGTTGACCCAAAGAGAAGGAAGAAGAGTCAAAGTGTTCCACAACTTGAGAAACGTCACGACCACTTTCCAAAGAAGTGTTCGATCAATACGGTTCAAACACATAGTACATAAAGTTTTCTACTTTGTGCATCGATAATACCAAAGTGAGCTTTTAGATTACTATATTCGAGTGGTGTCGACATGAAGAAAGTGATCTTTGAGACCGCAAAGGAAGATGATGACAAATATAGAAACTTTCAATTGGGCCGGAGTCTATGGGATCCCGAGAGATGTTTTAGCCTGGGTACTGAATGTATGAGCTAAACAGAAGTACCTAGAGGCGTGTGAAAAGGACAAGACAAATTCGTGTCGACTAAGAAACCAATGGGGAACGGGCGATGACGTGATGTGGGTTGATTTTTGTGAATTGCACCAACTATTCCACCGGACCTCCCTCGACAAAAAGCGTCCTCAAGCATCTATTGTTTGTAAGTGATTCTTACTCTGTTTACTAATACATCAATATGTCCCAATTTTATATGTATGTGTCTAATACCATACTCTTTCTCACCATATATGTAGATATTGGATTCAACATTTCGAATCAAGGGGCGTACGATATTGGATTCATTGATCCTTATATCGCAAGCACAAAAACCTAGGAACAATACATGGTTTGAAAGCAACCTGCAGAAAAAAATATAAAAGATGTTTCTCGAGTTACACCGCACCGACAAGAGGGTAGTAATGTTCCCCTACGGATTCAAGTGAGTGTTCCTAACATTGACGACCATGTTCTTCGTAATAACCTTTCTTTCTAGCTAGCTCAACCATTTACACATGCAAAGGACACTGGATATTGTTTCACATCGAGCAACCAAGAAGTTATCTCACGCCTTTGACTCGTTGAGATGGCCCCAGAGTGGTACGAAGATATGATCGATATAATTCGGGGTAATTGCGTAAAACCTCGTCAATTATATATATACTCAAGAATTTCCTTCCCTTTGCTTATGCGTTAATTAATAGTCTAAGTTTTTTGTTCTATTGTGCAGGGTTTGGGCAGAGATAATTCATGAACATAATATGACCGATCGCGAACCGCAACTGAATGTACATCTATTCCCCAGTATATACAATATATGTGGTTACATTAATTCAAGTCCCTATATTGCTTCATATACATGACGAATGACTCTTTTTTTATCTTAAAGTGGGGTCTACAACAACCACGGGGGACCAATCATTGTGGATTATATTGTTGCGAGAATATCAGGGATAAATTCCACAAATTACACCGAGCATGAAAGGGTACATATGTACATCAAAGTCTGTTGTTATTGACGTCGATATTTATATAACTAACCATATCTTATATATATACTAATACTTTTTATTTAACTCGAATTGAAGACGAGGAGGTCAATGGAGAAAACATTAAAAGACAAGCATCTTGAAGCCATGCAAGAGAGCATTGCCAGATTTATTAATACCCAGATCCTAGAGCCTTCCGGCGAGTTCTCTGAAAGGATCCAAATGACAAATGGCTGCCAAAGGATCCTTTGCACGTAATCGGGACATGTAATGACATCCTAATATGTATTAGATCGAGACATGTATGAACACCTTAATATATGTGTGCTTGAACAATTATTAATGTGTAATATATGTGTACCTTAATTATATATATATATATGTGTGCGCATTAATATATGTATATATTACTTTTATTCCCAACCGATTAGGAGTTATGCATTATTACGTGTATATATTAGTTGTAATCCCCAACCGATTATGAATTAAAATCAAAAGAAAAAAAAACCCTTTTACTCGGTTGGTGGCACCAACGGGGAATAAAGACCTATGGCCGGCCACATGCCCCGGCAGGGACCTTTACTCCCTGTTGGTACCCCCAACCGACCTTTACTCCTGAGTTCATTTACCTTTACTCCCAACCTGTACTCCCGGTTTTACAACGGGGAGTAAAGGCCCATATGGGACCGGGAGTAAAGGTCGGGCCAATAGTAGTGAAAGTCAAAAACTCAACCAAACCAAACAAAACAACAAACATGACAAATTGGGCGTGCAAGAGCAAATGCATATTTTATTTAGTAGGATTCGCCACGAGGGCGTAAACTCCAAGCCGCTGCCAAAGACGGTCTTGAAGTTGTCGCGGATGGCCGACACGGCGACGACCAGCCATCTCGCCGGACGTATTTTTTGCACGCCAGCTTTATGCCCGGCGGTATCCACCACAGGCGCGATGACGCCGCGAGTCACGAGCATAATCCCTGTGTTAAAGGCAACGATAGCGCCAAGGGGCATTAAGTACATCCCTGGCCGAAGCCCAGCCGCCACGATGGCGGCGGTGAGAGACGATCCGTAGCCCGATCATGGGAGCATCCATTCTCTGCGTTGAGAGGCCGACCGACCGCTCATTTCCGTCAATGAAATATTTACTCTTGTAAAAGAACTGTCATGACCCAAAAAGTGGCCCACGATGGAGACCCAACAGGGCACCTCGCGACACGGCGTGGTATGGCGAAGCGCGCGCCAGCGCCTCCCGGCCGGGCGTTGCCGCCCACCGTGAGCACGCCACGTCAATTACTTCGCAATTAAGTAAGGAATAAAGATAGCAATAAAATAGGGAATAAATAGATTGCTTGTAAAAAGGAATTCCAATCTATAAGGAAACCTCTAGATCTTTCTTAGCATGCAAGTCTCCTCGGACTATAAATATAAGGTGCATGTAACTTGTTTGGATCTTAAGCAGAAAAAAATTAAAAGGGGTAGCTCCCCAAACAGCTCCTATCTCTCCCTGTCTCTCTCCACGCCGCGCATGCCTTCCTCCCAGAACTCGCCGCCACCACGCGCCGCCCGCACGCGCCGCCACCCTCCTCCACCGCTGACGCCCGGCTGGCAGCGGCTGCCGCCGCCGCCACCGCCTCCATCGCCATCCTCCCACCCGACGATCAGCAATCGGGTGTCAATTCCGGCTCAATCTAGCCGAATCGACGGCCGCCGTATCCGAGACCAGGGACGATTCCACCACCGACGGCTTCCGACCACCACCAACGCCAAGATCCGATGGACAGCCACAAGATCGCCGAGCTCCGGATGGAGATTTGCGAGTTTATAGTGATCTCGCGAGGAAAATCGAGGCCAACTTCACCGCCCTCCCGGAGAAGTTGGATGAACAGCCCGCCCGACGACGTACAACGACGACACGCCACGGGCGCCGCCAACAACGCCGCCGCTACCATGGCCGCTCCCATCGACATCCACGACGACCCGGTGGCACGACAGCAAAGAACACCGTGGCCTGCGGCCTTGGCGGTCCGACGTGCCGCGCCCACGACGTCACCTCGGCCACCACCGACGACGTCCCTACGCGGCGCCGCCGACGGTGACGACGCGCCCTACCGGCGCCGCCTTACATCACCCCCTCCAAGATCATCGACGGCCGCAAGCAACGAAAGCACGCCTACCCCATGGATGCCCCAGCTGCGCGACCCAGATCGATCAGATCGAGGCTACCACAGACGTCCACCACCGCCGACGAAAACCCTACCCAACTAGGCCAACGTCTCGCGGCTACTACAATGGCATAGATAAGTTTCCCGGTCACTACCAACACCCTCTTTGACATTGGGACCATCCGAGTGCCAACATGGGCGACAAGACGATGTCACCCCGACGTCAACATCGACATTGACATCGCCGGGATCGACATCCGGGCGACATCGCCACCAAGGACTCCAACGGGCAATGATGCCCCTCCCAAGGGCGCCACCATCGACGACGACGACGCTACCATAGGCGCCATGCTCGTCAAAGACGCCCTCAAGAACGCCAGCGCAGATGATGACCCTCGCATTGGCGCCAACGACGTCACCCCTGACGTCCTCGTCATCACCATGCCGACCACCGACAACATCTCCTACAAGGACAACGACTTCAACACCAGCATCCTGAACATCAAGGACGACATCCGGACACCTATGCCAATGTCGAGGAAACACCGATGCCCCCAAAGGGCGCCGCCAAAGGTGCCGACACCCCTTCAATGGGCGCCACTACCGTCTCTCTGAGCCACGACACCAGGCTCCCGCATCATCGTCCCCACCCGCGGCGCCAACATCAACACTAGCAACCGGGACGTTTCCCCATGGGCGCTACTACGATGAGAACACCGACGCTCCCAAGGCGCCACCGACGCGACGGTCGTTCAATCGCCGACATACGACGACAACAATGCAACTACACTTGCCGGACATCCTCCCGACATCAACAAAGGTAGTGACCACCATCAAGCAAGCTGCAGATCCAGCAAAGGCACCCCCAGCACCACGTCGACGGATCATCGACCCGAATAAATACATGAGGTATGCCACTATCCAGCTGATCCAAGCAATACTTCTCCGGTCCATCTCCATACCAAGCACGGCAACACGGGAGGGCTGGGACACTTCCAACGGTGTCTCACTCGCGGCTTCAAGCTGCCCATCTATGGCGACACCAACAACTACTACCCAACGCTACCTCGACGAAAACGACGCCTTGATCGACTACACCTATGGCCCCGACACCTCGTCGAGAACATGGGCCTACAAGCCACGGCGCCAATCCACAACCATCGGGCCATCGACAACTCGGCTTCGCGGCGGGACGACTCCGAGCCAAACCCGCTTGGCTCCCTCGTTCCTCGACGACATCGTCCCCGATGCGACTACGCCCGGCAAGCGTGGACTGCAATGCACCAGGCGGCGCCAGACGAAGAGCACGGCGATCCACCTCGCCCAAGAGTTGGGCGCTTCCATCTTCAGCAAGCCTCGACTTGTGAGCTTCACCGACAACGACAAAGAGGTACATGCCACCAACATCAACCCCTACCTCGTCAACCCCGTCACACCCCGGAGGCTCTCCACCCACCTCAACTTGCTACATCAACGGATCACGAGCTACACGACATAGCCGGAACCAACAAGCTCCCGAAGCGGGAGCACCAGTTTTGGCGACACTTGTGGAGAGCTACGGACTTCCACCCATCAGATTAAAGGTTACCAACCTCATCTTCGTCCAGCTCATTTCCCCTCTACACGTGGATGCAACAATCTTTGGACCATGCTACTTCGATCACCCCATCAACAACGCCAGCCGTGCGGGGAACCACAGTAGCGAGGACGCCGCTGTTCGAAAAAGGGGGGAGAGATGTCATGACCCAAAAGTGGCCCACGACGGAGGCCCAACAGGGCACCTCGCACACGGCCGGGGCATGGCCGGGCGCTGCTACCTCCTCCTGGCCGAGTCGCCGCCGTCCCACCATGAGCACGCCACGTCAATTGCCGCGCAATTAAGTAAGGAATAAAGATAGGAATAAAATAGGGAATAAATAGATTGCTTTTTGAAAAGAGGAATTTCAATCTATAAGGAAACCTCTAGATCTTTCTTAGCATGCAAGTCTCCCTCGTACTATAAATACAAGGGGCATGTAACTGTTTGGATCTTAAGCAGAAAAATTAAAAGGGGTAGCTCCCCAAACAGCTCCTATCTCTCCACTGTCTCTCTCTCCACCACGCGCCTTCCTCCGAACCGCCGCCGCCACCACAGCGCCGCCGCTGCTGGCGCGGCTGCGCCGCCACCCGCCGCCACCGCCTCCATCGCCGTCCTCCCCCACCCGACGATCAGCAATCGGTGTCAATTTCGCCCAATCTAACCGGAATCGACAAGAACCAAAATGCCAAAATCAACAAGATTTTCAGTTTTTGTCCAGAAAAAGGGAAACAGGTTTTCCTTTCAGAATTGAATGTGAGGAACTGAGGATATTGCAGGGATCTTATAGTTATACCTTTCCTGGTTCTTTTCCTTTGTAGGCCAATCGTAGTTTGCTCCGGCGCCCAGGGATGAACATTTTTTTTTTTTTTGAGACACAGGGATGAACAATTAGCTAAGCTTTTCACGAACATAGAAGGACGAGAGGCAGACTTGTATTTATACCGAGAAGCGAGGACATACCGCAGTAGGATACGCATCTAAAAGTTTGGTTGGTGCAGCGACAACATAACAAGTAGTAGACAGTTTTTAAAATCAAAACAAACAGACAAAATAAATAACGTGTCTCTCGGATGTTCTATGGCTGGAATGTGTGTAACCTGTTGGTTGCTAGGCAGAAGGCCTGATCTTAAAACGGTCCTCAGGAGTATTTTTTTTTTCTGGAATTTTGTTTCGTCTATAACTAGTGATAATCTGCCTTTACAAGCTGCTCCCTCCATTCCAAATTTTCACACCTTTTTTGCCCAGTGACCTTTTTTTTTTTTTTTTTTTTTTTTGCGGAAAGGAGATATTATATTAAAAAGAACGTACAGTACAATCCCCTTTTACAAACAAGTCCCCGGGGAAAAAAGAAAAACAACAAAGAAAACCGGGCAGAACTGTTCTTCATCTTCCTCCAAAGAACGAAGGAAGCGAAAGCACCGTCGACCCCCAACAAAGCTCACCAAAGACGATCTATGGGAGACCTCAAACCTTGAAGAAGCTGCAAACTCCACCGAAAGGGATCCCACCCCGTCGGATTTGCCACGGATCGAAGTCCGATCTGAAAGCACATCAGCCATCTCGCCAGAGATCGAAGAAGGAGAGCACGTACCAGAGGGGATTGACAAAACACTCCTGTACAAGAGCCCACCCATCTGCAACTCCGGGTCGCAGATCTGAGCAACTCCAACTCCACAGGTCCGCCGCCGCCACCGGAGCTCTTGACGACGAGGTGGACGTAGACCAGGGAGACTTTATTCCACGGTGGCAGCGCCGCCTCCACCGAACGAGCGCCGCCGGGAAAACACCCAAACCTCACGTACCTCACGAAGGCGCCGGAGCCAGCACCACCGCGACGGGAACGAGGACGGAGGAACTTATTCCTCTGCGACGATGCTGCACCCGCCTCACCATCGTCACCAGGACACCAAAGCCTATAGAAACTAGGACCTAAACTACCAGCCAGCAGGAGATCCACGGTCTTCCCCACCTGCCGACGGCCAGAAGGCCATCGGTGGCGAGGACGACCGGCGAATCTCCTGGCGGCGGAGACCGGGAAGCGGAGCGCCTCTTTTTCGCCTCTCTGTACTGTAGCCACGAGAGGGTTCGAGAGGTCAGGTTCTCATTCACGGTACTATATATTCAAAACTTGCGTTCGAAGGTTTCTCTAGGACACATAGTAGTAACTACTACTCAAGTAAAGAACAATGCAATAATAACTTGCTAGGACGACTCCACCTTGATGAGCAGCAGCGCAGTTCATTCCCTTCAGCTTCTGGCAGAGATTCCTTTTTGTCGAGTCCCTGGGCACAAAAGATCCCACAGAATCATCAGCTTCTGACACGTCAGGAAATTTCTGCGAAGTTCCTATCGGCTATCACTATCACATTTATTTATTTATTTATTTATGTAATACTCCCTCCGTTTCAAATTGTAGTTCACTTTGGATTTTCTAGATACATTGATTTTGCGTTGCACCTATTTATACACTATGTCTAGATACATAATAAAATGTATCTAGAAAAGCCAAAAGTGAACTACAATTTGGAACAGAGGAGTATTATTTTTTGTTTTGACTATGTTCTCATCGCGCTTCGTCACGTTTCTCGGACTTTACTTAATTCCTAATCACCTAATTAATCGTCAATTTTGCTTCTGAGAGATGATCTAACCCAAATGCTAAAGGAACAAAGTTAGGACACGTTCAGTTGACGGGGAACGGCTCCTTGGAAATATTCCGGCGGATACATACATTATCTAATTTTGAATAAGCTTTGTCAACGGGGATTCATTTCCGGCCTGGTTTTAGCTTAACCGAAAGACCCCTAATGAAGATTGTCAAAGCAGAAATCAGCACCACCATCAACATCAATTGGGATTATCTCGATAGCTTGAGTAGTGGGGAATGTTGGCTGCTGGGCGCGCCTCAGTGTCCACTTTGCACCGGGACCTTTTTTTTAGTGCAAATTGGCAGTTGCTCTGTCTTTTTTCATTAAGAAGGAAATGAAGTATATTTACACAGGAATGTGAAAAAACTGAGAACAAAAGCTATCAAGCTAGCTGCAACTATGGTATATCTAACCGAAAACAAAAGTTGGGGACAAATTACAACTCCTCCTCCATTGCTAGATGCAATTGTTGAATGTCATTTTTATGGAGGTCCTCCTGTGAGCAGGCGTTGTTGTTGAAAACTCGCCAGCATCTTTCCTTCCATATATTCCAAACGGTGTATGTTATGAGGGTTGCGTGGTTCTTGTCATCACTCTGACCGCGATGTTTGATTAGTTGTGCCCACCATTCACTTATAAGTGATTACTAATCCTTGTTCCCTACTCCATGCTTGTACCTTTCTTCATAATCCTTTAACATAGCTGTAGTTTGCAAACCATGTGCAAATGTGTTTCTTGTCTACAGTAGCATAACTTGCATATTGGGTTTGCCTGCCTCCCTCGCTTGATGATTCTATTGGTTGTCATAAGTTTGCCTTCTAGGAACAAACAAATGAAGAAGCGACATTTTGGCTCAACTTTCATCTTCCATACCCTACTCCAGTTTTGATCTGGAAAGCTTTCCAGTAACTGTGCGTTGTACGCTGACCTTTCATCGAACCTGGTTTTCTCTTTCTTTTGTTCTTCTCTTTCTTGTTGTTGGTGCTGCCGCCACAACAGCTCGTCATCGACATGGATGAGGAGATCCATGGATGTTCGCCCGTGCCTCCCACGTTGATAGACGGCGCGAGGAGTGCCTGCTGTCTCCATCGAACATGCCGCTGGCTGTGGTCGCCAGCTCCGCCAACGCCGTAAGATCTGGGCCCGTGAGGAAGGGGAATCCCAGAAGGGCACCGCTGCGAGATCCGGGTGCGCTGGGAAGGCTAGAGGATACGGGGTCCAGGCGTGAGATCCGTGCACGTGGGTGAAAGGTCCTAAATGGCTAGAGGGGTTGAATAGCATAATAAAAATTCTATAAAATCACTAGAGCAAATTTCATACTCATTAGATCATGTATATCTTAGTTATAAATTTATTAAATCTAAATAAATCTATAACTTAGTTGTACATAATCCAATGAGTATGAAATTTTTTACTACAATTCAAGCATACAATAATTATCCCATAATAAAAATTTCACCACAATTGGACCATCAACAACTATTATGAATTATTCCAATTAACTATAGAATATCGTAGATATAAAGCTACATTAAGATTTTACTAGCATATCTTGAGTCCAACAAAATTAGATTTTCTATTTTATGATTTTTCAACGATTTTTAAAAGATTTAGCGAAATAGATAACAAAAAGACAAAACCGCTCATAACTAGGTCGGGGACTAAATGTGCACGGTTTCAAAAGTTGAGGATGTGTTTTGTCCAGCTTTGGAACTCAAGAATGAAAATTTATACTTTTCGTGAAAGTTAATTAAGGACCTAAACTTGTCTTTTTTCATTTGTCTTATATATCCTACAATTTACTTGAAATCAGAAAGAGCCCAAAATTGTTATAAAACTATTTCTTGTGAAATGTGGAACAATTTTGTTGTAAAACGTGGAGCAATTGTTGCAAAAAAAGTGCAATATTGTGAAAGAAGCTTTATTTTTTAAAAGAAAAAGTCAATGTCGAGTGAGTTCAACGAAGCCAAGGCCCCAAAACTGATATGTTTGGCCCAAGCCCCTCTAGTATCCCAACTCTGAATCCTACTACTACTAGAGGATTTATAGGCCCCTCTAGCCGTGCCTGTTCGTTTTTTTCAATAAAAAGGGGCCGAGGCGCCCACGCCGGTGCCCACGCCGCACCATACTATACGCGCCGGTTCGAGTTAGACTGTACCCAGTCGATCGTCGATCGATCCATCCATCTCATCCGCCGTCGTCGCCGTCCATATCGCGCCGGTGATCGAGCACCGACAGTTCCGCCGTCACCCACCGCCGGCTGGAACTTCAACAAATCCCGTGTGCTAGCTAGTACGCCATGTCAAACATGTTGGTGCTGGATCTCTTCAATAGCATGCGCGCCGGGAAGTCATCATCACATAGCAACAACCGCTACGAGGAGGACGACTACGAGTATCAAGAACTAGTGCCTACGATGTTAACCATCAAGCCGGCCTGCCGGTGTGCCATGCGGGTAAGGGACTATATTCCAAATACGTGTGTGTTGTAAGATTAAAATTGAAGTCATTAGTGTATACAGTATACTAGAAACATGGCTTGCTCACATAGTCACATGTTTCATCGTGCCTGTCCCGCTTCTTTACATGCATGTTATAGTAACTTTCGCCACTGACTTAGACATTTTCTGTGTGTATGTTCCAGGTCTTTGCGGTTACCCTCGGAATCGTGGTGGTTATGGGCACTATCACTGCTGAAGCGCACGTCATCCTAAAGATAGTGAGCGTTGTTGTAATGATATTAATGGTGTGGTTTGCATTTGCGGAAACGGAAGACGCACTTGTGTATAAGGTTAAACAAGTGACCAGGATTCCACCAGAATCCATGGTGTGATTTGTACCACAGGGGCAACAAAGTGATAAGCCGGTTGATATTGTTTTTAGGTGAGAAAAATAATGTACCATGGCTCATAAGCTCAATCGAACAAGCTATTATCAATTGGAATGTTAGAACATCTGGTTAATTACCTTTTCCTCATTTTTAGGCATCGTCAAGCCAATTGTGGTGCTTATAACTTAGAGTAAGTTGCAGGCACCCTGCAACAACTTGTAATGTTGCATCGATTGCATGTACGTGCAAGATGTTCAGTATATCGCTTGTAAGATATTTTCTTAGCGCCTTGTCAATGTATTTCGAATTTCGCCATGATGGCAATATGATTTGGATTTTGGATGTTTTTAGAGCAACTCCAAAGCAATAGCCCCCCGGATCAGCCTCTCATTCTTGATTTGGGTGCTTCCCTCCTATTTTTATTGACCTTCTATTTTGCATTTGCTCCAACAGGCCCCCTAAATCAAAGCCCTCGTATTCTCTTAGTAGCCCTGACCATAGGGGCCCACATATCATCTTCAATCTGCTCGCCGTGCGCACCCGTGGTGGCCAGGCGGACATGGCCGTGGGGATGGGGCACTGCATGTGCTACTCGAGCCGCCACTGACCTCTCGCGCTGCTGCTAGTGGCGGTCGCCACCACCAGGCTGCACACGACGAGTTGGAAACACAAACAACCCAATGGCGCCATGGGGACCACAGTTTGGGGGTGGCGAGAGCTAGAGAGCGAGGTGACACCCGAGAGGCCGCCGCGACCGGCCCCACGCTCAACCGAAGCCGCGGGGCCAAGGCTGAGTCACGACCGCCGCCCTATGGGCTAAGGGTATCCAAGCATCACCAAGGGAAAAGCGCCGGAAGGGGTGGGGTGCGCCGAGAGAGGTGGGCTGGCGGCGAGCAAGGGACTAGAGTGCGCCGTAGGGGATGGAGCGTGCGGATGGTGGGGGTTGCTGGAGAGTGGGGGCGGGGCGGCGTGCAAGGGACGAGGGCGTGCCCGAGGGAAGGGACCCGGGCGGGCGTGGAAGAAGCCAAGAACATGACGAGGCGAGATGGGGGCGGACCGGGCGACCCAACAAATTTGTTGGCTCCTGGGTGAACTTTGATGACCAAACAATTTTGGGTTCATAGTAGGGGCCCTTGGAGTTGATTTTTGGTGAGAGACCCCAAAGTTAGTCATAGGGGCCCAAGTAGGGACTTCTTTGAAGATGCTCTTGGTTGGTAACACACGTGGTATGTTTGTTGGCGTGAACCCTAAACTGCATCCACCATGGAGTAACGACAAAGAAAAGCCGGTGAACCCAACCCAAGGAGGGAGAGGGAGAGAGGGAGAGAGAGAGAGAGAGAGAGAGAGAGAGAGAGAGAGAGAGAGTTGTTACCGTGGGCAGCATCGATGGATCCTTTTGATAGGCGGGCTTAACAGAACGACGGATAGCCTAACAGAGGTAAAGCCGGAAGCGCATTGCCGACACTAGGTTCTTGGTCATTACTGCGCCTCAAAACAGAGTGCTATAGGTGTCTGCAACATGTCCTAGCAATTAGTGGGACTCAAATTTTGTTAGTGGGGCCGGGAATCGATAAGACGGGTCGCACGCTCCCAGACACATGACATGCGGGCCCCAACATGTCCAGGCAATTGCTGGGACTCAAACTTATCAAGCATGGTAGCGGGTGGCGCAAATAGAGGACAAAGACGTACTATACTCACCTGCATGCATGTGAACACGAGACCCATCCAATCCAACATACTCCCTCCGGTCCCTTTGAAAGTATCACTTTAGTTTTTGTGTCATTTTGTTTGATCACTGCCTTATTCAATTTTTAATAAATATTATTTAATTTGTTATGACTTATTTCATTAGAGATACTTTAATGATTATTTATTTAATTTATTAATTGCAGAAATATTTTTAAATAAAGATATATGGTCAAACTCGATAGCCAAAAAGTAAAAAACGACACTTTCAAAGGGACGGATGGAGCAAACGAGAGGAGTATACTACGTTCAGGTGTAACACGGTACAATTCAACCAGCACATTGCTTCAATCAAAATAGTAGTAGTAGATTCCTGCTCGTACAGTTAGAGTAACATAACAAGATCGCACATATAGACACCAACAAATTGAAAACTGAATTCAATTTTGGTGATCGGTGGTGTGCACAAACATGATCCATGCATCCCTACATTTTATTGAACCATAAAAAAGGACTGGCACGAGTTGAACCTAGCAGGGCCCAAAACCGATGCGTGTGTGGTGGCCCAAGCGGCCAAGCCCTCGTAGTATTCGAACTCTGAATCCTGAATCAAGCCGTGTCTGCCCCCATAAAAAAAGGGGACACCTATAGTCCTAGGCATATGGTAATTTTGAGAATTTTTCTTTTTCGCTTAGGTAAAAGTGATTATGAGCAATAATCTACAATCTACACTCTATTTCTGAATAGATCGTAAGATTGTCACAATCTAGCATTTAAGATTGTCAATACAATCTATTATATAACCTATCCTGTTTGGATCCTCAGTAAATTATATAATCATATTGTCACAGTGTATAGAGGATCCAAAACCGCTCTAAAAAGATTGTTGTTCAAGCTTTTTTAAAAAATCGCTGTTTAAGCAAATAATTGAGATTTATGGATTCAGATTCCGAAAGGAGTTAGAAATCTAGTGGAACTCGTCAATCGCAGCCCTTTTCCGTTTATAATGGATTGCGCTCAGAAGTCAGAACGGAGAAAAGAAATTGTCTCTTTTAGCAGAAAAACCGGACACAGATTTCCTCTCGACCTAGCGCGTCGGCGATCGATGGCGGCGCCCACGGCAAACGGAGCGACGACGGAGCCACCCGCCGGTTCGTCGGCGGCGGCCACCGCCTACCCTCGTTGGGTGCTGTTCGAGTATTGCGTCGCCAAAGAGTCCGCGGTGGGCTCCCACTCCACCGCCGACGCCCGGACGGTGGCGACCGCCCGCACCTCAACCGGCCAACCCATCAGCGTCTCCCTCCGCCTGGCGGCGCCACCGGCGGAGTCGTGCGCGTGCGTCCACCTCCCGCCCAGTGTCGAGCTCAAATACTCCAGCATCGTCGCGGCCCACGGCGACTCCGTGCTCATCGACATCGTCTTCGAAACGAGAGGATGGCACAATGAGATCGTGTCCGAGTCGGCCGACTACTTCGTGTACAACGCCGGCGGCGCCGACCTCCCACGGCCGCCGTCGCTGTGCCTGCTCCCACCTTGCTACCGCACCGAGGAGGAGGCGAAGACATACGCGTCCTGGTCTCGAGGAGGCCCCCGTGAAGCGCTCGCTGACGCTGGAGGAGAGAGCGGCCACGGGGCTCCTGCGCCGCGGCGAGGGACGAGCTCGTGGTGGCCGAGCTCCTGAATGTGGAGCCGAGCGGCGGCAAGGTCCTCCTGCTCCGCGCCGGCGAGTGGAGCGTCGAGCGGCTGCCGGTCACCGCCACCCGCGGGGAGCTCCGTCCTCGTGGAGCACCCACACCACCCTCCCCGTCGGCGACGCGCTGCTGTGCTGGGCCAACCCGTACCGCGGCCTCATCTTCGGCGACGTGCTCGGCGACAGCCCCACCCTGCGGTACGTCCGTTCCCCTGGCAGAGGCTGCGCGGCCGGCCTCCGGCTCGGCGTCGTTCCGGGACGTGTAGCGCCACCGGCGACGGCGCGTGAAGTTCGTCAACGTCTGCCCGCGCTGCTGCTGCGGCGGCGCCGGGCGCCACGCACTGCCGGAGCTCGCCGATGCCTACACCATAACCACCTGGACGCTGCGCATGGACGACATGGTGTGGGTGATGGACGCCATGGTCGACGCCACCGAAGCTCTGGCGGCGCCTACGCCCGGCATCCCGCGGGACCAGCCCGGCGCGCCCGCCGTGAGCCCTGGACGACCGGACATCATCTCCTTCCTCGTGTCGCGGCGCAGCGACAAGGTCTCTGACGAGGACACGCTGTGGGTGATCGTGGATCGACATGAGGAGCAAGACGCTGCTGTTGGGTTTAGTCCCACATCGGTAATCGATGGAGGGGGAGCACAACATATAGGATGGGGCATTCCTCACCTATCGCGCTAGTCTTTTGGGTTGAGTTAGGCCCAAGCCTTTATATGTGTTGCCCGTTGGACCTGGGTGCTTGGCCCGCTTTTGCTTGTGATAAAACGAGAGCTGGGCCGTTTTCCGCCCACAAGACCTTATAACAAGTGGTATCAAAGCCGAAGATCGGAAAACTTGTGAAAACATCTCCGAGTCACATGTTGACGGGGAGCCCTTGTCTCTAAAGGGTCACGAAAGTCCTTGTGGATGGAGAATTAAAACTCGGGGCCTGTAAAATCTTTCGTGAGATCACATGGGTTGTCATGTGATGGAAGAGTTGGGTCCGATGTGTGACGGGGAGATTGTTGGGTTTTAGTCCCACATCGGTAATCGATGGAGGGGGAGCACAACATATAGGATGGGGCAGTCCTCACCTATTAGGCTAGTCTTTTGGGTTGAGTTAGGCCCAAGCCTTTATATGTGTTGCTCCGCTGGACTCGGGTGCTAGGCCCGCTTTTGCTTGTGATACAACGAACTCGGTCGCTTTTCATTGCGCACCTTATAACAAGTGGTATCAAAGCCGAAGGTCGGGAAAACCTGTGAAAACATCTTCGAGTCACATGTTGACGGGGGAGCCCGTGTCTCTAAAGGGTCACGAAAGTCCTTGTGACTGGAGAATTAAAACTCGGGTCCAGTAAAATCTTACGTGAGATCACATGGGTTGTCATGTGATGGAAGAGTTGGGTCCGATGTGTGACGGGGGAGATTGTTGGGTTTAGTCCCACATCGGTAATCGATGGAGGGGGAGCACAACATATAGGATGGGGCAGTCCTCACCTATCAGGCTAGTCTTTTGGGTTGAGTTAGGCCCAAGCCTTTATATGTGTTGCTTTCCGTTGGACCTGGGGTACTTGGCCCGCTTTTGCTTGTGATAAAACGAAGCCGGGCCGCTTTCCGCAAGACCTTATAATAGCTGCGATCCGCCTCCCTCCACCCTGGAAAACAATGGTACATAGCATCGGGACCATGTCTTCCCCAAAGACAATCTCCGACCGCTTCAACTCTTCCCTAGCACCGGGCGCGATCTGCGGGGAGGAAAAGCCGCACACGGAGACGGCCAATATCGAAATCGCCGGAGCTCGCCAGCGATGAACTCTACGAGAATCATGCCGGTGGTTCGGGTGCTGCAATGTTTCGGCAAGTCGCCAGCCGAGCCTCGATGCGCAAGCATCGGGCGACGGGCGATCTTGGCGGCGCCAAGAGATACACGGGTTGCCTCGTGATGACATGCTGAAAGCGTATAGTGTTCTGAGCTTGGACAATGGCAGGCGGTTCACTGCTCTTTGGGGCTCCCTGTGAGCTTGAGGAAGGACTGGCTGTTGATGGAGATTAAGGCTAGCGAGGCTGCTTGTTCCATGTGTTCTGCGTGCACACTACACATGCGATATGCATGAAATGTTTCTTCTGGATAACTCCTTTTTTTGGGCAGATAAACGAGATTACTTTCTTCTGCCTGTCAGTTTTGACTAGTTGTGTTCCTCCATCTGTTGTCTCCTCAAGACATCATTTTTACCTGAGTGGATGACACATCAATCACATCTTTGCTTAACTGAGTGGCAAGCATGGGAAAAAATGAAAAAATGAAAATTTCAGTTCACGAATTTCTTTGAAAATAGAAGAATCGAAGTACTAGCTAGATCAAAATGCGCAGTTCATGTTCTGAAGTCAGAACACATTTTGAGAACCGAATTTGCAAAACGCTGGTGTTTCAGTTACTGGCCACCGGATGACGTCCCTTCTTTGGATTGAGGATGAGATCGGTGAGGATAAGTTCACAAGTCCAAAAATGGCAGTGTTATAGCAACCACAAAGGCCTTTGCCATGAGGCAGACGTGTCGGGTTGGGCCCCTCTATGTCCTACTGCTAACTTGCAATCAGACAGTCCAAGGCCCATGGGCCGAATCAAGAAAAATTATCCAGAATTGTTCTAAAACAATCTGTTGCAAAATGTGGAACAATTGTTCCCAGTTTCAAAAATAAAATGTGGACCAATTGTTGCAAAAAAAAATATGGAATTGTCATGACCCAGAAATAGGGCCCGTAAGGATCGACCAGCGGAGCCGACGCCGCCCCTCCCGGGCTCACGCAATCGCCCCCACGCCCGCCCCCCCCTCCCTCCGCTGGATTCTTCGGCAATTAATTCGAAATAAAGGGAGGAAAAATATCTAGGATTATCTTTAGGCGTTTTTGATGTGCAAGGGGATATCTCATCTATAAGGGAGACCCTTATTAGGAAATAAATAAATAGGATATGCTTGTAAAAGGTATTCCAATCTATAAGGAAACCTTTAGAGAGATTGCTTGAGATACAAGTCCCACTAGCCGGGGCTATAAAAAAAAAGGGTCCGTAATCTTTCGGGGCAACAAGCAAATAAAGAAATTTTATCCCAATCTCTCCGCTTCCTTTCCTCTCGCGCGCCGCCCGACCGCCCCTGACCGCCCCCACCGCGCCCTCCTCGCACGCACGCCGCTGCCGCCACCGCCGCCGCCGATCGCCACCCCCTTCCCTACTCCATCCTTCTCCTCCCAATTCCCCAATCCACGGTCAATTTCGGCCCAATCTAGCCGAACCGACAGCGGGTATCCGGAGACCACTACGATCCACCCACCACCATGGACAATCGAATTGAAGAAGTCACGAAGAACTTGGGGAACAAATTCAAATCTGACAATAGAATGGACACGATCGAGAATAAGCTTTCTATTCTCTCAGCGATGATCCAAAGAATATCGAGCGCCGTCAACAACTTCATGACGCCCGATCTTGAGATGAAGACGATGTCGGGAGACAGCAGCCCGCGACTTCATCAAGAAGCGGACCGATGGCAGAAATCGATGATCAAGTCAATAAAGAAATGATCCGAGAACCTAATGAAGGGCTACTTGGGGCCGGCAGTGCACCGCCAGGGCGCCGCCATCCGGGCGCATGCGCCCCCTCCGCCCTCCCGGTCGACACCTTCCCAGGTCTCACTCCCCCGCTCGCACAAGCTGTCCTTCCCAACCTACGATGGCAAGGAGGATCCCTCCCATGGATCAACCGCCGCAAGCAATTCTTCAGGGACAAGGTACGCTAGCCACATAGCAAGTCCGATATGCATCCTATCATCTCAGGAGCAATGGAATGGTACATGAGGGTCGCCCTAGGAAAAACCGTGGCGATTGGGCAAGCTTCGCCTAATATGTCAACGAGCTTCGCCCAAATAACGGGCGGAACCGGATGGGTGAGCCGCATCGCCGAGGAAGACAGGGACCGGCCGATGAGTACACGGAGTAAAGCCTCGGGCGCGACGTGGCACGTAAAGCCACCCTAATTTAATAAGCGCAGTGAACATCTACACAAGAAGTTTGGGCTTAACCGCCAAGACGGACGCCGAGATGCGTAATCCCAAAGACATGGAGGCCGCCATGTCTCGCCGGAAGCGCTGGCGACGCCTCGCCATCCTTCTACAACACTGCAAGCCAGCAGGCGAAGGCCGTGGCCGCGCCTATGTCCCTGCCGGCCGCCCCCTAGGCACCTGCGTCGGCAAAGAACGACGGCCGCTCAAGCGGGCCGACACCGAAGGAGATGACGGCTTACGCGCAAGGTCGACTCGCGGCCAACTATGACGAGCTGTTCACACGGGTCACAAGTGCAAGCACCCTTCGACATCACGATCCTCAACGACTACACCGACGATACAAAGAACGCCCCCGCGGACGTCAAAGAGGAGCCACCGATCGGCGTCCCCGTTGGGGACCCCGACTCCTCCGTACGTGGTGCTCATTCTCTCTACCTGCGTCGGTATGATCTCAGGCACGGCGTCAACATCATCGTTGATCTCGGGAGCAACACACAACCACATCGACCCCGCGTGACTACGGCAGGCCTCCGGGATCGGCCGGTGTGTGTGGTGATCACCACCGCACCGGCGCCCACTTCTACATGCCGAAGGCGCCACCTTCGACGCCACTACGCCGACGCCAAAGACTTCCGACATCGACGCCACGCCATGCCACCGGGCGACGACGCCGACGTTATCCTTGGCATGCCTTGGTTGGCATGCCTGGGCGAGGACGGGACTTCGCCACCCACGAGCCGCTGACCATACGCGATGGTCGCTCGGAAAGCACGCTCACGCCGGCTCCACCTCCCCAGCGAAGGGGCGCTCCTGGGCCTTGCCCGCCAAAGTCAGGCATCTTTACGGCGTCCGACACCTACAATTCGGCTTGGGAAACGTTCATGCATGCGACGCTTTGACCTCTACGACACGCCCACCGGAGTCTTCGTCCGCCACGCTGGGCTACATTGGAGGATCATCACCTACGCCGCGATAGCCCTCGACGTCACCACGGGCGACGCCGCTCCAAAGATGGACACACTTGAGGATGGCCTCCTCCTCTTCGACACCGATTCTACCTTCCGGCTTCCTCCACTGCCGTTTACTTTGCCTGAGGCCTTGTTTTCGTGGCGGAGTTCTCAGGATCTAACTTCCTCGCCTTGGGAGCTTACACGATGGAGCCCACTTCAAAGACCACAGTACCATCCCGTTAGTGGCATACGCTGCGCCACCACGCCGGTCCGGCCGTGGTCGCCCTCCCCGACGACATGGATCGCCTTCCTCACCGTCGACAATGTCCACATCACCACGATGCGTAGAGAGGTGTCCACCAAATGCCGCCCCTCTCTCGCTCGACGCCGTTCTTCATGTATGGTACGATGTTGAACTTGGTCATACTACTCCTACCGCCGCGACATCACCATCTGGCGCTACTCCGCTTCGCCAACGCTCCGCCCAACGAAGCGTTTTGTTCTTGGAGAGGCCACCCCGCGACATGGTGCATCAAAGACTTGAGGTGGGCGCTCCAAGGGAGCTCCTACCGGTGGCCAGCTCGTCGTCGCATGCCTTCACAAAGCAGACGTCTTTCACTTTGATACATCTACCACGGCTACATCGGGTAACCTTCACTACCTCCCGGAGTTTGATCCAAAGCGAACCAGGGAGAACATGATCCTCGTGAACCCGTGCAGGGGTCGACTCTGCAAGTTTGAGCTCATCACCCAAGGGCAAACCGATCTCCACCTAGGTGTGATCCGAATGGACTTTCATCCAGCGGGAGGAGGACGCCGGTCGAAGAAGGGGGAGATGACATGACCGAAATAGGGCCCGTAAGGACAGGCCCGCGGAGCGCCCCAACGCCGCCTCCCGGGCTCGCCCGGCGCCGGCCCTCCCTTCCGCGGATTCTTCGGCAATTAATTCGAAATAAAGGGAGGAAAATATCTAGGATTATCTTTTAGGCATTTTGGTATGCAAGGGGATATCTCATCTATAAGGGAGACCCTTATTAGAAATAAATAAATAGGATATGCTTGTAAAAGGTATTCCAATCTATAAGGAAAACCTTTTAGAGAGATTGCTTGAGATACAAGTCCCACTAGCCAGGCTATAAAAGTAAGGGGTCTGTAATCTTTTCAGGGCAACAAGCAAATAAAGAAATTTTATCCCAATCTCTCCGCTCTCTCCCTCCCTCAAGGCGCCGCTCCTGCCACGACCGCCGCCACACGCCATCGGCCGCGCCCCCTCAAGCAAGACGTCGCGCCGCCCAGCCGATCGCCGCCCCTTCCCCTACTCCATCCTCTCCTCCCAATTCCCCATCCACGTTGTCAATTTCGCCCAATCTAGCCGAAATCGACAGAATAATTGTAAAAGAAATTTTATACTCCCTTCATCCCAAATTGTAATTCGCTTGACTTTTTTATTCCAACTTTGACCACTGTCTTATTAAAAAAACGTACAAACATAGTCAAATTTAAGTTTTTGAAGAATGTTTATTAATAAAGCAAACAACAACAAAGAAATGATATTTTGCACAATTTTTTGAATAAGACGAGTGGTCAAACTTGATGCCAAAAAATCAAATGACTTACAATTTGAAATGGAGGGAGTACTTTTTAAAAACAAAAAAGTCAATGTCGAGCGAGTTGAACGGCCAATGCCCAAAACAATTGAACCCAGACTTGCCTGGCCCAGCGGGAGTAGGGGTTGCCACGCCGAGCCATAGTGCTTTGTCGATCCCGCCAGATTGGGCCGGAATTGACACCGATTGCCGATCGTTCGGTGGTGAGGATGGCGAGGAGCCATGACGGAGGGGGGCGGCGGCGGCAAAGAAAGATCGGGCTACGCTGGCGGCGAAGTTGGTGTAGATGACATAGGCTGACGCTGTCGGCGGCGAGGACGTTGATGATGAAGGCGCGAGGTAGTAGACGACGAAGATGACGCGGTAGCAAAAAAAGAGAGAGAGGAAGGAAGGGGCGCGATGTTGGAGGCGGTGGTGGTGGCGCTGCAGACGGGCTGCACGGGCGGGCCGGAAATACCAAGGGGTGGCAACGCGGCGTAAGGCAGCGGTGGCGCTGGTTGGCGCGAGCAACCTTGTGAGGCGAGGGAGAGAGGGAGCCTAGGGTCGAGAGCCGCTTGGGAGTTACCCTTTAATTTATTTCTTCTTAAGATTCAACCACTACATGCCCCTTTGTATTTATAGTCCGAGGGAGACTTGCATGCTAAGAAAGATCTAGAGGTTTCCTTATAGATTGGAATTCCTCTTTTACAAGCAATCTATTTATTCCCTATTTTATTCCTTAAATATTCCTTACTTAATTGAAACAACCGACGCGGGCGCGTTCTTACGCGGCGGCGGCGGCGGCTTCAGCCCTCGCAGCGCTGGCCTTTGGCCCCTGGCGGCGCTTTGTGTTCCCCTTATTGGGCCCTATTCCGACGCATCTCTTTTTTGGGTCATGACATCTCTCCCCCCCCGACAGGGCTGTCCTCGCTACCGTGGTTTTGCACCGGTGACATATCCGGCCGGGGGCAAAGATGAAGATGCCGATGTTGAAGCCGAATGGATGTCGCACGAGTGGCCTGGGTCGCCGAGGGCTTATCAATCTCCCCTCGAAAGGGTGCCCAAGCCGGTGCCATCATCTTTATGAGTCCGGGCGAGGCCATGGAGCTTATGGTCCGTTGAAGGAGCAAGTTGAGGTGGGACGGAGCCTCTTGGGGTGTGACGAGGTTGACGGCGTAGGGGTTGATGTGGGTGGTATGTACCTCTTGTCGCCGTTTGGTAAAGGCCTCAAGTCGAGACTTGCCAAGATGGAAGCGTCGAAGTCTTTTGGCGCAGGTGGATCGCCGCTTTTTCTCGCGTGTAGGGTGCCTCCCGGTGTATTGCAGTCCACGGCTTGTTGGCGAAGTCGCATCGACGTAGATATCATTGAGGAACAAGGGGAGCCAACCGGTATGGCTCGAGTCGCCCCGGCCGCCAAAGTCACGTAGTCGACGCCGCGATGGTTGTTGGTGTCGCCGCTGAAGGACGCCCCAAAACCGGAGTGGGGCACCATGGTATGTTGTCTCCGTTCTCCCGTGGGCTTTGGTGATGCGTAGGAGCCAAAGAAAAGAGGAGTGTCGTTGTCGCCGCTTTGGCAGCTGTGTACCGATGTTCGCTGCGTGGTACTGATGATGTCGCCTTTGCCGGAGCCGCAGCTTGATTGATGGTGTTATCCACCATTGGCGATGTCGGCGAATGTCCAGCAGGTGTAGTAGATCGCCGGGTGCAAAGGTCGGCGAAGTGAATCGCATCGTCTCCTTGATGACGCCTCGGGGGCGCTGGTGTTCATCGGCCGTGGCGCCCATGTGTGGAACGTCGTGGTTGCCAATGTCGAGGTTGGCCATGCGAGGATGTCGCCGGGTTGATGCCCTTGTAGTTGTTGTCGATGGTAGGCATGGTGAAGACGTAATCGACATCGGGGAACGCCATTGGCGATGGCATCCTTGAGGACGCGCCGCTTCGCTTCATGGCGCCATGGTAGTGTCCTTATCGTTGTCGATATAGCTGATGCCGCAAAGCATTGTGGCTAGCGACGCAATGGTGATGTCGGGGGATGTCGTTGACGCTCGAGGGGGTGTCGTTGTTCTCGCCGATGATGCCGGGGTCGAAGACGCCTTGGTTGATGACGCCGGCGACATCGCTGGAGCATGGGGGGTGGAGATTGGCGACGCCGGTGCCGACGCCAAGCGATGTCGTTGAGTCGCCCTTGTTGGCATTCCAGATGTTCCCAATGTCAAAGATGATGTTGGTAGTGACCGGGAACTTATCCGTGCCATTGTAGTAGCCGCGGAGACGTTGGCCTAATTGGGTAGGCTTTTCGTCCGAATACCGTGGACGCCGGTGGTAGCCTCCCTGATCGATCTAGGTCGCAGCAGCTGGGGCATCCTTGGGATAGGCGTGCTCGTCACTTGCAGCGCCGGTGGTCGAGGAGAGACGACGGTGGCGCCGGGAGGCACCGTTGTCGCCGGTGGCACCCGTGGTAGGAGCGCCGTCGATGAGGTCGTCCGGCTTGACGTGGTTGCCGCTGATGTTGGCGCCGCCAAAGGGGCCGTGGTCGCCGCTTGTACGCCGCTGGGCAGGCCGCTTCATCCAACTTCTCCAGGAGGGCGCTGAAGGTGGCCTGATTTTCTCCAAAGGGATCACGGCTCGCAAATCTCCATCTAGAGCTCTCCGATCTTGTGGCCGTCCATCGATCTTGGCGCTGGTGGTGGTCGGAAGTCGCCGGTGGTGGGAATCGCCCCCGTCTCTCGATAACACCGCCGATTTCGCTAGATTGGGCCGAAATTGACACCCGACGGGCTGATCGCCGGGTGGTGAGGATGGCGAGCCATGACGAGGGGGCGCAAAATGGCAAAGAAGATCGCCACGCCGGGCGAAGTTGGTGTAGATGACGAGGGCCGACGTTGACGGCCGGGCGCAGGTAACGTAGATTGATGATGAAGGCGAGGTAGTAGACGACGAAGATTACGATTAGCGCAGAGAGAGAGAGAGAGAGAGGAAGGAAGGGGGCGCGATGTTGGAGGCGTGTGGGGGGTGGCGCTGGTAGTTACGACACGGCGGGCGTTGGCTGGGCACAGGCTGGTGGCGACGGCTGGCGCGGGCAGCGGCGGCGCTGGTTAGCGGGGGCGGCGCTGCGGGTGAGGGGAGGGAGAGGGAGCCCGGGCTGAGAGCCGTTGGGAGTTACCCCTTTAATTTATTTCTTCTTAAGATTCAACCGACTAAATGCGCCTTTGTATTTATAGTCCGAGGGAGACTTGCATGCTAAGAAAGATCTAGAGGTTTCCTTATAGATTGGAATTCCTCTTTACAAGCAATCTATTTATTCCCTATTTTATTCCCTATTTTATTCCTTAAATATTCCTTACTTAACTCGCTGGCAACCGACGTGGCGCTGCATTTGGCGGGGCGGGCGGCGCTTTCAGCTCAGCTCATCCCGGGCCTTGGCCCCCCCGGCGCTTGTGTTCCACCTTGTTGGGCCCTATTCCGACGATCTCTTTTTGGGTCATGACAAGATTACTACGTCGGACACGCTGTCGCGCCTTGACTATGCATTCACGTAAGGGGCTATCACCAATCCCATCTTTTAAAATTGAAAGCGTGAGAAAAGACAGTGCAAGCAAATCGGGTATATATACGCCATCCCATTCTCTAGCTATGTTTATATATATTGATCCCAAGTATAAATCTTCTCCAAAATCGTCCCCTATTATCATGAAGGTGATGAAGGAGGCCACGTGTGATCGTGGTGCTCAATATTTGGAGAAGAAGTATGAGAAAGACAAAATCCTATGAATTGAAATCAAAGTATGACATAGGGCATTTGTTTTGCTGATTAAGACGCAATAGAGTGTGTGATCGAAGTTTTGGATATATAATCATACTATTAAGAAGGAACTGTAAAGGTAATGTCGTTATCTAAATGCCACTAGGTGTGAAAAACACTGCATATGTATTAGACTTGGTAACATGGTGACCATTGATTTAGCGATATTAGTACGTTTAGTACATTTATAATGACATACTTATGATGCTATATTAGTGTTGTGGTGTGGTGTAGTGTTTTCTTTTCTATGAAAACACTTTTCCTATGAAGCCAACGTTTTTTTTCTCCTAATCTCAAAATATTGTTGTCGGGTACCATAATTAGGGTCTTTCCTAAAAGTGGGACTAACGGGAACCATCGCTACATGATTTCACGAGGTCCGGGCGGGGCTACAAGGGAATTCATGACACGCCCGGATGATACCTCGACTTCGGAGGACCAAACTCGATTCGCCTTTAGCCGCCTCGCCCTCGGACTAGTTTTTGATTCGCTCGAGGATGGCTCGGGGCGATGTCCCTCAAAGCCTCCACCTCGGCCAACCACTTCTAAGAAGATATCGTGCGCATTCAATGCTCTCTAAGCACCCCGATTCCCAGTAGTTGCGGGGATTCTCATAGAGCCGATGAGATCAACAAGCATTGTTTTCGCCTCACCGCACCGGCAACTCACTCCCCATGCCATGATATGAGGCATCGGACCAGTGACCTCAACCCCGTCCCCCCCCTCGGACATTGCCACCATCAACCTCGGATCACGTGGCTACAAAGGTGCAAAACCAAGCCTCAAGGTTCAACTCGTGGGGCTCGACAAGGGTCTACAATACCGAGCCAGCCTTGGCTCTCCGCCAGTCAAAGCCGCAGGGATCATCGTTGACTCTCCGGGGGTCACCACGCCGCCTATGGCAAACCACCACCTCTACATCACCCAAGGACGAGAAGTACCGCGGCGTCTCTTTTACCACGCCGCTAAGGGGGGTTCAACAGGGGCTCCTGACGTGCCCTCTCCCATCACGAAGAAAGACATGTAATCCGGGCCTCTCCCTTGGACTATAAAAAGCGGGGAGCTCGGGATAGGCTCAAGGGGAGCGGAACATTCGCGCTTCACTCCACGCCGATATTGGCACTAGCCTCAATCAATGTCTCTCACTCTTTCGCTTGTAACCCATACTACGAGCACCACGGTGCAAGATATAATATAAGCCCTCCCCACCCACCCCCACACACACACACACACACACACACACTAGACATAGGGCACTCCTTTTCCTCGACCAATATAAATCTCTTGTGTTCATCTTACATCACCATCCGGATTAGGGATATGCAACAACAAATTCACTAGTTGGTTAGGACCCCGAGTCCAAACACTAACAATTGTTATTTTGAACCTGGAACATCATTCCATAGAAACTAGAATATTTCCTTTTAGAAGCTAGAACAATTATCTATTAGTGTCACACCCCCAAAAAATTTTATTTGGACTGTGTTCACTTAATGAAAAAAAATGATTCTATGAATTTTTGCAAAATTTTGAAGATTCTATTAGGTTTTCGCAATTTAAATATTGCAAAAAATTAGAGCATCTTCAATAATTAGTGTCACACCCAAAATTAGAGCATCTACAATATTTTTTAAAAAAAGTTGGTAAATCAATGAGTGTTCTAAGTGGCTGAAAAAAATTGGGAGTGTATTTGTTGGCTTCCTTCAATAGTTTCCAAAATCTCGTTCCTGAAATATAAATAATTTTGCATCACTATTTTCAAATCACCTAACTACTACTATTACAACTATTATTATTATTATTATTCTCTTTTCTACATTTGCATTAGGACTGTGTCCTACTTATTATTCTTCCCCATGTTTTTCAACCTCCAGATTGTTTGAATGATACACGCGAGGTATAACCACGTGTTTATGAAGATTTTTCCTAAGTGTGGAAAGATTAAGAGTTAAGATAGGAAGTTGTTGGAGAACAATTTATTTCAATCTTGTCAAAAAGAGAAAGATTTAGATTGGAAGTGGATTTTGGAAACTCAGGAGATGCTCTTATCTCATTGCACTAATAAACAAGAACGGGATGTGACCTACTCCCTCCATCCCTTTGAAAGTGTCATTTTGGTTTCCGTGTCATCTTGTTTGATCACTTGTCTTATTCAAATTTTTTGTATAAATATTATTTATTTTATGACTTATTTTATCATTAGAGATACTTTAATAATTATTTATTTAATTTATTATTTTTACAAAATTTTTGAATAAAACAAATGGTAAAACTCGATTGCCAAAAAGTCAAAAACGACACTTTTAAAGGAACGGAGAGAGTATTGAAACGTGTTCCATCCCATCACAGCCAAATCACCTCTCATTTTCTTGATTGTGATGGTTAGTGTGTTTGGTGGGGCCGGGATCAGAGAAGACGCGTCGCACGCCCCCAGGCCCAGACACATCGCTACTGGCATGCGGACCCCAACATGTCGAGCAAGGCAATTGGAGGGACTCTAATCTAACATAATAATATCACACATATATAGACACCAACGGATTGAAAACTGAATTCAAATATGGTGATCGGTGGTGCACAAACATGATCCATGCATCCAACATACATCGGCATACATTTTTTCTTCTTTAGCATTTTAGTACTCTAGTACTACAATATAACTTGGTGATACTGATAGTGACACCAAACAAAACATGAGATGAAACTCGGCCGAACCAAACAAAATGACAAACATGACAAGTGGGCGCACTAGAAAGCGTAGTACTGTAGTACGGAGTAGTGTCACAAGTAGCAACGACTAATTTTATTTAGTACTAGTACTAGTAGGATTCTGCCACGAGTGCAGAAAGTCCAAGCCGCTACGAAAAGATGTGGTGCTGAGTTGCTGTGACTCATGCTGACACGGCCGGCGACCAGCAGCCATCTCGCCGGCCTTTTTTTTTTTTTTGCTCGCCGGCTTCATGCCTGGCGGCGTCCACCGGCGTGCTTGCGATGACTCCGCGAGTCACGAGCATAATTCCTGTGTTAAACGCGACCCATAGCGCGCGGCAATAAGTACATCCCCGCCCCTTGAGCCTCGGCAGTCGCCGCGCGGGCGACACAGCGACGGAGATGACGCAGAGCCCGATCATGTGAGCATCCATTCTCTGCACTGAGAGGTGAGAGGCGCCGACTGACCTGGTCATCGTAAATTGTAATACCATTTCCGTCATTAAAATATTTTTTTCTTGTCTTGTAGAAAGAACTAGAAGTGCCAAAATCAACAAGTTTTCCTTTTTATATATATAAAAAAAGAGAAACCAGTTTCCCTTTCAGAATTGAATGTGAGGAACTGAGGATGTCGTCGAAGCGAGGTTCAAGAGAGCAGGGGTCTCATACCTGTCCAGGATCCTTTCCACCTTAAGGCCAAGCGTAGTTTGCTCCGTTGCCCAGGGATGCAGAACTAGGTAATCTTATCACGGACACAGAAGGACAAGGCAGAGCTGTATTTATATCTTGATGAAGCGTGGGCATGGGGATGGAAAGGAACAAGGAGAAACCCACGTCACGCAGCACGCCTTCCTGCACCGCACAAAAGGTTTCGTGGCCCCTGAGTGGAGGTTCCAGGAAGTTGGGTCCTGTCGTCCCAAACTTGAAAGTCCCAATCCCCATTCCAATCACTATCACATTTTTTTGGGTTTTGAGTTCACTAGGTTCTCATCTTGTCATGGACTTCATTTACTAATTCCTTAATCAACTAACCGCCAATTCTGCTTCTGAAAGATCCAACCCAATCAAAGTGATTTATGCTGAAGGAACCAGCATCACCATCAACATCAATTCTACTATTCCCTCAAAAAAAAGAATTTCTGCTAAAGCAGAACCTCGCACCAGCATCAACATCAATTCTCGCGATAATCACCAAAGCGTAACTTGCACCGCCATCAACATCAATTTTATGGGGTGATCACCAAAGCAGGAACCTGCACCGCCATCAACATCAATTCTCGCGGATGATCACCAAAGCAGGAACCTGCACCACCATCAGCATCAATTCCCGCGGATGATCACCAAAGCGAGAACCTGCACCGCCATCAACATCAATTCCCGCGGATGATCACCAAAGCAGGAACCTGCACCGCCATCAACATCGCTTCTGGCGATGATCGCCAAAGCAGGAACCAGCACCAGTGCACCACCACCAACATCAATTCTCGCTATTCCCTAAAAAAAAAGAATTTCGCTAATGATCGTCAAAGCAGGAACCTCGCACCAAAGATCAACATCAATTCTCGCCGATAATCACCAAAGCAGGAACCTGCACCACCATCAACACCAATTCGGATGATCACCAAAGCGGGAACCTCGCACCGCCATCAACATCAATTCTGTGGATGATCACCAAAGCAGAACCCGCACCCGCCATCAACATCAGTTTTGCTGATAATCACCAAAGCAGGAACCAGCACCAGTGCACCACCACCAACATCAATTCTGCTATTCCCTCAAAAAAAAAAACAATTCTGCTGATGTTCGTCAAAGCAGGAAACTTTTACCGCCATCACCATCAACTCTGCTAATGATCGCCAAAGCAGAACCTGCACCACCGTCAACATCAATTCTCGCGGATGATCACCAAAGCAGAACTCCGCACCGCCATCAACATCAATTCTGCTGATGATTGTCAAAGCAGGAACCTGCACCAGGGTCAACATCAATTCTGCTGATGATCGTCAAAGCAGGAACCCGCACCACCATCAACATCAAATGGGATCCTCTGTGGCTTGAGTGGTGGAAAATGTTGGCTGCTGGGCCCGCCTCAATTTCCACTGTATACGACACCCTAAATTCTTCTTCGGCTTCCACGCGGTACACAATACTTTGTTTTCACCGATGAGATGTAGACAGTGACCAATCTAAAAGGGAACTAGCAGAGAGAAGCAAATGCTGTTGAGGGACTTGAGGTGACTCCTCTGCAGTAATACCGAAACGATTCATTTCTAGGAGGGGTCATGACCCTTTCATCTCATGGTCCAATTTTTTATCTTTCAAAGTTCATGAAACTGAAACGAACTAGTATTTTGTCCTGAATTAACTTAGCTGGCCACTAGCATCAGCTCCAAGGCTTGGATCATTTCGTTTGTCTAGAGTTTTGGCCACGGAGGATCCTATGTCACCAATATATGCAGCACCTACTTTCCAGAAAGTTGGTCTAAAGAGTAGTCACTATTACAGGGAAATTATTTTCTACGAAAGTACCTCGTGGCTATTGTATGTTTAGACATGTCCTTGGCTTGCATGTTAAGCAAATAGTAGTAGAGATAAATGTGGGTATATTTTAATAATTAATGAAAGATGACATGGATAGATATTGCCTACAAGAATTATAAGCTAGCGGAACACTTGTTAGAGAATGACATGGTGTCAGAACCCAGCTAGATTAGGGCCGAACTGACACGGCAGAACGGTGATCGCGGGAGGAGGACGGAGGTGGCGGGGGGCTGGCCGCGCGGCCGGGGCGGCCGACGGGCGGCGGGCGATGGGGCGGCGAAGGGGGGGCGCGGTGGCGGCAGGAAGAGGAGGGGGCGCGAAATGGGAGGAGGCAGGGAAGATTGGAATAATTTCTTTATTTGCTTGTTACCACTCGAAAGATTACAGACCCTTACTTTTTATAGCCCGGCTAGTGGGACTTGTATCTCAAGCAATCTCTCTAAAGGTTTCCTTATAGATCGGAATAACTTTTACAAGCATATCCTATTTATTTATTTCCTAATAAGGGGTCTCCCTTATAGATGAGATATCCCCTTGCACACCAAAAACGCCTAAAGATAATCCTAGATATTTTCCTCCTTTATTCTTGAATTAATTGCCGAAGAATCCGCGGAAGGGAGGAGACGGCGGCGGGAAGCGCGCAAGCAAGCTCGAAGGGCGGCCCGTGTTCTCGGGTCTGCAGCGGGCCTGTCCTTCTAGGCCATATTTCCTGGGTCATGACACGTGGACATAATAGAATATCTAGTGGAGAATAGCTTTATTAGTATATATAGATATAGATTGCGGCTAAGTGTGTTTGCAGCTTGACAATAGCTTAATATTCCAACGCCGTGTAACCATGTCTGCAGAATAGGCGTCATGGGTTACGGCGGGCTTAGCAGCTAGGGAAGTTGTTGTCTAGGTTGCAACCATCCTGTTTTTTTTTTTTTTTTTGGATCCTGCAAACAGCCTCACTGCCTTGCATTAACGAAAAGAGGACTCAGCTAAATCGCGAGCCATCAAGTTCATTACAAATTCCAGGAGGGGGTCAGCCCACACCCGTACTGACCGGGTCCCAAACCAACGCCGAAAAGCAATCTCATGAGCACAAGAATTACATGACCTGGGGATTTTACAAATGCTGAAACTAGTGAAATTATCAATCAAAAGATAGCGAATACCTCCAGCTAGAGCCATATCATGGGATGTGGACGTCACCGCTTCATGCAACTGTGATGAATCAGTCTCGATGACCACCTTTGAAATGCCAAAGTGTGCTGCTGCATCAACAGCCTGCTTGAGGGCTAGTGTTTCTGTCATCAGGGCATCGTACGCCGGGCTGACATTGCCCCCGCCCGCCAGAACGCCTGCACCATCCTTGTCGCGCACAACAAAACCCCAGGCACCATTCCCTGTCTCCGATATGTAGGCGCCATCAACATTGATCTTGAGGAAATCACCGGAGGGCGAAGCCCAAACCTGCAGGCTGTCCTTTGGCTTTGGTTTCAGGCTATGGTCCGAGTTCAGGATATCCCTGGACATGTTCAGAATAAACGTTGTAGTCTCTTGACAACTCGACATCAGCTCGCCAACATTGACTTTATTTCTCACAAACCACCACCTCCATAGGAATACCACGACCATGGTGCAGATGTCCGGTCTCAAGGTCAGAATACTACTGACAAAGTCCACACCGGACGTTGCTGACAGCAGCTTCAGCCTGCAAGATTCGAGCCCTAATTCCCTCCGGCACTTTCGAACTTCTTTACACTTCAGAAAGCAATGTGCCCCATCTTCATCGAATCTACAGCAAACAGGACAGGCCGTGTCCAGGACGATCCCCTTCTTTCTGATATTCATCTTGAAGGCCAGACTATTATGAGCCACCCGCCAAATGAATTGTTTGATTTTTGAAGGCCCATGCAACCTCCATATACTCTTCCAGACATTCTTTTCATTACTATGTTGTGCATGAGACGGTTCACCCGGTTGGCGTACACGTTTGATTCTAGCCTCGTCGTCAAGAACATGATATGCAGACTTGACCGAGAAGACCCCCTTCGGAGAAAATGTTAAGCAATGTAATCCCCGTATTTGGTTAGAATGGGGTGGTGTGCATTGTGTTGTGTTGTTGGTAACCTGGACGTTACCATTGTTTGTATCTTCATCTATCTGCTTAATGAAAAATACGTTATTGGTGTGATCCTTAAAAAGAACAAACATGGTGACAGATCCAAAGAAGATACATCCACTATTTCAAATTACAGTGTGTTTTGGATGCATACTTTGGATGGGCACATCAGCAAAGTCAAGACGATCGGCCTCTTGGGCTTGTCCCTATCCCAAAATGAGGGATCATATTTCCTTTCTTTTATACAATAATAAAAATTGATCCCTTTGTTTTAAATTATAAGTCATCTTAGTTTTTTAGACATGTAATTTTTCCATACACACTATCTAGATATATAATAAAAGATATGGCTAGAAATGACTATAGCATGGTGTTTTTATAAAATTTTATCCAAGTCGGCGCCCACCTGGTGAGGCGTGGACCTCTCATGCACGACCTATCAAGTTTAAGAGATAAATTTTAATTTTAAGAGTTCGTCCCCGTGGCATAGAATACAAGTTTAAGGAAGGATGATGATTCTATTTCTAGCTAGGATGTTTACTATACCCTATGTCCCCAAAACAATGTAGTTCTAGGTTTGGACTAAATCAACCCATTTTTAGAGATTTAACTAAATTTATTAAATAGTATAAACATATGCATTTTCAAATAGTTTTTATTTTTGTAAATTAGAGTACAGACTTAGACTCTCACATACACGCACTCTTATGACTCAATTAGTCTAAATTCTAAATGGCCTGGCAGTCGCCGCTACAATAAGCAACAAGTAAACACAACTTATAGATTACTCAGTATGAGGCTGGCATGAGAATAGCTAACCTCTTTGACGCCGATATCACTCTGCACAGATGCTCGGAGGGCGCCTTCTGGACCCAATCTTCTGTACTGTGCTACATCATCATCAGCATCGTGAAAGCTTATTCTTTCTTTCCCAAAAAGATCGCATTTGGATACAACGTCAAGCCATAGGCGGTCGCTGAATCTGTCCTTAATATGCTTGTACGTGATGTACTGCCAAACAAATAAGTGCAAACCTTTTGAAGTGCTCATCAATTCCCCTCAGCCCATCCACGTCCATAACACAGGGATGTGAAACTTGTGATTTGGAATGTCTGAACACATGGCCAAGAATTTTTTTTTTCTGTTTGGCCTAGGCAAGCTAGTGTTTATGGTGCCCCCTAGAATAGAATTGAGTATAAATGATACCAGATGCTACAGAGAGGTAAAAGATGTAACTGATCGGCCACCGAGGTGCCACGGTCTTCAGATATATCGTGCACATACAGGACAGCGATAGGTTGCCTTTTTTCAGTTGTGACAAAAATCAAAGGAAGAAAAAGTTGGTGTCAAGTCTAGTGGTTCCATGATCATGGTAAGCAGAAAGGAAACTGCTTGAACCTGAAAACGTTCTGTGATTGGATACATTGTGATCCATTCTAGCCCCTCTTGTTGTGAATGGTTAGCTGCAGACCTGCAGAAATACATGTAGGATGAGACATGGGAGGAATTTTACAATCAGATAGCTGTATACTACAGATGATAATTTTAAGCGCTTAAAATGATGACACAGAAGAAACTGAACAATCAGAACCCGTAGTCAGGCATTTTTCCAAGAATGGATCCAAACTGGGCTTAAGTCAAGCCTCTCAACAATTAGGAGGTTAATCTACTAAACCTCTCATTGACAGAGGAGGTTCAAGGATCGACTTGATCCAGTCAAAGTTGTTCATAAGGGATGCTGCCTCATTTCTGAAGAAACTATGTTTTGCCTACGTAGCCATTGTTCAGTTGAAAGAATACTGAAGCTAGTGTTGCATAACAAGTTGAGACTTGAGAGCACAAATTGGCAGAGGATCAGAGGCCTTCCCAGATCGAAGCCTCCAGTCTAGTAAATTGGTGATTGGTGATCCAACAATATTTGGTGCCAGTGAGTTTTATCCTTTGTACAGAAGCTTCAGGGCTTCAGCCTTCAGGCACGCACGCCTAGGCTTTGCTATTTTACAATTCCAACGAATCACCAGCCAGGTCAGTCGCGGCCCAATACTGATTACTGAGTGGAAAATAAGTGAACCCGCCAATAGTCCAAAGTGAGCTGCAGTCCAATACTGAGTGGAAAATCAGCAGCGGCCCAAATTCCAGACGCAACATGCCTTGGGTTTTCAAGATTTTTATTTTTTATTAGATACAAAACTTCAACTAAACAAAACTGCAGGTTGGTTGCGCCACGTCGGACGTGCCCCACCGCCTCGTCACTTTGACCCTTTCAAATGACCACCCGCCTGCTGGCATTGGGAGACCCGACACAGAAGCTCAAAATCTCCAATACGAAAGGATTGAGCTCGGTATTGAAGGTGGGTGGATTTAATTCTCGTTGAATATCATGGAAATGACCTCTAATTTCATCTCTCAATGACAAAGATATCCATGCAGAATTGGGAAAACTCGATTCCGATTCGAAATTCTAGGTTTGAATATCTACATTCAAACAGGGTGTAACGTTCTTGTCATGAGCTGGAACATATTGGCCCTGTTTGGATACTCTAACTTAGTTAGACTTAGAGTGAGTTTCTAACTTCAACTCTAGCCATAAACTAACTCTAGCCCTGGAGATGTTTGGATGGAAGGGTTAGATTAATATTAAATGTATTTGTCCAATCATTTGGTATTGGTGGAGGGAGAAAGAAAATGCATTTTTTAGTGGACCCAACCCGAACTAACTCTAATTAGCACCTCTTAGGTGAGCTAGTTTTTTTAAATGGGTTGGATGCAACTAACCCCAATCTAACCCTCCTGTTTGGATCCTTTAGGGCTAGTTGAGCTCCAACTAGCTCAAACTAACTCTAATATACAAGGATCCAAACAGGGCCATTGATTATTTGTGTGAAGCTAGGATATTTTCTCCTAATCTCGTAATATTGTTCTTTTTAAACCTAATACCCTTCTCTCGATTCTTGAACCTAAATATTTTCTTGTCAAGTTAGAATAATTTTTCTAGTAAAGCGAATATTGTCATTCTAAAATGGAACATTTATTTCTCCTTAAGCTTGAACATCCTGAGAAGCTGCGTAGACATTTACCTTTTTCTTATTCACTATTTCCTCTCTTTTCCTTGAAATCTGCTGAGATTTATATTTATATTTACTTTGTTTTTCGGATTTTTTTCTTCCTGCTGACCATCATTAGTGCTTTTCTCACGAGCTAATATTTTCTTGCAAAGGTACCGAGCACTGTATAAAATTCAAAATTTCTTCTTCTCTTCTCAACTATAATATCTTATTACATAATAACTACTTTCTTTGTTTCAAATTATATTTTTAGCTTTTCTAAGTATGTAGTATTTTTTTTTTGACGCCTCTCGTCTGGGTACAACTGTAGCATCTGTTGAGATCACCGAAATCTAGAGATTCCGTGAGCGACGGCACGCCGTCGCATTCCTTTCGTGGTTCCACGTGGTGTGAGAGGCAGAGGCTCGGAAACACTCCAAGCTGAGAATGGGAACCTACTGTTCCCGGTGAGACACCACGTCGAAGCTGGGCTTCGAACGCCGGTGGGCAAGCAGCCAGCCAACGCTGGTGGGCAAGCAACCAGCCACCGGCTCTTGCCACCCGCACTACGTCTGCGGTTCTCAAGTATGTAGTATTTTGCTACATATTCAAACATAAGTGTATATCCCATATTTTCCTTATTTGTTCTATTTTACATCTATCTACCCTACTAATGCACCAACTTCGCCGTTCAAATCTATTCAAATTCTATTCAAATCTACGTTCAGTTACTTCTTAATCTTCTCTCTCATACTCAAACACCATCTGACGATCAAGATTAAGTGTATGGGCCTTCGCCATGACAAATCCCGTGCCCGCCCGCACCCCACCCAGCAAAATCGCGAAAATCAGCGGCGGGCGTCCCTCTTTCCGCGTTGGTCCATGCATGTGCCGCCAAACAACGTGAAATCGCCCTACGCCTAAACCTGTACGCCGCCGCCATCTCCTTGGGCCGACGAGATCGACGAGGGGGCCGACCGCGATACGGACGCCGCATGTCCAGTGGCCGGACGCCGACGCCGCAGCCAAGACTCCGCCGACGGGTCCAAAGACCGCCCTAGGGCCGCGCAGTAACCCAGGGGCCGTCCCGCCGCCGCTGTGCACCCCGGGTGGCCGCTGCCTGCATCGAAGTCACGCTGCATCAAGGCCGCCGACGCGATCTCCCGCCCATTCGGCCACCGGCGCTGGGAAAGGCGATCCGGCGGGGGAGGGGCGACGGGTAAGGCCGTTGGGGAGGACATGGGAGCCCCGAGGATACCGTAGTGAACGGTGTCACAAAGGCGTGGTCGAGCTCCCGGTCGCCCTCCTCCCGACCGCGATGAAGATCCATTGCGACAAATCCTTACTCCCTAGGCGCCCGCGGGAGGCTCACCTCGTCCTAAGGCATTGGGTGAGGGCTGATCTTGCTCACCCCCTGTGCACGGGGGCGCACCTCGGCCTCGCTGAGCCACGAAGAGCAATGGCGTTCTCGTCCCTCCGTGCGTGCCGCCTTGTCGCGCACATCAACCCTATCTCTATGTCCCTGTGTCCCCATTCATGCAGTTGATACAGATCCTATGAAGGAGAAGATGCTCTTGGGGTTTGATAGAGTCCCTCCCACATCGGCGTCATTGTGGCCTCCGATGCCTGCAGTGCAGCCGGTCGGCGGCAGCTAGCTTTGGTCACATCGGAGAGAACTCAGCAATGAAGCTGCTCACCTGCGTGTGGATGCCTGACAGCATCATGTCACTGAACATTGATTCATACGTATGTTAGATGATTCAAATGCAAATGCATGTTATGGTATTTTTAACGGGAGTACGGGAGATAATTGTTGGTTCTGGAAAGCATATTTTGATGTCCTCCAACATTCACAAGAAATGATGTGAGCTTTTTGTTTCAGTTGGATGGGCAAGAGCATCATATTCTTTCAACCTTGCGTAGCAACTATAAGGGGTTCCTGCATGTTTCGTCTTGTCTCTCCTTCAGTCGTGAGTGTCCATGAGGTATTGATTCTTCTCCTTCCCTCAATTTGCATATGGATGATTGAATGGTTTTAATTTTGACACAATGTTTGCAATGTTGCCTGCGGGTGGCACCGTGCTTTGAAGATCCACTCGAGCCGTTGAGCATGGTATTGAGTGTTTCAAGAGGTATGCCAAAGATCCATCAAAGCTATGAGGGACATAACACCACCTGATGAACGTATAGAAGGTTAAGTCTTCCCTCCCCTCCTCTTGTTTTTCTAGAATGGTTAGTGATCCATCATTTGCAAACAAGTTCTTTAAATGATTTAATGGTTCGGTGCATCCATGCATGGGTGTTGTTGCTTATATGTTGCAGAATGCTCGCTTGTGAGTTTTTTTTTCTTTTTCTTTTGTTTTGAACGTGCAAGTACAACCTGGCATCGATCGCCTATGAGCTCAGCCTAGCTACAACACTCAAGAATTAGTAAGTTTGGAGTGGAGCGCAAAATAAAAATTGTGTCGAGTATTTTTGTAATGATATTGATGAATCTGTGATAATAAATCTTTCTTTAGCGAAGAGTTGGGTGGTCTGTGGTTAAATTTGGATCCAGATCTTTTGAAACAATTTTTTGTGTAGGCGGTTTGCAAAAGAAAGTATCGTGCAGGTAAACAGCTTTTGTTATGTGATTTGCATTACCAAGTATCACCGTAATGTTAGCACGGGCATTATACTAGTAATAATAGATAAAAAAACTATATTTCACATATTACTTCTACCTACGTTCATAACTATTCTATAAAAACAATAAACGGCTCATAGTTATTTAGAGTACCATGGCAAACCCAGTACATAATAAGAACACACATATAAACACCAGCAAATTGAAAAACTGAATTCAATTTGGTGATCGGTGCTGCACAAACATGATCCATGCATCCCACATACATTAGCATAGTTTTTTTCAATATAACTTACTTGATGACACCAAACAATACAGAGACGAAACTCAACCTGACCAAACCAACACAAAACATAAACATGACAAGTGGGGGGCACTAGAAAGTGTAGTACATACTGTACGTGACAAGTACTAGCAGTGGCATATTTTATTTAGTAGGGTTCTGCCACGCAGTGCAGAAAGTCCAAGCCGTTGCCAAAGACGGTGCTGAGTTGTTGTGACTGCTGACACGACGATGCCCAGCCATCATGCCCGGCGGCGTGCTGCACCAAGGTGTGTGACGACACCGCGAGTCACGAGCATAATCCCCAGGTTAAACGCGACACATAGGGCAAGGGGCATTAAGTACATCCCCGGCTGAAGCTGAATTTGCCGCCGCAGGGCGGCGACGGCGACGGAGATGATGCGGAGCCCGATCATGTGAGCATCCATTCTCTGCGCTGAGACGAGAGTCACCGACGACCGACCTGCTCATCAATCGTATACCAGTTCCGTGAATGAAATATTTATTCTTGTAAAAGAACTGAGAAATGCCAAAATCAACAAGATTTCCATTTTTTTTTCTTGAAAAGGGAAACAAGCTTTCCTTTCAGAATTGGATGCGAGGAACGGAGGATGTAGTCGAAGCGAGCTCAAGACGACCAAGAGAGCAGGGATCTTTCATCCAACAAAAAAGAGAGGAGAGATCTCATACCTTTCCACAGATTCCTTTCCTTTTAGGCCAAGCGTAGTGTTTGCTCCGGCGCCCAGCTTACATAGAAGGACGAGGCAGACCTATTTATACCAAGAAGGGAGAAGGGTAACATATAAATTGCACACCCGTTTGTCGACATGCATGGTATGGTACTACACTGTGTAGTCTACACAACAAGCCAACCACTCAACCAGCAGCGACGTCTAGAAAGCAACAAACACAGAATCGCCTAAATTGCACACCCGTTTGTCGACATGCATGGTATGGTACTACACTGTGTAGTCTACACAACAAGCTAACCACTCAACCAGCAGCGACGTCTAGAAAACAACAAACACAGAATCGCCCACTCTATAAATAACGTGTCTCGGATGTTCTCTGGCTGGAATGTGTGTAACCTGTTGGTTGCTAGGCAGTGGGCCTGAGCTTACAAGAGTTTTTTTTTTTTTTTTGGAATTTAGTTTCACCACGTATCTATAATCTATAATAGTGATAATTCGCCACATATCTTTTTTTTTCCAGTGACCTGAAGGTTCTCATTCACGGTCCTATTTACTCAAAACTTGCATTCAAGTTTCCTCTAGGACATATACTTGTAACTAGTAAGAACAGTGCAATAATAACTTGGTACTTTGTTAGGATCAGCAGCAGCGCAGCTCATTCCCTCAGCTTCTGGCATCAACTCCAAAAGGTGTGACATTCCTTTTGTTTCGAGTCCTGGCCACAGCGGATCCCACGTCACGTAGAATCCTCCTGCACGCACCGCACCGCACCGCACAAAATTCCGGCTTTCTGATCCCAGATTCGAGGTTCCACGAAGTTGCGTCGTGTCAACTAGTTCCCTAGTGACCAAGTTTATAGTGATCTCTTGTAATTGGCACCAAATCATGGAGAGGGTAGTAGCACAAGACCACAGACCAGTCATTTTCCAAGCTGGACTCTAGCTAGCCAGACAGGAGTGGCACACTTTTTGGAATAATTCATTCAAGCCACCTTTGTCTGTGTACTCCTTTATAATGGTAAAAGAAATCATTTAGATCAACAATACAGTTTCTAAAACACAACTTTAATCTCTTATAACATGCAAATGTGATATATGTATATTTTTATGAAAGTTTTTTTTTTAAGACAAACCTATTCATATAATTTTGACATTTACAAACACATAATAACTTAAAAATTATTGATGATTTAGGACGTCCGCAATAATTAGTTATTTGACTAGTTAGATATAAATGACAAGAAAAAAAAATAGAAAAGAGAATAGTTAGTATCTACAAACAAATAGTTAGACCATTTTACATAGCACAAGAACACGAGAGAGGACCACGCAGCTACAGTAATAAGGTAGTTTTTGATTCGCAGACTATGGAGCTACCGTTGCGGCGTGCAGCCGTGCAGTCGAATAGTTTTTGATTCGCAGACTATGGAGCTACCGTTGCGGTGTGCAGTGCAGTCGAATGCATAAGGCCGGGGGGCGTGGAAGTCGATGCAAGTTTGCAAAAAGCCAGCGAACAGGTCCAGCGGAAGCAAACGTCGGGTCTCGGGATGTTCTCTGGCTGGAATATGTGTAACCTGTTGGTTTAAGCAGAGCTCCTGAGCTTACAACGGTCCTCGGTAGTATTTTTATTATTTTCTGGAACTGAGTCTCACCACGCATATATAAGTAAGCCACCTTTACAAACTGCTCTCTCAATTCCAAAGTCGCTCTCCTTTTTTTCCCCTAGTGACCTTAAGGTTCTCGTTCATGGTCCTATTTATTCAGAACTTGCTGCATTCAAGGTTTCTCTAGGACACAACACACTACTCCGTAATAAAAATAAGAACAATGCAATACTCCACCTCGATCAGTATCAACGGTCCTAGTAATTTGCTAGGACGACTCCACCTCGATCAGTATCAGCAGTGCAGCAGCTCATTCCCTCAGCTTCTGCCTGTTGGCATCACCTCCAAATAGGGTGGCATTCCTTTTGTGTCGATCGAGTCATGGTCACAAAGGATCCCACGTGTCACAGAAAAAAATATGGTCTGGGTGATCACGATCAATATACTCCTCCGTCCCAAAATAAATGACGTTTTCGCTTTTGTGGTAAACATATACCGCAATTATATACTAAAAATAGGATTAATATTTATATTACATAATTAGTATCATTGGAAAGATCTTTTGATCTAGTTTTTTAACAAATTTATTTGGAGATTTAAATCTTCTACGTATTTTCTACAAATCGAAGAAAAAACTTGTGGACGAAAAATCTAAAAACGTCGTTTATTTTGGGACGGAGGAGTATAACGCAGCCCCATCAAAGCAAGACAGACTTTTGTTCCTTTAATAAAGCACAGTAGGGGATCCCCTCTTGTTTTCCTAAAAAACGCAGCCCCATCAAAATCATAATGCGAAAGACGTGCGTACTGTGTATTACTACTGACCTGTTATATACGCGATGAAATAATAAATCGGTGTGCTTTAGCCTTAGACTGACTGCACCGTGGTCTAGTATCCCATCCTGGAGTACCGGATAGCGGATGAAAAGCCCACATCGAGTACGCTATGGAGGTCCGCTATCCTCCAGCGGCGTCGTTCGTTCACCAAATCAAGCAGGCTTCCTGTTCGACTACTATCAGCCAGCGTGTCGTGGGGCTTGTGTAGGGAGAGAGAAGGGGATGACCGCCGAGGATATCGGAGAAGAGGCGGAGGTGCCCGCCGCCTGGGGAGGCCGGAGCAAGGGTGGGGCGAGGAGGTGCCGCGTGCCGGGGCTGGAGAAGAATCGCCGTCGGGGTCCGTGGCTGCGCCGGCGAGGAATCAATTCGCGACCAAATCGCCTCCCTCCGGCACAAGAAGGCGGCCAAATCTCCTCTGTTTTGGCGTTCAAAGGGAAGAAGAGGAATTGACAGAGGAAAAAGGATAATGACGCTTGGGTCCCACATATATAGAGGGTGGATAATTGCAGGAGAAAATTGTATAGAGAAGAAAATATTGATGATATGGATGAAATATTTCTTTTAGAGAATGGATTTGAAGGATAGCCAAGATTCTTTCTTGTATGTCATCATCTGTGAGCGGCACTTAAGACCGGTGTCAGCATAAACTGTTGGGCCCCTATGTACTATGATTCTTGAGGTTCCATCATATATTCTTGGCGTTGAACAACGTTTACTGATTTACCGTTTAAAAAAAGCTGTTAGTGGTTTATTACCGGCTGGTCCATTGGTCATTTTCACAGAGAATTGGAGCCTCATGTTGTACTGAAACTGAAAATGCCTCGCGCGTTGCTAAAGAAATTAGCAATGACTAATCTTGTCATTATTGTAGAGCATGGAGTTTGTTGGAAAACATAGCAAGCTAACTTTTGGACACCTTGGAAAATTACGATAACCACGCTTCACTACCGTGCAAAAAGATCGTAAGTATCAAAACATAATATGTATTTTTTTATAAGATTATACCAGACTTTTCAAAGTAATAACTAATAATTAGACATGGGAAAGGAGATGAAAAAGATTGAACTCGAACTAACTGGAACAAAGAAACACATTATCCATGAGACAAAGGGTGTAGCTACCACTACAAGATATGTGCGGTGTTTTTTACATTCTATCCATGTCAAAATATATCTAATTAGTGTCACAACTTAAGATTCATAACACCAAATTGACAAAATATCAAACATAAACCAGCATCATAAATTGATGTGACGTTTGTAAATTTAATGTCACAAGGTTATGAAATTGTTTTTTTTTCTCACAAGTCTTTAACCTGTAGGCCGCTGACGTGGCATGACAGAAAATGTCATAAAATTGAAATACGACATGTTGTGGCCCATGTGGTTGGCAGGCTTGTAGCACGACAAAAAAAAAAAAGGAACCCACTGTTTTGAACTTTTCAGCCCATTAGTTTAGGAAGCTGGTTTATATTTATGGTTTTGAAGAAGGAAACATGTTAAGGCCCACGTTTTGAAGAAAAGCAAATTGGTTCCATGGCCCTAAGATCTGGGCTTTATATGCTGGTTTAAGATGAGATTGTCATAATTTGTATTCCGGTTTTAATCTGGAAGTTGACTAATTATTTTTTGAAACAAAGTTGACTAATTATTCAACGGAGTTACCAGGAAATTTAGGAAGCATAGATACACATCGAGAGTTATTGGAAATCTGGTAGTATTTAGTTGTTTTTCTTTTAAAAAACCAATTTTGAGAAAAGTTTTAAGGAACTCATAGAGATGACTTTGGCTTTATTGTGAAGAGCAATTTCGCGGACTAATCATGCACCCTGAACCAAAATTTAGCAACATCGTCTTAGCGCTGACAAAGCAAATAGCATAATCAATAGGATCCTCTTTCAAGTACTACTGAATGAAAGAAGGCTGTTGCTGCCATGCAGCAAAAAGAAGGGTGAAATAAAGTATATATAGTGACAGCTGCGGTTATTCATCAATCATCATTATAGATTAGAAAGCACAGAGTATAGAATAAGTCAAACCGTGAGATGGTTACAATTCCCGGTACACAACAAACGGAATACATATATATATATATAGACTTGAACTTCAAGATTTGCGGCTCGGTCCTTGAAGATGCTCATAGGGGTAGGGTTTGCGACGCCGTATTCATAGGGGTGAGTGTGCGTCGCGTGTTGTTGAGCGTCTTCGTTGTACTTTCGTGTAATCTCAAAATATATACTCCTAATATAGTACTCGTACTAAACAACCACTTTGAAACTTGAAAGACATCATCTAGGGGAGCAACACGGTGTCGGCTTCGATCTCATTCTCATGCGCGGCGGAGACGACGTCGTCCACCCGCGCGGACGCCATTAAGCAGGAGCACAATTCCGGCTTGGAACACGACGCAGAGAGCAAGCGCGAGGCCAGTCTGCAGCTCAGCCTCGTCGGCACCTGTGGCGACGGCGACGGCGACAGCCGCGGAGACGACGCAGAGCCCAAGCATGAGAGCACGAGCAGCATCCATTTTTTCTGTATTTGCAGAACTAAATTAAAAGCATGATCGTCATAACATAATACAGTAGTAGTACGTAAAAGTACGTATACGTTTGCTATCAGAATGCTATATTGCAAATACTTTTTTTTTTTTTTTTTTTTTTTTGAAACATTACAAATACAGTTTTAATGGCAAAGACAAGAGGATTTGCAGAGATCTGAGTATGAAATATGAATGAGGTCGAAATAGAATGATCATACGTACCTCTATTTTTTATGCGTCCTTAAGCGATGACTTCACATGCACATAGAGGATGGGATGGTTTATGTTCATGGTCGGAGAGACAGAGTGGAAGGCGTATTTATACACGAGTACACGAAACAATTCAACCCAAGACTTGGCCTGGCCAGCGGTCTGGGCCCGCCAGAGGGGGGTTGCCACGTCGTCGGTTTCAGTTCAGAGTGCTAGCTACCTTGGGCAGATTCTGAGATTCACGTATACGCGTAGGGATTCACGTATACCCGTAGGGCCGTATACCTAAAAAATGTTAAACGTTCACGTAAGAGGCTAATGAGATCACCAATCCCATATTTTAAAAGTGAAAGCAGTAGAAAAGACAGAGGCAAGCAACCGGCACATACGTCATCCCATTCTCGGATAGCTACGTTAGTACATATATGTTGGTGCGAACACACGGTTGGACCATTCTGTGTTCAGTTGTTATGATGAGCATTTTCATTCTACTTTCTTTCTTTTTTCTACATCGGTTACCCTTACCCCGGCACATTGGTTAACCATTTTGTGTTCACTTGTTATGGTGTGTCGGTTGACGTTATCTCTTGGCTTGTGTGTGTGCAGGTGTGGAGCTCGAAGACAGTGGGTCGACGATGAGGTGAAGGCCAAAAGAGGGCGGTCGTGTCGATGGACCCGAGCGGCGGCGCGCACGGAGGCTTGGACCCGAAGGACCAGAACCCACCGGTGGCCAGCCGTAGTGGCCGACACTTGGGACATCGACAAGTGCGAGGGACACGCGGCGTGACCCGGTGTCGATCGAGTCAAGACAGCGGGACGTGCAAGTCGAAAAAGCGGCTCGTCGAAGACTTGGCAACCGGGCGGTCGAGGGCGACGGTGACACGGGTCGGGCCTTGAGGGATGCGTGATGCGGCACGCTACACACGCAAGCGGTTAGTGGTTTGGGCCTCAAAACCATCGATGGGCGGTTTCGTGGTTTGGACCTCAAAACCATGGGCTCGGGATTCCTAGGGTTTTCTCCCCGAAACGACACGTGGTGACATCGTGGAGTTTGCATTGGGGCGGCTACCGGTGAGAAGGCGCGGTAGCCGTTCGATCGTAAGATGTCCAAGTCCGTCCATTATGCCCCGACTAAGTGGTTTCGCAATTGTATCCCTAGGGGTAGTTCGGACACTAGAACTTGGGCTATAAATATCAAGGTAGTCTCTTCCCCAAACTTGTCTCTCCGGTTTCAGTTTTTTCATTGCTAGGGTTTCCCGAGTCTCTAGTTTTCTCTTCTCGAGTGTGAGAGGTCCGGACTTTGTGAATCTTGTCTATAGGAAGCACACCCCTAAGTGTGTGCATGCCCTCTGGGCTTTTTGCGATCGATGAATAGTGCTCATGTGTCCCTCGTGGTTTGTGTTCTTGTGTTTAGTTCCCCAATTCTCTCTTCAAAATTCACTATTCACCTATCATCAAATCTTTTGCCTCATACATGAAGCATTAAATGTAGGTAACTAAAAAAACTAATTATATAGTTTTGATGTACACGGTGAGACGAATCTTTTGAGCCTAGTTAGGTCATTGTAGGGCAGTAATTAATACAAACAAACGAAAAGTGCTACGATTAATACGATGTGCCGTTTTTTCCCAAACTCTATTCATCTAAACACGGCCCGGAGCTGCGTTTTTTCTTCTCTTTTCCCCTTCCCCTTCTCTTGCCCGCTCGTCGTTTGTGGATCGTTTTGTTTGATTGAAGTTGTCCCAATCAGTTCTTAACCAAGAACCAAAGAGTTTCACCAAAGAAAATCATTAAAAACCTCTTGTGTCATCGGATTTGGCCGATTTTCGAGTTCATGGTTTTGGTGTGAGGGGAGATTTGAAATTCCCATTGATTTACTTGATCTTTTGCAAAAAATTTCTTGGGGAATCTTGTCACCTACATGTCGTGATCCTATGTCTTGAAAATCGTGACCAAGATCAAGTATTGAGGAAGTTCCGGTCGGATTTTGGCTTGAAGCGATTTTGAGCTCGAGCAGTTTTTTTTTCTCAGCTCGACAATACCGAACGTGTCCGGTATTCAACCCGGACATGTCCAGTATTCCAAAACTTCGAGTTTGGGGCTGAAATTTTGTGGAGATGTTGTCCATGGTGTCTAGAGGCTAGGATTAAAATCTCAAGATTTTTCAAGTTCATTTGATGGGGTTTTCGATTTTTCTCATGGAGTGATTCTGTGCTGATTTCATACCGCACACGCCCGATATTCAACTTCGGACGTCCGGTATTGAGGTTCGGTATTTACTAAACTGTTGTTGTTTTTGTCCGGCGAGTTGGTCAATCTCGTTGGGGCTTTTTGGTTGATCCGCCGTGCCTCCAGAACATCTTCTAGGGCATCCACCTAGCAATCTAGGTCGTGATTTAGTCGGTTTGAGTTTGAGGGAGGTGTGTGAGGTACAAGTTCAAAATTCAAAAGATTTTTGGGGCTCCTATCCCCCCCCTCTAGTCACTTTTTTCGGTCCTTCGGTTGGATTTCAGTTATAAATCTTCTCCAAAATCCTATTCTCATGTAGGTGGATTCCACGTGTGATAAGTGCTCAATATTTGAAAAAGAAGTAAGAGCAGGACAAAATCCTATGGATTAAAGTCAAAGTATATTGTAGGGTGTTTGTTTTGGCGGCTAAGACACAATAGAGTGGTGTGTGATCGAAGTTTTGGATACATAATCGTACTATTAAGAGGCGGGGAGCTCTAAAGTTCAAGCCGTTATATAAATGCCACTAGGTGAATAGGTGTGAAAAATACATTGCATATGCATTATAACGGACGTTTTTACGTAATGTTTTGGATCTCAATTTGCAAGGGCCGGAGGATGAAGTGTAGGTCTGGAGCGTTGGTTTTTAGTTGTAATTGTTTATTTGTAATCACAATCATGTGCGAGTTGTTGTCGGTTGGGTTTGGTAACCACCGGTTACCGTCCCCTCAACCTCTCTCGTAATCGGGTGTTACCGGGAGGTACGTTGTATTTGTGTTGTCAACACTATCTCGCTTAATGAAAAAACGCGTCAACTTAGGTGGGCGTGGTCTCAAAAAAAAATATGCATTATAACGACATACGTATGATGCTATATTAGTGTTGTAGTGTAGTGTAAACATTATCATCTCTAACACTTTCCAATATTTCACTTCTCAAATATACTCCCTCTGTCACACACAAAAAATAGCATTCGAAATTTGTCCTAGAAATAACACACTATTAGGTAACAGGATAGTTACCAATCGATGGTTCCAAGACTACGTAGCAGGGAGGATCCAAGAGTAGCTTGCTGATGCAGCGTGATGAGCAGGCCAAGAATACACTCTCCGTCATCAGCAAAAATATTGAGATGATTGCTTTGGAGCTTTCTAACGGAAGGTGGAAGCATATTTATCATTTGCTTTAGTTCTTTGTCCATCTTAGACATTGGTTGTGCTTTTTTTTCGAGTTTTGTAATAATTGGCTATGTACGCCACTAGGCGTAGAGGCGGGATGTTTTCATCCTTCATCTTAAAAAAAAAGAGTAGCTTGTTGCTTCCTCCGGGGGGTGAACACCTAGCTTATGATCGAGTTCTGACCATGGCCCCACTTCAGAATAAGCTTTGGTCAAGCGACACAGAGCAGGCGATCGATGATAATCTTATCTTCGGGGAATGATGTGAGCGGGTTTGAATAAATATGAAGGCTGTGACTAGGACATCCAAAAATGACGATAGCTAGGTTCACGTCAACGAGATGGTGCTGCCACAAGGCGTCGGTGGCTCCGATGAGTCCATCCACTCGACGTTCGCCTCCCGCTACGTCCAGGCCATGACAGCGTGGTTCGGTCCTCGCTCTCGTCTCCTCGATGCATCCCGAATTACCCAAATCAGATCCATCCTTTGCCCCACACTCCCTTGCCTATATACCAGGGCCCGTCTTCTTCTCTCTTTTTTTTTTTTTTTTTTTTTTTTTGGTTGATTCTTTGCGATAGAACTGTAGTCAAACAAGATTCATGGTTTTTCATTGGCCCACTTGGCTTGTGATTTGGCCTTAATCGTTTATTCTCGCTCCATAACTATAAGATCTATGCTTATCGCAAAAAAAAAAAAAAAAAAAAAAAAAAACTATAAGATCTATGCAAGTAAAATTAGCTTACGTTTAGATTTACTACACAAATGTATTTTACAATTAATTAGTGGCACTAAAGAAGGATAACGACCACGGTAGGGGAAACAAAATGGGAAAAAATGGGCAAAAAATGATAACAGAAGAAATGCATTACAACCATCAACATTCAACATTAGTGAATGTTTACACAAGCATGGATGTTCGAGTGCTCATTGTCAAACTTTAGCAAACCAGTGACAGATCTGGAAAAACCATTTAGAGGGGGCCAGGCCAAAGAGAGCTGTCCTAATGGGCTGGCAACTGGCTTCTCTACACTCCATTATGGGCCGCTGAAACACATGCTGGCCCAGGAAGGCAGCCCAATCCTTCCCTGTTTTTAATGGCTGACTATTTCCTATGTCTCACGCTCTGCCTTAGTAGCTCATGCACTCTTTCCTTTAGCCGGAGACACAAAAGCAATTACTCTGGCCCAATCTTTCTGTAATATATGCTACATCATCATCATCAAGCCATAGGCGGTCGCCCACTCTGTCCTTAATATGCTTGCATGTGATGTACTGCCAAAAACATCAGGTTAAGTGTAAACCCTTCGAAGAGTTGTGAATTGACATGTCTGGACAACACATGGTGAAAAAAGAATTTTCTTCTGTTGACCTACGGAAGCTAGTATTTCTGATGTCCCATAGAATGAATACAAATGACACCTCAAGCTTCAGAGAAGTAGCAGTGGTTGCTATCTCATCAGTCAAGAATACCGTTATTTGATTTACCCTCTTTTTTTTTCGGCCTCAGGCACGTCACCAAAATCATCAGTCAGGCCAGCCGCGGCCCAATTACCGAACAAACTCCAGACACAGCAGCCCCGCCAATAGCCCAAAATGAGTGGCGGGCACGCATTGGGTTTGCAATTGCATAGCTCTTTTGCTTGATATATAGAACTCCAATTCTTGGATAGTACTAAATCTGTTCCAAATTGTAGTTCGTTTGACTTTTTCAACCCTAATTTTGACCACTCGTCTTATTTAAAAATTTTGTGCAAAAAATATCACTTCTTTTGTTATGGCTTACTTTATTAACAAATGATATTTAAAAAGTACTTAAATTTGATTTTTTTTGTAAATTTTTTGAATAAGACAGTAGTCAAACTTAGGGCAAAAAGTCAAACGAAGTATAATTTGAAACGGAGGGAGTATAAAACACTGTTCTATAAAACAATCGAATTTGGATCTATCTCGCCCGTCCATAAAGATGTGGAATTGACCATGAGATTTAAGAACCATGGATATACTGGTCAAGAGTTGTTGGAGGGCTGGTATTATAGGTTTTTTGTTCTCAAAAACCCAATTTTGCAACAAAAAGAAAAAGGTTTCAAGCAGCTCTTAAAGATGATATCGTGAAGCAAGTTTCGCGGACACATGGGAATCTTGCATCCTGAGCCAAAATTTAGCCAAATTCAACATTTTAGTGCTCACAAAACAATAGCATAATCAATGATTCAATATGATCCTCTTTCAAGTACTAAATGAAAGAAAAAGGCTATTTCTTCCATGCAGCGCAAAGAAAAAAGGTGAAAAAAAGTATATATATGGTGACAGCTGCTGTTATTCGTTACCGAAAGCATATAGAGTACAAGTCAAACCGAGAGACTGCTGCGAACTGAGAGTACACAACAAACCAAATACAGGTAGACTAAGCAACCACATCGCTACTGAAAGAGCAAAAGCAACCCATTAAATTGATCCGGTCCCAGTCTCAGTTGTGAGCATCGCTACTGAGAGTGACAGAGCTACTCAACAACATCGCCGTGCCGGAGTCGGCTTCGATGATCTCATGCGCGGCGGACGCCATTAACCAGGACCAGAATTCCGGCGTGGAACAGGATGCAGAGAGCAAGCGCGAGGCCAGTCTGCAGCTCGGCACCTGCGGCGATGGCGACGGCACCGGCGGCGACCCAAAGGCCGAACATGGGAGCACGAGTGGCATCCATTTTCTTCCCCTTGTATTTGCAGAACTAAAGCATAATCGCTGTTGTTAGGATGCCACAAATTTAATGGAAAAGACAAGAGGATTTGCAGAGTATCAATCAAGGTCGAACAAGAATGATCATAATTCGTACATACGTACCTCTATTGCTTATCCGTCCCGAAGCGGTGCACAGAGAGGATATGGGAAGGTTGGGGCGTACAGAGTGAGACGAGGCGTACGTATATTTATACACAAGAGAAGCGTGTGCTTGGCGGATTGGGTAGGGCCCGCAGTTCCTTCCTCTTAAGACTTAAGTCTACCGTCTAGATTTCTCAACAATTCAGAGTGTTGCATTCGTGACACGGGGGTTCTTTGACGACGACTTTCCATCTGTGAGTCGGCTTCGATCATCTCTCCATGTATATTTATACACAAGAGAAGCGTGTGCTTGGCGGATTGGGTAGGGCCCGCAGCTCCTTCCTCTTAAGACTTAAGTCTACCGTATAGATTTCTCAACAATTCAGAGTGTTGCATTCGTGACACGGGGTTCTTTGACGACGACTTTCCATCTGTGAGTCGGCTTCCGATCATCTCCAGACAGACAGGCCGGGTGTGAACGCCGCCAGGCCGGGCGTGCGGCGGATTCGCATCGGATGGGTGGGACCCACCAGGTCGGATGTGCCGGCGGATTCGCATCGGACGGGTGGGACCTTAGGGTTGCACAGGTGGGCCCCGCCAGAGCGGGATGTGCCGGCAGATTACCGCATCCCGGATTACACGGGAGATATAACTTTTTTACCATTATAGCGGTTACCAACTCTCCAAATCTCACTCTAACGGATGACGCTATTTATTTAGCACCGTCACGTGTAATCCCATACTCCCTCCATGCTTGAAAGGAAAGACGTTTAGGACAAATGACACGGTCTCCAAAGCGCAACTTTGACTTCTCTTTTCTATAAAAATATTTATTAAAAATTATATATGTATACTTTTATTAAAGTATTTTTAAGACAAATCTATTGATATGATTTTTACATTTCTAAACTCAACGATTTAAAAGTTATTCATGATTTATGTTCCCAATGTTTGACTCAAACCTTTTCCAACATGGAGGGAGTACATTTTTACCACTTTTGCTCACATGGCATGCCACGTCCGCTGTCCAGGTCAGATCCGAGTCAACTGCGGTGTGTGAAATGACCATCCCCGCCTTGCCACGCCCTCTTCTATCTCCTTTCCACCGACACGTGGGTCCCACTCGTCGGTTTAGTCTTCCACCTCTAGCCAAGCCGGGCACGCCGTGCAGCGCTTCGCCCGAGCGTGACGTCCCAAGAACGTGGTGGAGTTCGCGTGGCCTGCGCGATAGCCAGGGCCAGCCCTTCCTCGCCCTGCAGCTCCATGGACTGAGCCCGTGCTCACCCGGGGCGGCGCGGAAGGCCCGACTCCGACTCCGACACCCAGCGGTGGCGGCGACGTGGGTCGGGTCCGGGAGCGACCCCCCCTCGGCGTCTCCGTCCCCGCCGATGTCAACCCGGCTGCAGCACGACGGGGGGGGGCGTGGCAGCCCCCCCGCCACCGCCGGGAGCTCAATCCGTCTAGGTTCTTTGCCACGACTACTGATTTACGCGGCATGGTAGATCGACCCGACTTTCATTTTGGGCGATTTTTTTGTGTTCTTGGCTGTGATCTAAATTTTCCGTGGATTGACCAAACTTTGGGTGATAATTTCTTGGACATAGCCTGCTTACTACCTTAGGATCATCTGGATTTAGTTACGTGGCAGTAGGATTTGATTTGGATCGATTTGGTTGATTCTTGGTGCCGCCCCTTTTTAATTACTTTTCTGTTCGTCGTTGCTCGATCCCGGGCGTGAGGAAGAAGAAGGGCAGGGGCAGGCAAGGTCATTTTACCCGCCCACGGCGCCCTCGATCCAGCGTGGACTGCTCACCTGGCGTGTCACGTAGAAAAGTGGTAAAATGTATCGGACTGCACGAAACGATGCTAAAAAATAGCGTCATCCGTTAGAGTGATATTTGGAAAGTTGCCCGCTATAATAGTAAAAAGTTATATTTTCCGGATTACACAGGTGTTGCACCTTCTTGGAAACAAAACAACGCTTTTGGGGTTGCAGCATGACAATGACTCCAAGGTAGGTTCTGGGCTCCTGGCCAAAATGTACCGGGCACAGCTGCTTAGCATTCTTTTTTCTTTTTGATCAGCACCTGAGTCAAGATGTTTCTCCAGGAAAAAAAAAAAAAAAAAAAAACCGAGTCAAGACACTTGCCTCTTCGGCCTGTCCGCAGCCCCAAAACAGACTCTGCATGTGATGTGACCCCGACACCCTAACATATTTCTTTTATTTTTTAAAATGTAATAAACAAACTACTCCTTTTATTTAATAAGTTATTATTTTGAGTTTTTTTTTTTTGAAACATACCTTTTTCTATACACCTAGATATACACTATCTATATATACAGAAAAATCCATACAGACAAAAAGACAAAATTCTTATAATCCGAAACACAAGACTCTGTTTCCAATCCAAGTGCAGTACAGCAAGCGTTAGGATGTATACTGCATACTGCAGCCTACGTATAAAAAAATTGTAAATCTATATTTAGACTAAGTCAAACATTCTTAAATTTGTGAATTGGTTTTTAGTCCAATGGTAGGGACGGTCCAGGTGGAACGCTACTCACCGTGGTTCAAATCCTAGTGCTCGCACCTTTTTCCCTGATTTTCCTGCAATTTACCTACGTTATGCATTCAGGGTGGTAGCGGCGTTCCGTCGACGATGATGCGCCAATGGTGACTTCCGGCAATCTCCAAATCTGCGGGTGCTCAGGTCCTTCGGAGGTGCTCATAGGGGTAGGGTTTGCATACGTGTATTCATAGAGGTGAGTGTGTGCGTGCGTGTTGTGAGTGTCTGCGTTGTACTGTGTAATTCTAAAAAAAAAACATTCTTAAATTTAGCTAAACTTATAATCAACATATGTATCACTAGTTTCCCTTTGCAAACTATAGTACAAACATAGATAAGCACACCAACAAATCTGGAGATTGGTAAAGTCAATGTAGATGTCTTATTGTCCTACCACGTAACGAATAACACCAATATATACAATGATGACTTGAAACCTGACATAGATTCCACCACAAAAAAACCTAACCAGCTGAGCTATAATCAAGTTGCTCCAAATATATTTATTTCGGAACTAGTTCCATTATTTATCTAATGATGATACTTATTACTTATCATATATTTATTTCAGAACTAGTTTCATTATTTATCTAATGATACTTATTACTTATCATATATTTATTCGATTAAACTCTGAGATTGATTAATTTCTTGAAAAATGAAAAAGGCAGTTTTTGGAGGGATGGTATTATAGTTTTTTCTTCGGAAAACCCAAGAATTTTAGGAAAAATTTTAAGGAGTTCTTCGAGATGAGTTAGGCTTTATGGTGAAGCATGCTTAGCGAACTCTGGAATCTTGTATGCTGAGCCAAAATTTAGCCAAATTCACCATCTTAGCGCTGCTGACAAAGCAATAGCATAATCAGTATGATCCTATTTCAAATTACTAAATGAAAGAAGGCTATTTCTGTCATGCAGCGCAAGAAAACAAATAAGAAAAAGAAGAGGCGAAATAAAGTATATATAATGACAGCTGTGGTTATTCAATACAGAAAGCATGTAGAGTACTACACAACAGGTACAAACCGAGAGACTCCTGCAACTGACGGTGCACAACAAAGCAAATACAATACTGTACTAAACAACCATTAAATACATCGCTACTGAGAGTGACGGAGCTGCTGAACAACATCGCCGCGCGCGCCGGCCGGTGTCGGCTTCCATCTCATGCGCGGCGGACGCCATTAAGCAGGAGCAGAATTCCGGCGTGGAAGACGACGCAGAGAGCCAGCGCGAGGCCAGTCTCCAGCTGAGCCTCGTCGGCACCTGCGGCGACGGCGACAGCGGCCGAGACGACGCAGAGCCCGAACATGGGAGCACGAGCGGCATCCATTTTCTCTGTATTTGCAGAACTGAAACATGATCGTCATAACATAATACAGTCGTAATACGTACTAGTATAACAGTTGCTGTTAGATGAACGACAGGTGTTGCTAAACCCAGCCGGCCGTGCCGTGCGATCTTGGTTGGGCAGCACAGGTAGGTATGGCTGGTCGCCATCGCCATGGCCGGCGAACCAAGACCCAAGATGGATGGGAGAGCACTCAGAACAGAGACATGATTGCGAGGTTGAGAGAGGGAGGGAGACGGTACGGTACCTTTTCAGGGGGTAGTTCCCTATGGCCGTCCTCAGCCTCAGGGGAGCTTCCTCGGCGGTGGCGTCCACAATGGAGGAAGAGGAAGACGGAGAGGCTGGTGGGAAACCAGAGGAGGTAGAAGCAGGGGAGAGGGAGGAAGACGAAGCGGCCGGCCGCGGCGTCGTCTGCTTTATAGAGGCGCAGCGCAGGCGCTCGACCAAGTGCCCGGGAGAGAGGACGTTGACCGTGGACCCAGCGCATGCAGATGGTGGAGATTGGGGCGGGTGGTGGAGATTGGGGACTCGTTCTGCTCTGAGTCCGTCCGATCAGGATCGGATGGTGTAGATGGGCACCGGTGGTCAGTGTGGCAATAGATGGGCACCCGGTGGTCAGTGTGACAATAGATGGGCACCCGGTGGTCAGTGTGGCAAGTCAATCTTGGCAAAGGCTCGATGACGTGAACGCTAGGTCGGGCCCGCCAGCCCGGGGGCCAGTGTTGCATGTGCAAAGACAAGACAAAGTGCTGCCACTTTCAGCATTAAATTTGGCTGTTGCAAACTGGTGGGGCCCGCCTGGCCTGGATGATGCCGGTGCCGGTTGATTCGGCATCGGGCATGGTGGGACGCGCTAGGCCAGTGTGTGGGCCTTAGTAGAGGTCGTCGGGCCGGAGTGGGAACCGTTGGGAGCGCTGAAGGCACGGCCGCACGGGTAGCGTCAGATGCTGCCACGAGCAGCCATACAGATAGAGGAGGCTAATCACCAATTTCATTCTCCCTCCATAGTTAAAAAAAGAAGACGTTTAGACAATGCGACACGGCCTCTAAAGTCGCAACTTTGACTTTCTTTTTCTATCAAAATATTTATTAAAAAATTATATATGTATACTTTTATGAAAATATTTTTCAAGACAAATCTATTGATATGATTTTCACATTTCTAAACTCAAAGACTTAAAAATTATTAATGATTTTATGTTCCCAATGTTTGACCGAGCCTTTTCCAAAACGTCTTCCTTTTCAACCACAAGTAGTATTACTTACTCCATATATAAAAGTCAAGCTAAATTAAAGCAGTAGAAAAGGTAGAGGCAAAGCAACCGTACAGATCGTTCCTTTCTCTAGGTCCGGCAATAAGCCAACAAGTCCTTGTGGAATTAACGAATGTCGCGAACCGGCTAGATTGGGCCGGAACCGACACGTGAATTGGGGAGATTGGGAGGAGGATGACGTAGGCGGAGGTGGAGGCGGGCGGCGGCGTCGCGTCGGCGGGCGGCGGTGCGTCGGGCGCGCGGCACACGCGGGCACGGGAGCGGAGCGCGGCGCTCGCGCCTACGGCGGCAATGGGGGGGGGCGCCGCGCGCGAGGAAGCGAGGGGGGAAGATGGGGTAAAATTCTTTATTTGCTTGTTGCTCAAAGATTATGCACCCTTACTTATATAGCCCTGGCTAGTGGGACTTGTATCTCAAGCAACCTCTCTAAAGGTTTCCTTATAGATTGGAATACCTTTACAAGCATATCCTATTTATTTATTTCCTAATAAGGGTCTCCCTTATAGATGAGATATCCCCTTGCACACCAAAACGCTTAAAAGATAATCCTAGATATTTTCCTCCTTTATTTCCGAATTAATTGCCGAAGAATCCGCGGAAGGGAGGAGACGGCGGCGCGGGGGCGCGAGCCCAGTGGGCGGCGCCGCGCTTCCGCCGGCCGGGCGGGCTGTCCTTCGGGCCCGATTTCTGGGTCATGACATCTCCCCCCTTCTCCGACCGGCCCTCGCTACCGGGATGAAAGTCCATTCGCTGACACCGGGGGTGAAGATCACCGCCCCTCGATGATGACCTCAACTGCCGGCGGTATGAGTCGACCCTGCACCGGGTTCCTCGAGGATCATGTTCTCCCCGGTTCGCTTTGGATCAAACTCCGGGAGGTAGTGAAGGTTGCCGATGTGGCCGCGGTAAATGTACCGGTGAACAACGCGCCCCTGCGGAAGAAGTCTCGACGACGGGCCGCCAGGAGGGAGCTCCCTTGAAACTCCCACCTTAAGGTCCGATGCACCATGTCGTGGGGGTGAGCTCTCCGGGAACAAGAAACGCCGTTGGGAGGAGCGTTGACGAAGAGCGAAGTAGGCGCCGGATGGTGATGTCGCAATGAGTAGGAGGAGTAGCGCCAATTTCAACATCGCATCGCGTACATGAAGGGAGCCGACGTCGAACGTAGAGGGTGAGAGCCGGTGGACACCCTCTCGCATCGTGAGCCGGCGGGACGTTGTCGACGGTGAAGAAGAGGCAATCCATGCCGCCGAGGAAGACGACCGGGCCGGGCCGACGTGGTGGTGCTGCGCCACATGCCACCCAATAGGATGGCGGTCGGTGCGGCCCGGGTTGGCTCCCGTCGTAGGCTCCCAAGGCGAAAGTTCGTCCCCACGAACTCCGCCCCAAGCAAAGCCTCCAAAGAAATCGGCAATAGTGGAGAGGAAGCCGGGAGGTAGAAGTAGACCATCGAAGGGAGGAGACCGTCCTCCAGCGTCCATGCCGGAGCGGCGCCGCCCGTGGTGACGCCGAGGGCGACGCGGCGAGGTGCCGATCCTCCAATGTTGATCGGCGTGGCCGGACGAAGACTCGGTGGGACGTGTCGTCGTGAGGTCCAAGGCGCCGCATGCCTTGAACGCTTCCCAAGCCGAAGTTGTAGCAGTCCGGACGCCGGCGAAGATGCTCGACCTAAGCGGGCCGGGGCCGGAGCGCCCTGCGGGCGGGGTGGAGCCGATGTGAACGTGCTTGGGCGATCGCCACGGTAGTACCGCAGCTCGTGGGTCGCTAAGTCCCACGCCACTTCGCCCCAGCTTGCCAACCAAGGCATGCCAAGGATGCCGCCGGCGCCATCGCCCAGCCGGTATGACATAGGCGTCGATGTCGGCTGTGCCGGGCGCCGAGGCGTAGTGGTACGCCGAAGGTGGCGGCCCGACATGTCGAGGTGGCGCCGGGTGCGGTGGTGATCGCATTACACGCACCGGCCGAAGTCCGGAGGCCTACCGCGGGTCACCACGCTGGGGTCGATGTAGTTGTGCGTTGCTCCCGAGTCGACGATGATGTTGACGCCCGCGCCCGAGATCATATCGACGAGGTAGAGAGAATGAGTACCACGTGCGGAGTCGGGTCCCGACGAGGACCTTCAGTCGGTGGCTCCTCTTGACGTCCGCCGCTGGGGCGTTCGTCAGATCGCCGTTATAGTCGTTGAAGATCGTGATGTCGGCAGATGCTTGCACTTGTGACCCGTGTAAACGGCTCGTCACGCTTGAAGCGAGTCCGACCTTGCGTCGCTCGTCATCTCCCTCCGGTGTCGTACCCTTGAACGGCCGAGTTGTTGCCGCCGACCGGGGAGGGGCGCTGGGGCGGCCAAGCCCGGTGCCATGGGCGCCGGGCGCCCGCCTTTGCTGTCTTTGGCTTGCTCTGTTGTTGAGAGGACGGCGCGGCGTCGCCGTACGCGCCCCGGCGAGAGACATGGCAGCCTCCATGTCCCTTGGGATTCTGCATCTCGACGCCGCCTTGAGCGGTTCGCCCAAGCTCGCTTGTGTAGATGTTCACCGCCGCTTGTCGCCGAGGTGGCCTGCACGCGCCACGTGCGCCCGAATCGCTCCGTGTACTCATCGACGGTGCCTGTCTTCCTCGCCGATGCCCGGCCACCCGGGCGGATTCCGGCGTTCACCGGGGCGGCGCTTCGTTGACGTATTGGGCGAAGCTTGCCCAATCGCGCCACCGTTTCTCCTGTGATGCCTCATGTACCACTGTTGTGCTCCTCCCCGGTGAGATGATAGGATGCATACCGGACTTGCTGCGGGTCGGGCGTACCTTGTCCCCCGAAGAATTGTTCGCAGCGGTTGATCCATGGGAGGGATCCTCCCTTGCTATCATAGGTTGGGAAGGACAACTTGTGCGGCAAAGGAGCGAGAGCCGGGAAGGTGTCGACCGGAGGGGGAGGGGGGGGCGCATGCGCCCACGATGGCGGCGCCTGGCTGTGCGGCCTTCGCCCCCAAGTAGCCCTTCATCGGGTTCTCTAGATCAGCCGTGACTTGATCGCCCCGGTTCTCGCTTGCCATTGGTCCGCTTCTTGATGAAGTCGCGGGCTGCTTGTCTCCAACATCATCTTCATCGCAATCTCGGCGTCATGGAGCCGTTTACGGCGCTTGAGTGATCTTTGATCATCGCCGAGAGGATAGAGAGCTTATCCCCGATCGTGTCCATCCCGATGTTGAATTTGGCGAACTCGTCCCCAAGTTCTTCGCCAGCCTTCTTCGATTCGGCGTCCATGGTGGTGGGTGGATCGTAGTGGTCTCCGAATACCAGCTATCGGGAACCGGCTAGATTGGGCCGAATCGACACGTGAATTGGGGGAGATTGGGAGGAGGATGACGTGGGCGGAGGTGGAGGCGGGCGGCGGTCGGGCGTCGCGGCATGGGCATGAAAGCGTCTAAGCGTGGCCGCTCGGCAAGCCGGCGGCGGCGGCGGGCGGGGTGCGCGCGCGGAAGCGAGGCGGAAGATGGGGTAAAATTCTTTATTTGCTTGTTGCCCCGAAAGATTACTGCACCCCTTTACTTATATAGCCCGGCTAGTGGGACTTGTATCTCAAGCAATCTCTCTAAAGGTTTTCTTATAGATTGGAATACCTTTTACAAGTATATCCTATTTATTTATTTCCTAATAAGGGTCTCCCTTATAGATGAGATATCCCCTTGCACACCAAAAAAACGCCTAAAGATAATCCTAGATATTTTCCTCCTTTATTTCGGATTAATTGCCAAGAATCCGCGGAAGGGAGGAGACGGCGGGGGGGGCGCCCGAAACCCCAGGTGGGCGGCGCGCCCGCGCTCCACCAGCCGGGCCTCGTCCTTCCGGGCCCGATTTCCGGGTCATGACAACGAATCTCCTGCACACCTGTAATGTTGTAAGTGTTGAATTCTAACTTGTTTTATTATTTTTTAAAAAAAGAATTTACACGGTGGTACAACTTAGACGTTCACACGCCGACACACTTATCTCTATAGACATATGTATGCATACACTGCCCAATGTGAGGAGCTATGCCAAATCAAGCACTTGAACTTGAACTGGGGTGGACAGGTTGTACGACGAGGAACCTAACCAATAAGTGTGTGTTTGAATTTTAACTAAATTCAGCCATTAAATCAATTAAAATCAAATAAATATTCTATAGAAACTTAAATAATAAAAACTTGTATTAACACTATGATAAAAGATTGACTTCACAAATATGTGCACATGTCATTAAGTTGAGAAAGATGAAGAGCGTGCCTGTTGAGACATGCAGTAGTCCTCGTTATATAGATGGTATGGAATTTGTCAATGACTGAGGGCCGAACTCCCTCAGTCATTGACATATATGTGTTTGAGTTCAGGGTAAACAATGAAGGTCCCAACTATAACCTGACTGAGGCATCATCTAGTGACAGTTTTTTTAATGGTTTTGGCCATTTCTTATAACAGTTTTGATTCAAAGTTCATGCCCGGTGATCTAATTTTTTAGTGGTAGTGTATGCCTAGGCTAGCATTAGGAGGGCAGTACGTGCACCTAATGTTAATGGACTAGTCAATGTATTGTAGGTCTAGTTTGTTTAGTCCTATTTGTGATTGTCTACATTGTATAGAGGCTCTAAATGTTTTGTTTCATATTTTGCCTCTGGCACTGATTTAGAATGTATATATTGTGTATCCATCCAAGTTTGTAGCTAGATTATTTCAAAATAATCACAAAAGTTACGAATCCGGTGCAATTTGTAAACCGGCATGATGCTAGGCACACAAAAATAATTTAAACTATAAAAATTGAGAATTACTTAAAGTCTATAAACATAGTGCTAAAACTACAAACATACAACTTTTGGGTCAACGTTACAATCGAAGTCTACAAACAAATTACAATATAACCACCCTAACGAACTTTCTTCGATCTGCCACCTGAGTCTACAATTTTCTCTCTAATCTATACTCCAACCTCTCGCTCTCTCTCTCTCTCTCATCTATCCCTTTCTCATCATTCTTTAACCAATCCTAGTTGTCAAAAAAAAAAAAAAAAATCCTTTTCCCTCAACTGGGCCCTCGCTATCTCTGCAGAACCCAGCACAGGCACAACAAACACCGATCCCTTTGCCATCATTTCATTTCCCTCTCTTTCTTAATTGTCGCCTCTGCTTTCCCTCTCCAATAATCGTCACCTCTCGTCAACAAATAACATATCTAGTTTTTACAATCTTATACATGTTCGTCTCGATAGACTCAATTAATATTTTCACCACGGAGATAGTAGATAACTTGTCACACTATAAGGACTATTGGACTGATTTATAACAAATTCTGTGCTTTTCTTAAAAAAAAAACAAATTCTGTGTTCGTTGGAAGGGTGCTGCTCGGGCGATTCGTTCGTCTGGAGATTTGATACATAAATCGTGTTGGGGGATATACCAAAAAAAAGTCTCTAGTACTACACAAGTTGAAGCGTGTGCTGTGTGCGCTAGATATACATCGTATTTTTTTTTTTTCTTCGTTGCACTTTATTACAACAACTTGTATGACGCGAAACAAAACATAGGCCAAACTGATCAGCAAACCACAGAAAAGACACAACCGGAGATGTGGGTGAATAAGAAACTGACGAAAGTAAGCAAAAACAGGGAATTTTGTTCACTAAGATTCTGCCACGAGTGCACAAGGAGACTACTGAGTGTGCAGATGGTGGTTCAACCAGCCATGCATGTCGCCGGCCGTTGTCGCCTCACCGACTTCATGCCCGGTGGCGGCGTCCAACAGCGTGCGCGATGCCGATGACGCCACGAGTCACGAGCATAATCCTGAGGTTAAACGCGGGCGCCTAGTGTGAGGGGCAACAAGTACGTCCCGGCTGAACCTCGGCAGTCGCGCGACGCGATGACAGCGGCAGAGACGATGCAGAGGCCGATCATGGGAGCATCCATTTCTGCGCGGAATACAGTTCCGTGAGAAAAAAAAGGCAATTTTGTCATAAAAAAATCTTTTTGTTTCAAATTGTAGGTCGTTTTTAGCTTTTTCTAGGTTCATAGATTTTGTTATGCATCTGAGATATATTATATGCCCAGTGCATAAAGAAAAACAATGAATCTAAAATGATAAAACGACCTATAATTTGAAACGGAGAGAAAGATTAACTGTACCTACTGACCACTGCAAGAAGATACTAGGAATAAGGAAAAGAGTTTGTTGTAAAAAAAAAAGGAATGCATCCATTTTGCAACTAGAATAGAAATGCCAAAAGCAACAAACGGAATTAGGGAGCATACCCTTTCCTGGCTCCTTTTCCTTTTTCAGAGCAAGATCGAATAGGCTTGCTCAAGAGAACTAGAGAAAACAAAACGATGGCTTTTGAGCTCTGACGAACAGGAGGCAGACGGCAGACCTATTTATACCGAGTCAGATGACTAGGAGCACGCTGGTGAACAGAAGTTCGTGTCATTCCCAAATCACCTAACCGCTAATTTTCCTTCTGAAACCGCAAATTCTGCACGAACAAGTAATGAAGAGGTAGGAATGGTGGACCGGATGCACATCGCACCGTCAGCATCAATCGGTTCGTCAATCCTCTGTGGCTAGAGGCATGCGACTCCGAGCGAGTTTCCAAAGCCTCGGAGCATTTCGTTCGTCTAGAGTTTGTTTTGGCCACAGAGGATCCTACGCCGCCGAATATACGCAGCACCTGCTCTGTTTTTTTATTTTAGGAGGAGCGTCTTCGCCGTACAGTGGGCCGTGGAGGGGCCGGGCTGTCATAGGGGATCTGCCTTTGCCAGTGTGCAAGTGGACTACCGGGCACAACAGGTCAGCAGTTTTTTTTAGCAACAGTAGGTCTGGGTGTGTTTAGATACCAACCATTTTTTCCCCCAAATTTTTCCGAGTTCTCATCATATCGAATCATTAAAAAGAGACACATGTCCGACATATGAAATGTAGGTAAATCGAAAATAACTAATTGAACAGTTTACATGTATCATTCTTGAGACCAATCTTTTGAGCCTAGTTATCCCATAGTAGGATAATATTTACCACAAACAAACGAAAAGTGCTATGTCGGAACCAGCTAGATTGGGCTGAAATCGACACGGGATCGCTGTTCGTCGGGCGGGAAGGCGGCGATGGAGGTGGTGGAGGCAGCGGCGCGCCGCTGCTTGCCGTGGCGCCGGCGGCTTTCGAGGCGGAGGGCGGCGCTTAGCGGTGGCGCGTCTTGGCGGCGGCGTTAATGAGATATGGTTGAAAGAGAGAGAATTGAAAGATAGAAGCTGTTGAGGGAGCTACCCTTTTTAATTTTTCTGCTTGGAGATTCAACCGATTACAAGCTCCTTGTATTTATAGTCTCGAGGGAGACTTGCATGCTAAGAAATATCTAGGAGGTTTCCTTATAGATTGGAATACCTCTTTGACAAAGTAATTTATTTCTTTCCTAAATATTTATTCCCTAAATAATTATTACTTGACGACTTAAGCGAAGATCTCTAGTTTTGTTTTTGGCTAATTAGTGACACCTAAGAACTAATCTCTCGATGCTAAGTGTTTGACTAGATTGAGATTGGTCGTAAGCTCGAGTTGGTGCATGGTGTTCATGAAGGATGGATCGAGGTGATCCAAAAAGATGATCAAGCATGCAACTCGGTGTAGTTTCGAGATCAATTGACCCCAAGGCAAAGGTATAACCATAGAGCTTTTGATTTCACACTCAAAGACACCATAGAGGGTGTGAGTGGTTATAGGATCGATAAAAGCAGTACTATAAAGAGGGGAAACTTATCGTACATATCGATCCTCCAAAGCCTCTAGGTTCAAAATTCATTTGCATGCATTCTAACCTAGAGAGCTAACTTCACGCTTGGTAAAATGTTTTGAAAACGCTAACACAGGTGGTCGGGTGCTCTTCGACGTGTTGGTAACATAAGACAAGTGACGGAAGTTGGAACAAAATCGAAACGACGCAAGTCGACACCTTGGCGCAAGTGACTGACCTGGCGCTGACCAGCGTGAAGCGCCCGGGCGGCGTCCGGCGCAAAGGTTAGCCAGCAAGGCTCTAGAAGAAGAAATGATTCATCCAAGAGCAATGAAGAGCCAAGAAAGTGCTTTGAGTGTGATAGTCCTTATCACATCCTTGCCGATTGCCCAATCAAGAAAGAAAAAGAGAGGATGAAGGGAAACAAGGGCAACAAGACAAACAAAAAAGAGCAAGACCATGACATTCAAGAAGACAAATGATGGTGCTTTTTGTTTGTTCTTGAGATAGTGATGGCTCCTCCGATGAAGAGGAAGAGAAGCCCAAGGCCATGAGTGCAATTGGCCAACACAAAACATCATCCCTCTTCGGCTCATCACCCTCATGCTTCATGGCTAAGGCCACTAAGGTATCATTGCATGAGCATGAAGAACTAAATGCTAATGAAGTAAAATATGATAGTGATGATGATGATGATGATGATGATGATGAACCCACTAGAGATGATCTTCTAGAGATGCTTAAGCAAACTCATATCATGCTTGAGACTAAGGACCAGGAATATAAAGGTTTGCAAAAGAGTGTAAAAACTCTTGAGCAAAGCTTTAGGGAGCTAGAGGCCACCCATGAGGGTCTAAAGGAAGACCATAGGGAATTGAAACTAGCTCATACAAGGCTTCAAAAAGCCCATGCCTTGCTCTTAGAGAAGAATGATAGAGCTTGCTCAATCATCAAGAAGGATGTTGGTTCAACATGTGACATCATAGATGAACCCCTTGTGGTTGATGTTGAAGAACCATCTATTCCTTCCACATCCACATCAACCCACTCAAGCTCTACTAGTAGTGATGGAGTAATTTTAGATTCATCACTAAAAGTTGAGAATGAGACTCTCAAAAGAGAGGTGGATGAGCTCACTCACTCCTTGAGTAAGGCATATGGTGGGGATGCCCGCTTGCTAAAGTGCTTGGGTAGTCAAAGGTTTTCCCTTAACAAGGAAGGCTTAGGCTATGTCCCCAAGAAAGGCAAGAAGGCCTTTGCTACTCCGAAGCCTAGCCTTGTGAAGAGCAATGGTTCTTATTGCAATAGATGCAAGCAAGTGGGGCATCAAGAGCAAAATGTGCTAAAATGAACATGAACAAGAAAGAAAAGAAAGTGCATTCCATCCATTTCGATTCATGTTATTTGCTTACCAAATGTGAGAAGGGTGTCAAGGTAAAGTTTATTGGTACACCCATTGTTGGCCCAAAGAAGAAGGCAATTTGGGTACCAAAGGCTTTGGTTGCTAACCTCCAAGGACCTAAAGGCAAATGGGTACCTATATCTTATTAATTTTCTTGTAGATGAATTACAAGATTGGAGAGAATCATTGGATTCTTGATAGTGGGTGCACTGAACATATGACTGGTGATGCAAGGAAGTTCAACATTATTGATTCAACTCAAGAAAATGGCAAGCCCATTACATTTGGTGATAGCAAGAGTGGCAAGATACAAGGCATAGGCAAGATAGCAATAACCAATGATTTGACTCTATCAAATGTGGCACTAGTGGACATATTGAAGTATAATTTGCTTTTTTCGTGGCACAAATTTGTGATCTTGGTTACAAGTGTATCTTTGGTGAAGATAGTGTTGAGATAGTGAATACAAAAGATTCAAGCTTGATCTTCAAGGGAATAAGATTTGACAACCTCTACCTTGTTGATTTTGGTGCTAGTGAGACACAAATTAGTACATGCTTGATATCACAATCTAGCATGGGTTGGGTATGGCATAGAAGACTTGGTCATGTTGGCATGAAGCAACTCAACAAGTTAGTGACACATAATCTAGTAAGGGGCTTGAAGGATGTTCACTTTGACAAGGACAAGCTATGTAGTGCATGTCAAGCCGGCAAGCAAGTTGCAAATACTCATCCAAAGAAGAGCTTCATGAGTACTTGCAAAGCATTTGACTTAATTCATATTGACTTGTTTGGTCTAACCGCATACACAAGCATTGGTGGCAACAAGTATGGATTTGTGATTGTGGATGACTATACAAGATTCACTTGGGTGTTCTTTCTCAATGACAAGAGTGATGTGTATTCATTGTTCAAGATATTTCTCAAGAGGGTGCACAATGAGTTTGATATCATAATGAAGAAAGTGAGAAGTGACAATGGTAGTGAGTTCAAGAACACAAGAGTTGATGAGCTATGTGATGACTATGGAATCATGCATCAACTCTCGGCCAAGTACACACCACAATCCAATGGTCAAATTGAGAGGAAGAATAGGACTCTCATTGAGATGGCAAGATCAATGCTTAGTGAATACAATGTGAGTCAATCATTTTGGGCGAAGCAATCAACACCGCATGCCACTACATCAATAGATTGTATTGCCATCCCATGATGAACAAGACACCTTATGAGTTATTGAATGAAAGAAAGCCAACCATTGCATACTTTAGAGTATTTGGATGCAAATGCTACAGATTGAAGAAGGGTGCAAGACTTGGCAAATTTGATAAGAGGTGTGATGAAGGGTTCCTACTTGGTTATTCCACCACAAGCATGGCATATAGAGTGTGGAACAACTCAAGTGGAGTGCTTGAAGAAGTCCATGATGTTGAATTTGATGAAACTAATGGGTCCCAAGATAAAGATGAGAACCTCAATGATGTTAGTGGAACTCAATTGGTAAATGCCATGAGAGGCATAGACATTGGTGATATTAGGCCAACTCAAGTTGATGATGACAAGAATGATGTGCAAACAACTCAAGTTGGTGATGCTCAAGTGCAAGATCAACAAGCTAGTACACCATCTCAAGCAACAACTAGTGGTCAACCAAACTCAAGCAATCAAGTCCCAATACTCCAAAGCTCAGGCATAGCTAGAGATCACCCAATTGATCAAATTGTTGGTGACATTGCAAGTGGAGTGCAAACTAGAGGAAGACTTGCGGCGTTTTGTGAGCACTTTGCTTTTGTGTCACAAGAAGAGCCCGAGAAGGTTGATGATGCCTTGAAGGATGAAGAATGGGTCATTGCAATGCAAGAAGAGCTCAAAAAACTTTGATAGAAACAAGGTTTGGGAATTGGTAGAGAGACCAAAGGACTACAATGTCGTTGGAACCAAATGGGTGTTCAAGAACAAGCAAGATGAAGATGACATTGTTGTGAGAAACAAAGCAAGACTAGTTGCACAAGGTTACACTCAAGTAGAGGGTCTTGACTTTGGTGAAACATATGCTCCGGTTGCAAGATTAGAGGCAATTAGAATTCTATTGGCCTATGCATGTGCACACAACATCAAGCTCTATCAAATGGATGTCAAGAGTGATTTTCTCAATGGCTTCATCAATGAGCTAGTGTATGTTGAGCAACCACCCTGTTTTGAAGATTACTTGTTGACGGTCATTAACTACATATTTTATACCGTCAACATTAGTATAAAACTACCAAAACACAATAGTGATAGAGTTTTGAGCTAACCTTTTCCACAAGTTTTGGTACTTCACTTGTTTTGCAGGGCAATGTTGAAAACATATATATATTGGGCCAAAAGCAAAGGAAAATATACAAGATAAAAATGGCCCAAAGCAAAGCAAGGAGAAGAGAGGAGAAATGCCCATAAATATGAATATCAACATCTATACATAAGCCCAAGAAGTCGAGGCCCAAATCCAACATGAAATCATACCGGGCTGCGGGACATGATTTTAGTATTTTGGGCATAACTTTCATCACGAAATCGGATTTCAGTGATCTACCGGTCAAAAACGAAGCTTACTCCGAGGCCCACGCACTCCTACAAAATTTCAGGCCAAACGGCCCATATCTTGGTGCGGGCGCACCAAGTGGTGCGCGCAAGACCCGTATGGAGGCGGTTCGGCCCATCCTTCTCGAGGCGGTTCATCACTTTCCAAAAGTGTGTTGCCGACGTTGGTTGGTCGGTTTGGGCTGATTAGGAAGGTGTTTCAAAGGTCGGTTTGGTTGCTTCCATATGAGGATGGCCATCTTCCAAAGAGCCCCCCTCCTCTCTACCTATAAAAGGAGGCTCTCTCCCCCTCATTCAACACACACCAATTCCAAGGGCAAGAGTCTCTCCCTCTCCTCTAAGAGAGCTCTCCCTCTACTCTCCTACCTCACTCCAATGGGCTTAGGCTCACATTAGTAGTAGAGAGATCGGGCGGAGGAGAGATGTGAGGGAGCGGGGAAGTGCCGGGACTTGTCGGCGACTCCCCAAACTTGTACCTCTATGGATTCGTGCTCAGCCCCCTCATGGGATCTTGGCTAAGTAAGTTTCCACGATTCCGATAACCTTTATTATCTCATGTTTATCCAAGCATTATCTACTCGTTTACGGGATTGATAGTCGCCCTTGTGGCGGTGCTCGGTAGAAGGACCCCGGGGGGGGTAAGCCTTGTATACACGCCCGGTAATAATCACTAGTGTAGACGTGGTGTCTCGGGCTAGGGGTTGCCTATCTTTTGTGGCGCATCCCACGGTTGAGGGGTAGGCGGCCGGGTTGTGACACCTTGTCCGTCCCTTTGTAATCCCCCCATCGTTCGGGTGTGTGGCGAGTAAACGCGTGCCGGTCTCCATCCCGTTTGGGCGATTGCCGTAGGTGCGAAGTGAACAAGTAGCTCTAAAGCGAGGCTATCCATAGATCTTAAAGGTGTACGAATCCTTCTCAATAATCCTCCCCATCTTTGGTCTTGTGTGTCCTTGGGCGAACTAGTTAGGAGAGAGTACCTCCGTTCCTCGTGGAAAATACGATACCACGAATATTTCCGGTGAAAGCTACAACGACAATTTCAGACGCTTGCGGATTCTTCTCGCGACGTTAAGAAACGTCAACAAGCTTTCGGCGCCGTTGTCGGGAACGGTTGCTATTATCTTCTTCGAACTTAGTGAGTCCTCGTATGTATCTTTAAAAAAAACAAAATAGTTATTTCTTTTCCTTTTTCGAATTGAAGCCTACTCCAAATTCAAAATCTTTTTGCTTGAAGGGAGAGAGTTCACGAGGGGCCACATTCTATTAAAAAAAAATTCAAAGTCTTCATCCGGCCATGAACTCCACCCTATTTTAAAAAAAAAAACCTTTGGTTCGGGCACTCCTTCTCGGGTGACTATTTTTGAAAACCCTATGTAACCACCTACGAGATTTTCGAGGGCTATAATCATGCCTTAGCATTCCCGGCATGATTCAAATTCACTTGTGGAATTTGTTTTACGCTCTTCCTCTTCGGAAAGCAAAACAATAGTACACTTTTGTCATAGAAAGTTTGAATGGGGACTGAGAAGAACTCGAAGACAATTTTTGTCTAGCATTCTTCCCCATCAACTCCCTACCAAGGACAATCCTCGATTTCGAGTAGGATGAGAAGGAGTCCATAGGTGCAGCCTGGGCCCGGGTTCACAACGTTAAATTCTTGCCGCCTAGATTTGTCATTACTCGATAGTGTGCTTTTGCAACTCTTTTTATTCGGTCTCGACATAAACGCTGCCTATGCCTTGACATGACCGTTGGAGGGTGATTTGCATGTGAACCTACAACAGAATAGAGGAAAAAAAAAACTTCACCACATCCTAGAGAAGTACGCTTCTCCCGTTGTAGAACCTATTCCCTCCACACCGAGGACATGTCAAGTTTGAGGAGCCCTCATCGGTCGAACTATTCCCCATACCATCATTAGAACCGATTTGTTGAGCCTCTCTCGAACCACGAACAACACCGAAGGAAGGAATGCTTAGTCCTTTCGGTTCGCAATGAATTCAAGGAGGCTGATGGAACCTCGTAAACCGAGGTGCGCTTTTAGACTTTCATATCTATCACATCCTTGATTTCAATCTTCTCATAGGCTACCCTCTCGAAAAAAAAAAGCTTTTTTCACGAAAAACCTATAGAGAGAAGCCATGATGAGAAGTTGGGAAAGATTGCTTTAAGCCACACACTTAGACATCCTAAAAAAGCATCTTCCCAACCAAAACCCGCTCGAGGAGGCGGTTCAGAACTCTATTCGCTTCACCCAAGTTGCTTCGCATCTTAGTGAAACGAATCACCTATCGCCCTCACACGAACACAAGTCATGTCCTCCGGCCGATTGAGAACCTCATGTGCTATGGACATGCGCGAAGCAACAACTCTTGAGACCAAGCGAGAAAATCTATTTTTGAGCATAACAAGTTGTCAATTGAGACTTCCTACATGCTCACCTTTGGGTCTTCTTGAGTTTGTCTTGCTTCTAGCCGAAAGCTTCGATGAAGATCACAACCATCTCTTGGTTCTCTTTGTAAACCTTTTTAAGAGAATGGTTGCAAGTCTCGTAGTAGCATGATGACGCTAACCTTGCAGCTTGAGCGTAATGTTAAATTCTTAGTGGTGAAACTGGGAACTTCACCACCATCATTACAAGATGTTTTCCCGCGGTCAAACTTATGACCATAACTCAAGCACTACCGGGAGATACCCCGGACTATCAAAAAAAAAAAAATATAATAATAATAATAAAAAGTTTATGTGTCTCTTATTATTGTCATAAAAAAAAATTCTCATAAAAATAATAATAATTATCTTATCTCTCTTTTCAAATTTAAAAAAATAAATTTTATCTCTCTTTTCAAAACAAAAAAAGCAACAATAATAAATGTTTTATCTCTCTTATTATTTCGTCATAAAAAAAAAGTTTTCCCTGCTTTTATTTTCATAACAATAATAATAATAATCCTTTTTTTCTCTTGTTAATAAAAAAGCAAGAACATGTTATCAAGCTAGTATGCACCTTCTGCATTCTTGTCGCTAACCATTTCGGTGGAGATCGATTAAGAAGAGGCATGCGGCGCCGAGAACATGGGGGCCACATCAAAAAAAAAAAAACTATGATGCCCATGGGTGATGGAAGATGCTCAAGAGGAGGAAGGACACGCACACTTGACTTTTACACAAAAAGTCTAAGTGTGGGGGAAGATGGTGACAATCCCAAGTTTCATCCACGAGGGGATCATACAAAAAAAAAATGATGATGAGTGAATAAAAGATGATGTCAGCCTTGCTAAAAAAAAAAAAAAAAAAAAAAAAGAATTGAGAAAAAAAGAGAGATAAAAAAAGAGATAAAAAAAGAGAGAGAAGAGAGAGGTAATAAAAAAAAGAGAGAATAAAAAAAAAGAGAAGAGAGAGGTAATAAAAAAGAGATAAGAGAAAAAAAATATAAGAATGTTGTTGAAAAGAAAAAGAAAATAGAATAGAAAAAAAAAACAATAAGAGAGGGAGGAGTAGGTTGGCCCCACATGGTCAAGATAAACATCAATGAGTCGCTTTGACTCCACCCTTCATTGCTTCAAACAAGCAAGAAGGGCTCGCCTCTCATCCTTTTGCTACTATCATCAAGACCCATGGCCCACACACACGTCATGTGTGTGTATGGCCTAGCCTTGAGATGCACACGGCTGAGCCCATCATGCAAACCACAAATGACAACTTCGATGCTCCATCCACTTATGTTGTTTGGTACTTATACTGTGTATGCAAAGGTAATGTTCACCATCTCCTCACTCATTTTTGTCTCCATGAAAATAAAACTTCATGCTTCCCTTGATATGACACATGCTTTGAGTTTGGGTGTATTCTATAGGTACATCCATAGGTCTTTTTAAATTGAGCGTGGTGCTTAGGTTAAAAAGATCTCCTTTAATCCGAACTTTGACTTGGTGTCGAGCTAAGTTAATGAACTTAGAGTTTTGCTATCATGATCTTTGGGAATATCTTATGTTGGAGATGAATCAAGGCTATGCTTACACTTTGCCTCTTTTATGAGCCTTGCTTGAGTCATGATGAGGTGAACAAATAAAAATAAAAAAAAAAAAAAACTAAATAATAATCATAATAAAGGCTCCACGGTATCCTTTGCCGATAGAGCAAGTTGTTGTTTTTGTTTTGTTTTCTTTGTTTAAAATAAAACAGTACAAGAATAAGTGTGGGGAGACCTCTCAAGCATGCAATTACACCCATCCGAGATCTCCCCAAAGACAAATGCACGAGCGCCGAGAAATTCACGATGGAGAAGGACAAGACAAACAACTACCATTAACTCCTTCCTCTTCAAACGGTGGTTTGTGCCACTCCCTCTCTCATCCTCCTCCATAAAGTTTTGAGGTCTGAAATTAAACAAATTAAAAAGACAAAACTTCTTGAAAAAAAAAAACTCCATCTCTAGTCTACCAATTGAGAAATGGCATGCATACTCTTTATTCCTCGCCAAAACCATTCTTTGATGAGCAACTACCTGTTAGGGACCCCATGTTCATCTAAACAATTGAGCTTTGAGATATGGTAGAATGACTTGACACTTGCTCTCTTATGCAATGAGACTTGGTTTTATCTTCAAAATTTAAAATAAAGCATGCTCATGGTTTGACTTAGCCAAATCCTACCAAAGCCTGAATTATGATAAGAATATCCACTATAGCTACTTCCCTCTTGTATTGAGTTTTGTCGGGCTCAGTTGATCCGCGTTGAGAGAGAGGCTCATACTCCCAAGATCGAAAAAACACGCATTACACCCACATATACACGCCGGTTCTCACAATGAGAATTGCGCACAACATGCATCTTTACCATCCACAAAATAAGTACTCCATTCATTATATCATGATCATCTCCTATTATCAAGAAAAATGCAGAGAGAAAGATACAGACTATGAGAAAAAAAATAATAAGAGATGAAAAATGGACACATGTCCGAGGGCGGTAGAGCCCACATCTCCAAAAAAAAAAGAAAAACAAAGAATAAGAGATGAAAAATGGACACGTGTCCGAGGGCGAGTAGAGCCCACATCTCCAAAAAAAAAAAGAAAAAAAAAAAGAAGAAGAAGAAAAGCGGCCTCTATCTCTCGAGAAGCATACAAAAAGAAAGGAAAAGGATCATGGGTCAAGGAGTAACCACAAAGAAAATATATCATCAATATTCTCCACACACTTTTGCACATTTCGATCTAAGGGTAGGGCACTTTTTTCCCTACGATCCGAGCTTGACCCGACAAAACATATACAGAGGTAATGCGTATGCAACACTCCACTCCAAGGATCCACAAAACCCCCGTAAAAAGTTAGGATGAGTGAGAGTGAAGAGTGCTTTGGCAAAGGAAAACACAAATGAGTGACTATGTGAGAATCAACCATGGAGCATTGCTATTTTATCTTAAAAAAAAAAAACCAACCAAGTCTTTGCACATGAGTAGTAGCAAGGAGATACGATTTCATGACCGTTCCATTGCTCAATCGTCCCAAGAAAACATGGTAGCCACTCTTGAATGCTCACAAACCGGATGAGGCCCTAATAACTTGTATGCGGGTCTACATCTTGGAGATTGAACCACTTTTTAGTCCCTATGCCTTCACTTTCGAGGGGCGAGCAAAGGACTAAGTGTGGGGGAGTTTGTTGGCGGTCATTAACTACATATTTTATACCGTCAACATTAGTATAAAACTACCAAAACACAATAGTGATAGAGTTTTGAGCTAACCTTTTCCACAAGTTTTGGTACTTCACTTGTTTTTGGGGGGCAATGTTGAAAACATATATATATTGGGCCAAAAGCAAAGGAAAATATACAAGATAAAAATGGCCCAAAGCAAAGCAAGGAGAAGAGAGGAGAAATGCCCATAAATATGAATATCAACATCTATACATAAGCCCAAGAAGTCGAGGCCCAAATCCAACATGAAATCATACCGGGCTGCAGGGACATGGGTTTAGTATTTTGGGCATAACTTTCTCATACGAAATCGGATTTCATGATCTACCGGTCAAAACGAAGCTTACTCCGAGGCCCACGCACTCCTACAAAATTTCAGGCCAAACGGCCCATATCTTGTGCGGGCGCACACCAAGTGGTGCGCACCGCACCCGTATGGAGGCTGCGGTTCGGGCCCATCCTTCTCGAGGCGGTTCATCACTTTCCAAAAAGTGTGTTGCCGACGTTGGTTGGTCGGTTTGGGCTGATTAGGAAGGTGTTTCAAGGTCGGTTTGGTTGCTTCCATATGAGGATGGCCATCTTCCAAAGAGCCCCCTCCTCTCTACCTATAAAAAGGAGGCTCTCTCCCTCATTCAACACACACCAATTCCAAGGGCAAGAGTCTCTCCCTCTCCTCTAAGAGAGCTCTCCCCTCTACTCTCCTACCTCACTCCAATGGGCTTAGGCTCACATTAGTAGTAGAGATCGACGGAGGAGAGATGTGAGGGCGGGAGCGGGAAGTGCTTGGACTTGTCGGCGACTCCCAAACTTGTACCTCGGTGGATTCGTGCTCGGCTCCCTCATGGGATCTTGGCTAAGTAAGTTTCCACGATTCCGATAACCTTTATTATCTCATGTTTATCCAAGCATTATCTACTCGTTTACGGGATTGATAGTCGTCCTTGTGGCGGTGCTCACGGTAGAAGGACCCCGGGGGCGGGTAAGCCTTGTATACACGCCGGAGTAATAATCACTAGTGTAGACGTGGTGTGCGGGCTAGGGGTTGCCTATCTTTTTGTGGCGCATCCCACGGTTGAGGGGGTAGCGGCTGGGGTTGTGACGACCTTGTCCGTCCCTTTGTAATCCCCCACGTTGGGTGTGGCGCGCTACAAATGCCGATCTCCATCCTAGTTTGGGCGTTGCGGTGCGAAGTGAACAAGTAGCTCTAAAGCGAGGCTATCCATAGATCTTAAAGGTGTACCGAATCCTTCTCAATAATCCTCCCCATCTTTGGTCTTGTGTGTCCTTGGGCGAACTAGTTAGGAGAGAGTACCTCCGTTCCTCGTGGAAAATACGATACCACGAATATTTCCTGTGAAAGCTACAACGACAATTACATGCGCTTGCAGTTCTTCTACGACGTTAAGAAACGTCAACAATTACCATCATCCCAACCATGTGTACAAGTTGAACAAGGCATTGTATGGGTTGAAGCAAGCACCTAGAGCATGGTATGAGAGGTTGAGAGACTTCTTACTCAAGAAAGGCTTCAAGATGGGCAAAGTTGACACTACTCTATTCAACAAGAAGATTGGGAAGGATTTGTTTGTCATGCAAATATATGTTGATGATATCATCTTTGGATCAACAAATCAAGAATATTGTGAAGAGTTTGCTAAGATGATGGCAAAATAATTTGAGATGTCTATGCTTGGAGAGCTCACATATTTTCTTGGTCTTTAAATCAAGCAAATGAAGAATGGCACCTCCATTAGTCAAGGGAAATACATTAGAGACATGGTCAAGAGGTTTGGATTGCAAGATGCCAAGGGCATCAATACACCAATGGGTACCAATGGATCATTGGACAATGATGAGAGTGGCAATATGGTTGATCAAAGGTACTATAGGTCATTGATTGGAAGCTTACTTTATGTGACCGCTTCTAGGCCCGATGTGATGTTTAGTGTTGGCAAGTGTGCAAGATTTCAATCCTCACCTAGAGAGAGTCATCTCACCGCATCAAAAAGGATATTGAGGTACTTGAAGCACACACAAAATGTTGGGCTATGGTATCCCAAGGGGTCAAACTTTGAGCTTATTGGATACTCGGACTCCGACTATGGAGGATGCAAGGTTGATAGAAGAAGCACAAGTGGCACTTGTCAATTCCTTGGAAGATCTCTAGTATCTTGGTCCTCAAAGAAGCAAACCGGTGTGACACTTTCAACCGCCGAGGTCGAATACATTAGTGCCGGTAGTTGTTGTGCACAGTTGCTATGGATGAGATCAACTTTGAAGGATTATGGATTTGATTTTCATCATGTGCCATTGTATTGTGACAATGAGAGTGCTTGCAAGATGACTCAAAACCCGGTCCAACATACAAGAACCAAGCATATTGACATAAGGCATCACTTCATAAGGGATCATCAACAAAAGGGTGACATTGCTATCCAACCTATTGGCACCGAAGATCAATTGGCCGATATCTTTACAAAGCCACTAGATGAGAAGAGGTTTTGCAAGCTAAGAAATGAGTTGAATATCCTTGACTTCTCCAACATGAGTTGAATGCACCCCACTATCATGACATGCCCCTACATCAAGCAAAGCAAAGGTAAAATTGTTTGGCATGGCATTCATAATATCTAAGGACTTGTTAAAACATATAGACATATAACTTGTGCATTAGGAAGCATTCATGGAAAATAAAAGGATTTTAATGTATGTATGCCATCACTATTGCTCTTTATGCTTGATTGATCTAGTGATGACATATGACATGTTTATGGGCTTGCAATCTCAAGTGTTGAATTTGGCTAACTTTTCACACATATATAGTTCAACATAGGCAAGATAACCCTTGTCATGAGGTGTGAAGAAGCTTGTCTTTGGTTCAAACCGAAATATATGTTTGACAAGTGTTCCAAATTTGACCAAATTTGAGCACTATTCTCTCTTCCATAACACAACATGGTCATACCTTTTGTGGAAATTGTCGACAAAGGGGGAGAGATTAGTGCATGAAAGGTTTTTGGAAAATTAAAAATTTCACATGTTTTTTGAAAACCTCTCATGTGGTTCATGAGTTTTACAAGTGGTTCACACAAGTAGGGGGAGCAAGCTCATAGACAATTTGTTGCATTTGGTTGTGCACTAACATATGACTTGCTCATTGCACATGTATTTAAATTCTATATACATGCTTGTGTGGTGTATGCTAGTTCTTACAAAATTAAACTTTTTCAAGTGGTTGATAACTAGCATGCATAGGAGCTAGCTAGATTTTCTAATTTCCGCTCTTAATTCAAGTACCTTGCTCTTAATGTGATCTCACGTGGTACTTTGAGTTTTTGATGAAAATCTAGTTACCTTGATGCTTGTATGGTGAAAATGGCGCAACTCGATTGGTATCACGCTTCAAAGGTCCATTTCTCTCACCTTAGGCATCATTTTGGTAACATAGCTCACCCTCAATTTCAATATTCATACATGTATGCAATGCTTCGTTCCAAACTCATATAGCATACATGTAGGGAAGCTCATGCTACCAAAATCGAACTATGATGTTTGTCCAATCCTATGATTGTAAGCAAAATGCTTGGACAACCGTTGTATGTTCAAAAACCTTAACCATAAAACCTTTATGCGGGTTGTCACCAATTATCAAAAAGGGGAGATTGAAGATCTCTAGTTTGGTTTTTGGCTAATTAGTGACACCTAAGGACTAATCTCTCGATGCTAAGTGTTTGACTAGATTGGAGATTGGTCGATGGGAGAAAGTTGGTGCATGGTGTTCATGAAGGATGGATCGAGGTGATCCAAAAGATGATCAAGCATGCAACTTCGGTGTAGTTTAGGAGATCAATTGACCCCAAGGCAAAGGTATAACCATAGGGCTTTTGATTTCACACTCAAGACACCATAGAGGGTGTGTGAGTGGTTATAGGATTGATAAGCCGTACTATAAAGAGGGGAAACTTATCGCATATCGATCCTCCAGTGCCTCTAGGTTCAAAATTCATTTGCATGCATTCTAACCTAGAGAGCTAACTTCACGCTTGGTAAAATGTTTTGAAAACGCTAACATAGTGGTCGGTGCTCTTCGACGTGTTGGTAACATAAGACAAGTGACGGAAGTTGGAACAAAAATCGAAACGACGCAAAGTCGACACTTCAGCGCAAAGAGTGACCTGCGCGCCCGACGCTGCCGGGCGCGGCGCCCGGCGCGCCGGCCAAGAAGGTTGCGGATCGACGGCGCTACCGACGCTGGCCCGCGCCCCCACGCCTCGACGCTGGCTCGAGGGAGTCCCGGGGCCGCGCACACGGGCGAGGTCTCGCCGTGGTTCGTTGAACGGCGCTCGACGCTGGTACCGGGCGCTGTCTGGGCCGCTGGCCGGACGCAATAGCCCGCGAAGCATGTCACGGAGGTCACCGGCCGCGCGCCGACGCTGACGGCCGCTGGCTACCGCGCTGGTCTGGCGACAAGAAGCCACAAGGGGTGCCTTGGCAGGCCGGTTGGCACTTCGCGCCCCGCGCGTCCGGCAGTGGTATTTTTTCGACGGTTCGAACACAACGTTCTATTTCGAATGGGGCTGAGTAAATATGTGTTTGGCCGGCCTTGGGAGGTCCCTCTTTCTTTGGCCTGGCCCCACATATCCCACCCTCTTGAGCCTGAGAAAACATCCTCCTCCCTCACTCCCTTTGCTTGTGAGCTTCATTCAAGTGAGTTGAGGTGATCCAAGTGGTCTTTGCTTTGATCTTTGCATCTAGAGGCGCTTGGGGATCGTTGTGAGCCGGTTGGTTTCTTGTTTCTCTTGGAGACACCGCTCCTAGCCGCTTGGTGGATTGGTGGAGTTGTTGGCAAGAAGAGATGATTGTTTCTTGGCCACCTCCGGTTGATTTATGAGAGGATCACGCGCACTCCTGCGTCGGGAAGACAAAGTGCAAGGAATACATTGCTCGTGTCTTGGGTACCACACTTGTTGAGTGGTGTGTTGAGGCTAGCAAGGGCACCGCCAGCTCAAACACCATCCTTGTGTTGGTCGGCACAACCGAGAGTAACTTGTCGGTGTACAAGCGAACTCCGGTGAACAAATCGACTTGTTCATTGTCTCCGATGTGTGGATCATCACCTTCGTGTGATTGATAGTTCATCTTCTTCCCGGTGATTGGTTGACATCCTCTACACGCCGGTATAACAAGCCTCTCACTCTTGCTTTACATTCCTAGTTTACTTTGAGTAGAGAGCTAGTATTTGCCTTGTGTAGTTGTTCTTGCTAGCATAAGGATCATATTAGGATTGTTCATTAGCTAGAGTAGTGACATAGACTTTGTGTGGACTAGAGATCATAGAAATATTTAGTCTTGTCACTAGAAGGCTTGCAAGACCTCTAGAGCTAGCGCGCAAACCGCTTTTACGCCGTGTTTTATACTAATCGGTTTGTTTAGTTGAGCTTGTAGAAAATTTTTATAGGCTATTCACCCCCCTCTAGCCATCTAGGACCTTACAGAGGCGAAGGATGACGACGGACATGACCGCGGCAGCGGCGGCCCGGCCGGCCGGCGTGCTTGGCGCCCTCCTCCTTGGGCCTGTTGGGCCCCTTGCCCATGGGTCATGACATGATACAATGCTTTTCGCCGCCATCGTGCCCGATTTTCAAGATCCAAACACACTCGGGATGAAAAGGAAAATGATATAATTTCTGGTTTTCCCCGTTGTTTTTGAGTTTTTTCCCGATTTTCATGCCTAAACGAAAAACGGAAGTGGTACCTAAAAAAATGAAATGATAATGGTAAAAATAAATGGAAATGAAAGCGAAAACAATTTTGCCCTCTTCCAATCGTTTTCGAAGATTCTCGTATTTAAAGCGTTAATTTACCGTGGGGTAATTACTAAATCAAAGGCACATGCAAGCAACATGCACATAAGGCAATTTTTTTTTTTTTTTTTTTGTAAACTAACTATATGACAAGGATTGCACACATATGGAAACAACCTCTACTGAACAAGAAGCTCTAATAATTCATGTTTTTATCGCTATGCTAGGTCAAGTCAACTTAAAATTTGATCGCTTATTTGTGTCATTGTCAAGAACTGTGGTGATTTTGCGAAGTTATATGGCTCTTCTCATTTCCTATAGTTTGATGTGTTTATCGCTTTTTTAGGATACCGTTATCATAGATTTTGACTGTTATCACCGTATTTCCCTAGCTTCATTTCCAAAGTTTGTAGCTAGATTATTTCAAAATAATCCTAAAAAGTTATGAAAGAATCCGGTGCAATTCATGAAGCTAGGCATACAAAAGTTAATTTAAACTATAGGAATCTGAGAATTATTACTTGAAGTCTACAAGCACAGTAAAAACTACAAACATACTACCTTTTAGGTAAATGTTACAATCGAAGTCTACAAACACATTATAATACAAAACCACCCTCACAATTTTTCTTCTGTCACCAGCGGGTCACATAGATGAAGAGCATGCCTAAAGAGGTGGAGATTGTAACATGGGTAGCCACACAGGGATATGCAACGCGAGACTGCAACGCGAGACCGACGACCGTTCTTACGTCGAGTCTAAGTTAGACACCGTTTCTATGTTTCTGAATTTAAGCAATATATGTCTTTGTGTTCAGGGTAAACAAGGAAGGTCCCAACTATGGTCGCATGCATCAGCTAGTGACAGTTTTTTAAAATGATTTTTGGCCATTTCTTATTACAATTTTGATTCAAAAGTTCATGCACGGTGTTCTGATTTTTAGTGGGATGGTAGTGGATGCCTAGGCTAGTATTAGGAGGACAGTACGTGAACCTAATGTTAATGCATAGGTGAATCAAAATGGATAACTAATGAAAAATTTATCAATCCTTGTAAAGTAGTGCATTACAGGTCTAGGTTGTTTAGTCCTATTTGGGATTGTCTACATTATATAGAGGCTCTAAATATTTTGGTCCATATTTTGCCTTTTGGTGCTGATTTTGAATGTATATGTTGTGTAATCGTCCAAGTTTGTAGCTCGATTATTTCAAAATAATCCTAAAAGTTATGAAAGAATCCGTTGCAATTCATGAAGCTAGGCATACAAAAATTAATTTAAACTATAGAAAATTGAGAATTATTTAAAGTCTACAAACATACTACCTTTTAGGTAAATGTTACAATCGAAGTCTACAAACACATTCTAATACAACTACCCTCACAAACTTTCGGTCATATAGATGAAGAGCACACCTAAAGAGGTGGAGATTGTAACATGGGTAGCCACACGGGACATGCAGCGTGAGACTGACGACCTCGTTCTTCGCGCAGACACGAGTCTAAGTTAGATGTCGTTTCTATGTTTCTGGCTTTCTTTTCTCATTAATTTGAATTGCTTGCCACGTCGCCATAATACTTACATTTTTTAGATAAAAGATAATACATCTATCAACCAATAGAATTAGCCAATTATTATAATAGGTAGCCCATAGGCTAGCACATGAGCTGTAAAAATATTAAAATGCCTACATAGCAATGTATTTAATAGGGATATAAACTCTATAGTGGCTTCTCTGATGAGTGTGCCCTAACACTAACAGGGCCTAAAACTACATTAAAATATGGTTGTATTCCTTAAAACGTAGTCGAAATCTTTACACGGACTAAAACCATTGCAACATAGCATTAAATATGAGCCTAGAATTTATTAGATTTAATTAAATAAAAATGTAACCAAGCCCATATTAAATCTAACACCAGATCAGCCAGAGATATTTGACTCGGTCTTACTTTGCCTGTGAGCCTCCGTTCTTTTGGGCCATCACCATCTTCAGCAGCTTCCTGTGCTCCTGCTTTCACCACTTCAAGACGGTAGAGAGGAGTTTTTGTTTTGGTAGGTGGGGAAGCAAACGGAATTGAATCGGACCGGAAGGGGAACGGAAAAGCAGCTAGCTGAATCAGAGTATCAGACATCCCAACGTGCAGGAAGCTGCTGTACAACAGAACACTATGTACAACAGGAGAAAGTCCACGTTACGTCCTTTTAACTTCTGCGAAAATCTGTTTTTTTTTTCTATGTACTATAAAAACAGACAAAATATCTCACTCAACTTTTAAAACCATTCATATTACCTATTGTGTCTGGTTATAAGCGATTTTAAAGGCAATTTTGTCTTTTTTCTTTCTTTTCTTTTTTCTTTTCTTCTTTATTTTAGCTAAATCTTTTTTTAAACCATAGTAAATCATAAAAATTATAAAATGAAGAATATAATTTTGTCAACTTCACAAGAGTAGACCTACACAATGAATATATATAATATGGCATGCTTTAGTATAAACTTTTTTGCTATAGCTTTAGATCTATGCTTTTTATAATTAGAAGGAATAATTCATAGTTGCAGCTCGTATGGTCTAATTATGGTGAAAAATTCTATGGTGGGGTAATAATTGGTATATGCTTGAACTGTAGCAGCTATAGTTTGATAGGGTTTAACAGACATGGTCAATAATATGAATTCAACCTGCCATATTTTATAAATATATACTCTGCTATTAGAAAGTAATCCTTAAATTTATATCTAAATTATCTACCACTTCATTATAAAAGATAAATTAAAATAATGTTAAAAAATTACATCTAAAGTAATTACACATTTATGTTAGCAGGGGCAGACCACAACAACACAGTGATGGTCTGAAGCACATGGGACAGATAAAATCAGTGGCGCCAAGACAAAAGGTGCACCGTGTGCGCTACACATCGGACAATCTTTTCCTTCTCCCGCTTCTTGCACTTTATTATTATGACAACTTGCAGTGTGTATCGAAACAAAACAGAGACAAAACAAACCACACAAAAAACAACCAGAGAACGAAGCGATTGAATAAGAAAGTGTAGTATTCCCTCAATTCTAATTATAAGACTTTCTCGGTTTTTCTATATACATACATTTTCTTTACTGTGCATCTAGATACAAAGTAAAATATATATAATTAGAAAAGCTAGAAAGTCTGTACGAAATAGTAGCAGCACGTATTTTATTATATAGTATTCTGCCACGAGTGCAGAAGGTGCAATCCACTGCCAGAGATTGTTTGCTGACTCGGCGGTTGCTATGCTATTGCCTCGCCGACTTCATGCCCGGCGGCGTCCAGCACCACCGGCGGCGTGCGCGATGCCGATGGCGCCACGAGTCACGAGCATAATCCCCACGTTAAACGCGACGCTTAACGCAAGCGACATTAAGTACATCCCGGGCTGAGCATCAGCTGTCGCCGACGGAGACGACGCAGAGGCCTATCATGGGAGCCTCCATTTCTCTGTGTGCTGACTGCTGAAAGCCTGTAACGTGAGAAGCACCGACCGACCTGCACCTGCTCATGGTAAAACCATTTCCGTGAATGAAAAAGTATTTCTTGTTGTAAACAGAGATTTTCTTTCTGAATTGGATTGGATGTGAGGAACTGATCGAGGATGCATGTCCTGTCCTCCGAGCGAGGTTCAAGAGAGCAGGGACATACCTTCCCAGGTTCTTTTCCTTTCTGGCCAAGCTTGTCACGAACAGAGACGGACGAGGCAGGCCTGTATTTATACCGAGGAGTACAAATTTAGTAGACGGAGTATCCGCTACAGGGTAGATTTTGCACGTCGAAGTATCCGCATGCGGCAGTGCTTGGAAGTCCCCGTCCTCTGTTTCTATCACTATGAAACATCTTTTTGGGGGTTTTGACTCATCGTCCGTTGTCACCAACTAACCGCCACTTTTGCTTACGGAGGACCGTACGTCTATAATAGGATACGGAGGACCGTACGTCGAAAATAGGATACGGAGGATCGTGCGTCATAAATAGGATATGTCCTAAAAAAAAAAAAGGCCATATTTAGCGCCTGCTTCACAGAAACTTCGATAGGAGTCATACTGAGTATTGTTACAGCTAGTAAAAGGGCCATACTGAGTATTGTTACAGCTAGTAAGGGCCACACTAAAAATTAGCAGCTAAAATTAGTACGAGTGGATTTAAATAGACCTGCTAATAATTTTAATATTAGCTAGAGAGCTGCTAACTATTAATTTCATTAGTAGGTTTAAAGTTACTAATAGGTGTTAATAGTTCATATGCATCAATGGACTATACAACCACCTACTAGCAGCTGGAGATTCAAACAATCCCTTGCTAAAAACTAGCAATTAGTTATTACTCTCTCCGCCCCAAATAAAAAGATTTACAAAGTTGTAAGTCAACCAAATTTCTAGAAAAATACATCAAAATTTATGACATCAAATTAATATCATAGACGTACCATATAACATAGTTTTTTATAATATGCTTATTTTGTGTTATGGATGTTGTTGTTTTCCCCCTATAAAAGTTAGTCGAACTTAAGATGGTTTGACTTATACCAGTTATAAGAATTGATTTATTTGAAGACGGAGGGAACAGCTAGCTAATTATAAAGTTATTAGTGTTTCACTTTTCGCTAAAAAATTCTCTTTTCCGGTTCCAGCATGACAATGACTCCGATAGATCTGATATTCCAATGCCGTGGCGTGGCGAGGCGACGGATCGAAAGATGATGATGATGATGATGCAACACAAACTTTGGACAGGGGGCACAGCAGCTACTCCTATGTCAAGAAGCTTGCCTCTTGGCCTCTTGGGCCTATCCCCACTCCCAGCCCCAAAAAGAGACAGGACGTGTCTACTTTTATTTTATAAATTGTTTTGATTTTTTAAGGTACATAACTTTTTTCTGTACCCTAGATATACACTATTTATTTAGATAAATGATAAAATCCATATTTATATATATAAAAGGACAAACCGCTTGTAATTTCAAACACAAGCAGACTGTCTCCAATAAAAGCACCGTACAATAACAAGCATTAGGGTATCTACTATGGCCTATGTCTAAAAAAAAAAATAATAATTCCAGATTTAGGCTCAGTCAAACATTCTTAAATTTGACTAAACATATAAAAAAATTCTATCAACATATGTATCTCTAAATAGTTTTTTTTTGCAAATTTATAGTACAATTTGTACAAACATCGACGCTACCATATACACACCAGTATAAGCACATCCGAAAGGTTGAACCAATAAATCTTGAGATTGACAAAGCCACAGTAAGTGTATTATTGTTCAACCACTGAATGAACAACACAATCTTAAAATAAACTCAAAAACAAATACAAGCATCCACATAAGGTCAACGATCTGAAGCCAGATATAGGTGCCACCAAAAAAACCTAAACTGTTGAGCTTCGATCAATTTGCTCCAAATATGTTTATTTTGAAATAATTTCAATATTTATCTAATGATACCTATTAATTATCATAAATTAATTTGAGTAAACTCGAGATTGATTGGCTCATTGACTTATTGAATGCCAATCTTTCTGCGGTGGAGAAAACAAGAATGGGCAATCACATTCATACTAGCAATCGACCACCCTTTCCATATGGACAAAATGACAACAGATGAAATGTGTTACCATCATCGACATCAGTCAAATGTTTACATAAACATCCATCATGGATGTTCGAATGCTCCATTGTCAAACTTCAGTAAACAACACTAGTTCCTACTTCCTGTGTTTCATGCTCCGCCTGGCTAGCTTTGATCCGACCCATCTGAGAGGTCAGTAGATCATGCACTCTTTCCTTTAGCTGGAGAGACAAAAGCATATTCAGTCTAAATTTAAAAGGGCCTGGTAGTCGCTACCATAAGCAATAAGTAGTCACTACTCAATATGAGGCTGGCACAAGAATAGCTAACCTCTTTGATGCGATTTCACTCTGCACAGATACTCGGAGAGCGCCTTCTGGCCCCAATCTTCTGTACTGTGCTACATCAGCATCAGCATCGTGAAAGCTTATGGGCTCTTTCTTTCCCAAAAGATCGCATTTGGATATAACATCCAGCCATAGGCGGTCTCTGAATCTGTCCTTAATATGCTTGTATGTGATGTACTGCCAAAAAAGAAAAAATCAGGTTAAGTGCAATCCTTTGAATCTCAGCAATGTGAAACTTGTGATTTCATATATCTGAACACGTGGCGAAGAATTTTCTTTTGATTGACCTAGGGAAGCGTATTTCTGGTGTCCCCTATAATGAGCATAGAAGACACTAGAAAATTCAGACAAGTAAAAGATGTACCTGATCGGCCACTGAGGTCCCACAGTCTTCTGAGAGATCGTGCACATACAGGACAGCGATAGGTAGATAAGAAAGGACAGCAAGTGTCAATCTCTCTATGTTATTTCTGTCATCTAAAAACAGAGCAAAAAACGATCAGAGCTTTTAATTTGGTGCAGTAGTATGTGTGTCCAACAAGCAATAAACTAAAATAAAAAGATGAAGAAGATACACACTATGTAAATGACAATCATTCTTAATTTTACTAGAAACCATGTTACAGTATTGTTTTATCAGGCACAAAGGAAATTAATCGTCCGAATATAATGACAAAAATATCAGAAATTTACACATGAAAATTACACTGCCTCTTAAGGGAGTGCTTTGAAAGCCAAAGTCTGACTCACCATCATGCCTCGTCAGGAGTCCTGGAGTGTCTGTAACCTGCAGAAGGATGCCTTTATTCAGTTATGATGAAAAGCAAAGGAAGCAAAATTGGTGTCAAGTCTAATGGTTCTTTGATCATGGTAAGAAGAAAGGCAATTGCTTGAACCTGAAAACGTTCGTGATTGGATACAATGTGACCCATTAGAATGCCTCTTGTTGTGAATGGGTAGCTGCAGACCTGCAGAAATACAGTAGGATGAGAGGTATTTAGCAATCTGCAAACTGTATATTATAGAGAATACTATTGCAGCCACAAATGGTGACACAGTACAAACTCAAAAATCAGAACCCATAGGCATTTTTTTCCAAGAATGTAATTTCAATAAAAGTAAACTTTATGCTACTAAGTCAAGCCACTCATAGATGTTAACTGAAACTCACCAATGAACAAGGAAAATTCTTTGACACAGGAACACACTGGATGAAGCGTGAACATTAAAACTACTGTTTGGTAAGAACTAGTAACTGGTAACTAACAGTTAACAGCTCAAACAACGATCACAACTACTTCTGGTTACACACTAGCAATAGAAAGTTGCTTCTGAAACTGTGTCTACCATCTATCAACATACAAACTGTGCTGAGCATTACCTCAGGTTTTCCAGATGATAGAATGCGGACTAATGATGACTTCCCCACATTGGGTGATCCAACTAGACATAGTGTTGGAATATGTAGATCAACAACAGGCATAGAACGCAAAGCCTGTAGTAACTCAAAAAATAACCACAAATCAAATTAAAAAATTTAGAAGCCTGAATAACAACAACGGAGCTTGGGACAAAAGGCTATGTTGTTGTTGTTGCTGTAGAAGCCTGAATAACAACAGTGTTAAAAAAGTGTCCAAAATAATTTTCTTATTCTCCAACTTGAAAGAAAGATAACTGCAGTTAATACCTTCGCAACATTTACTAAATCGTCGATGGCATGCTTCCCATGCTGGAAAGTCTCTTCAAGTTTCTTTCTGCCCTAGAAAGGTAGATAGAGACAAAAACAAAGCATTAGCAATGCAACTACAGAATTACTTCAAGAATTTTTTTTTTTGATGACCATAAGACAACGGCGAAGGATCAAAAACAGCAATCGTTTTATACCTCAGTGAGGCGCTCCTCTGCTTCACGCTTTGTTGTTGACTGTCAAGGTCAAATATATACATCAGAAATAAAATTCAATACTATTATATCACAATTCACAAATAAAACAAATACTACCCGTTTTTTCCAGCTAAGGCAGTATCATGATCGTCCAATATAAAATGATAGTTTATTAAATAAAAATTACAGATAGGTATTATATTTTAGATATAGCATCCCCAGTTTTCCTAGAAAATATTTAATATGATGGAACTTAACTTCTGTGATTTTATTAGTTACAAGTGAGAACAAACTGGTAGCAATCATATTTTTGAAAACTGAAACCATGCTTTTTGTAACTTTGCAAAGTGAGATCAAACTAACCCACTGGACTATAAATATGGTGAGATGGTTCGAGGCTTGGCATAACTTTTATGGGTCATGACTCATGAGGTTCATGTATGCGCACACAAAAGAGAGTTTCAGAGGACATGTCTTGACTCTTGAATGTGGAGTCAAATTGATCTTTTTTTTTCTTTGTTAAAAACATCATTGTACATCTTATCTCCGAGTACAGTAAACCAGTATGCATTCCCATAAGATGGAATTATAAATCAATTGGTATACATCACCTTAGCACAGACTGAAGCATGTTCCTTTCCAACAGAAGTAATCCTTTTCCTCAGAGTATCTACACGTCCCTAGAACCTGGCAGGGTACTATCAACAACATCATAATAACTCAACGAGTAGAAGGGAGAAGTATCATAGTATTATTCATGCCAAGTTGATAATTTGTTTCTGTACCATTATGGACAATCTCATACTAATATTCAATATACCAAGAAACCAAAGTTCTGAGAACTATACCTGCTCATAATAACCCTCCCCAAAAGTCAATTCAATGAGAGACCTCTCATATGGATGCAAATCTCTCCTCTTTGGGAAGTTTTCTGTGTATGTTCTCAGTGGTACAGAAAGTTCCTGAGAAACAAAACAGTTCTCAATATCAAATAAATGAACTTACTCAGCAGAGAGACAGGATGATCTGCTTACTTTCATCAAGGCATCAAGCTGTTTCAAGACCTTTGTTCCTTTCACGCTTAGCAATATTTGCTATACCTACATTACATATAAATCATAAAGCAAACATCTCGTCATGCTAAAAGTCCAAAACAAAATGTTACGAGAGCAATCTTGACTCATTCAACAGAGTGTGAATAATAAATGGTCAGATGAATCACACCCTTTGTTGGTGGCACATTTCTAGATTTCCTTTGGGCTGACATCAGTATATCGGTTGCAGGCATCACCATTGGTATTTTCTGAAACGCACCAACAGTCTCTTTGCTTTCTCTGTTCTCCCTGGAATGTGGTAAAGGAGTAGAAGAATAGCAGGTAAGGATGACCATGAAGTTATATGCTATTAGATCTAGATTTTGCCCAAGAAAAGAATTTACATTCATATCATCTAGCTCTCCCTGTAACCTACTGTCCAAAGAATAGCTGCATGTTGCAGAGTGCGCCCGCTGACCCAAGTATACTGATGAAATCCCCAGTTCCGTAGTTGATAAAAAACCTGAGTTGAAGGCAGCACTGGCGGAAATATTAAAAACAATGTATAAAAATTGAAACGACAATGAAACCTACAATAGTAATGCTTGTGGGAGCAGCAGGGTTTTGGTTTCTATCAGCAGTGTGGCTTCGAACCAAAGTGAAATTGTTCTGACACAGTTTGATCTGTTAAAGTAAAGTTCGCAAGCTCTAGCGTGGCAGCATCGGACCATTGCTTCAAAAAACAACCAAAAAATCTGAACTGCCTAAAGACAATTGAGCATAATAATACTTTAATGGGACGGACACCTCACAGTTGGACTCTTCTACAAAGTCCGACTTTTGGAAACAGTCGATGCCACCAGTGTGCTCTGTTCGTTTTAATCGAATCTTACTTTCCCTCTGTTCGATTTGAGGAGTACACTGAAGCTGCTCTCAAACACCTCCCAGGCAACCATTTTCTTTGCTTTGGTAAGGCAAAAACGATGTGGAAACTGGTACTAGTAATAATCCTAGGCAGACAGTCCGCGTGAACACCACGCAGGCCTCAATAGAAGGGACGCGAAGTAAAATCCCTCGCGCAAAGAAGCACCCCACGAGCAGCGACAGCTTGCCCGCGACTAGAAGGCGTCAGCGGTGGTTCAATAAAGCTGGGGAAACCTCTTTTCTAAAAAAAAAGGCGTTGGCGGTGGGCGGGCATTCCGTCGAACACCATCCGTGCGAGGAGCGCGGGAGAGGCGGGCGTAGCTCGTAAGACAAACCTTTGGGGAGGCGACGGTGGCCCGCGCGACTCGCGGGCGCTGAATGAGAGAGGTGCGTGGTGGCGGGAGGGAGGGGCTCGCCATGGCTGGCGCGGCCGGAGGTGTTGGAGGTGGAACACCGCGCGGCCTCCTGCTGTGGCTCGCATGTCGCATCCCTTCGCTTGGCAGCGCAGCAGCACCGAGCGAGCGAGCGACAAGTGCGCGTTATCAAGCATAACGTAGGTGGGCTGCCTATATGGGTTGGAAACGGGAGGCCCACGGTGCACGACGCTGCGCTCCCAACCTCGTCAGGTTGACGACCCCCTGGACGCTGCGCTCCCACCGAGAGCCTCGCATCGGCCTCGCATCGCAGCCAGCCTCTCTCATCTCCACCGGGGTTCAGAAATCCCCGAAATCCCCATTCCAATCGGATTTGATCTTCAGCCTCGGCACCACCCTTCTCCGGCGCCGTCGACCGCGGCCATCTCCGGTGTCTGGTAAGCACCCCTTTGCCTCCCGATTCCTGCATTTTTCCCCTTGCATTTCCTCACACATCCATCTCGATCGGTCCCCATTTTTCACACAGATTGCCCTGTGCCGCCGCCGTCGAACAGCACCTGCTCCGCCGCCGTCCAACACAACCATCTCCGTTGTCTGGTAAGGCCCCTTTGCCTCCCCATCGCTGCATTTTCGGATTCCCCCGCGCACCCCCTCACACCTCCATCTTGCTGGCTCGGTCCCCACTGTTCACAGATTGTTCTCGGAGCGAGACATGGAGGGATGCTCCAAGATGAGCGCCGGCGCGGCGTCCGGCTTCCCTGACGACCCCCTGGTGGATATCCTCTCCCGCGTCCCTGCCAAGTCCGTCTGCCGCTTCAAGTGCGTCTCCAAGGCCTGGCGCGACCTTATCGCCGATCCCGACCACCGTAAGAAGCTCCGCCAAGCCATGCAAGGACTGTTCGTCACCGAGCTTGAGGACAATGAAGTTACCCGTGTCAGTTTCCGTTTCATCGACCTTGCAGTGAGAGCCGTGCCTCTGGACATCGACCCTTCCTTCTCCTTCCTGACGGAAATGACTGGGATCAGGACCTTCTTCTTCTTGGATTCCTGCAACGGTCTTATCCTTTTGGGCATCGTCGGCGGACCAATCATGCATCGGCTAGTGACTACTTCGTGTGCAACCCGACCACAAAGGAATGGTTAGGCATCCCCGCTTGCGGCTACCGTGCAATGTTAAGCCATACCTATTTGGCTTTCGATCCGCCCGTGTCCTCTCACTTTCACTTGGTCCAGTTCCAGATGCCCGATGTTGACATGAAGGTAGTGTCGTTGCATGTTTACTCGTCTGAAACTGGGACCTGGAGTCAAAACCAGTTGGAAGGCCAAATTGATGGACTAAATGAGCAAGGGCCGGCGCAAGGCGTAGTTTTAAATGGATGGGTGTTGCAAGGCCAAATGGATTACCAAAATGAGCAAGTGCAGTGGCAGTTGGTAGGCCAAGTTGATGAGCAAGGGCAGTTCCAGCAGTTGCAAGACCAAATTGATGAACAAAATGAGCAAGGGCAGTTGGAAGGCCAAATAGATGAACAAAATGAGCCAGGGCAGTTGGAAGGCCAAATTGTCGAACAAAATGGGCAAGCGCAGTTGGAAGGCCAAATATATGAACAAAATGAGCCAGGGCAGTTGGAAGGCCAAATTGTCGAACAAAATGAGCAAGCGCAGCTGAAAGACTGGCATAATCAGTTTCAACTAGAGGTTTTTGACTATCATTGTGCCTTTGTTAATGGCCTGCTACATTTGATAGTTTGGGGCTCAGATAGAGAGCACATACTTGTTGTCGATTTACAAGGGAAGGCAAAAAGGATCATCAATGTGCCAGGCATGGCTGAGAGCCAAAGTGACAATACACATTATTTAGGTCAATCCCATGGGCACCTACATTGCGTGACTATAAAGTCGGTTGATGAAATTAATGATATAATATCCATATGGGTTCTTCATGATTATGATAAAGATGAATGGGTGTTGAAGAGGACTGTGAATTCTTTGGATGTCTTTGGAGAAACAGAAGTCACGCCAGAGTATTTTGTGGTTGACATTCATCAAGATTGCAATGTGCTTTTCTTTTTCATGAGGAGACTAATAAGGTGATAGCATACGACATGGACCGTAAGGAAGTGAGTGTGCTTGCCACTTTCCAAGGTTCCAAAGAACGCAGAAGTTTTGCTCGTTACATTCCTATTTCTTAGAATCACCTGCTCTCACAAATAAGCACTAAAAAGTGTGTGCTCTGAAGGTGTGTGCTCTAAGTATGAGCTACCAGGTTGGTTAAATTCCAGTGGACTCAGGTGAAATGTTCTCCTTGTGCTTGGATGTGCCTTAATTTATACTGCAAGTCTGTTGAGACTTTAGATGTATACCTTCTTAATTAGTGCTCATGCTTGGATGTATGCCTTTTTTCATGCTTTTAATCTAATTAGCACTACAAGCCTGTGTGAGACAATTATGTATTGTACCTTTATGGATGTTAGTTATTATTATGTAATGAATGTTGTTGCACGCAAATTGATCAATTTCAATCTTTGGTGATAAGTTTTATAATTGTCATGTTCTTTTGTGGTTGTATTAATGAGCAAATATTTACTGTGAATTTAGTTTGTTTGGTCGTGTTTATTTATGATCAAATAAGAATCATCCTCCATATTTGCTAATGTTGCATGTATGGAATGGTTTCAAACTGAAGCCTTCCGGTTACATAAAATTTTTTGAACTATAAGTCTAATTTGTGCTACAGACAGATGTATTCGAGTCTGGAAGAACATACAAATTTGTCTGTAGCATATCTTATCTTCTTAATAGAACATCGGTTGCATTTGTAAAGAACCTGATCTGCCTGGAAGAATTGTATACTGGCTGTCAGGTCCAAAAAATAGTCCTCTCAAAGAGACAATATTGGACCAATCAGATGCCGAGAGACAACTATTTGCTTATTTCTACATTTCATGAACCCTGAGAAAACTATAATTACAGTTAGCTATAGTCAATTGTTTTCTTTGCATCAATCAATAGTTGAACTTATGGCATTTTTATTTTTCATGTGGCATTCAAATTTAAATCAGTACCCTGAAGTGATTCTGAAACATGTCCTTTGTCAGGAGCTGTTAGCTCCTCGCTGTGAGTTTATGTAACCTAGAGCCATATGAAAAATCTTGACTCGTTGCAGTCTAACATGTATTGTGTGTTGAGGTCAAAATCAGTTTCAGTATGCTGCAGTTATAGAGGTTGCACTGTGGTTTCAGAAAATTCTACTTTGTTTTGTTCCCTTGACTTTTTTTTTCTTCACAGGTTTTGAAGCCACTGAAAATTAATTGAGGTGCAACCTGTAACCGGTGTTGATTTTTGTAACAGGTGTGATGTCTGTCGAGCAAAATTACATGAATCACATCAAAAACTTATGAATTAGCTATTAACTATGTTATGGTATTACTTTTATTTAGAATATATTCCCCAAATCATTATATTTTGAATGTTGTACCGACAGATTGATGGTAACTTAAGATTGTCGTGCTCTGCTTAATTTATGATCTCCTTGTTCATAGAGATGATTTCTGCTGCCTTCCATACTTTGTAAACAGACACAGCTTCTAGTAAATTCAATAGTTGAATCATCCTATCTGATCCATACGTTCAGTAGCTCGAATTTACAAGCTTCAATGCATTCTAGGTGCATTAAAAAGATGGGAAAAAACTGACCTAACACTCATAAAAAGCCATGTCCCAATTGCCTAATCGAACCTTGACTGAAGAATTGTATAGTACATTGGTTCCTCGACTGGCTTCCTCAATGTAGCTTCTGTTGCTGAAGCTCCTTCAGAAGCTTCTCCTGACTTTTTTTTTTCTCTGTCACGATCTATACTGTCCTGACCTATGGAAACCTCTTTGTTGTTGGCATTATCTTCTTCTGGCTTCCTACTTTCATTGCCAGACTGTCCTCTTCTGTGGAAACCTCTTCATTGAAACAGGAAGCTTCACCTGACTTATTTCTCTTGCATGCAAGACTGTCTTGATCTATGGAAACATCTTCACTGTCACCAGAAGGGTTCCCTGACTTTCTTTTTCTTGCTAGTAGGAATCTCTTAATCTATGGGTATATCTTCATCACCACCTGCAGCAGGCTGGGATTGACTTGCATACACCATTCTCAGAATTGATTTGCATACACCATTCTCAGAATTTGCTTCCTCAATTTCAGAATCTTATGGTTTACTCCTTGATTGTGGATCCCGGAAAACTGACCTAATTGAAGATCTCCAATGTTAATAGACCTGCGAATCAAAAAAATGCTTAGTCGGGTGGAAGCCAGTAGTTGACATCGTTGCTCCTAGTCTGAAAACGCCGTATGAGGCTGGCACGTGAATAGCTAACCTCTTTGACACCGATTTCGCTCTGCACAGAAACTCGGAGGGCGCCTTCTGGCCCCAATCTTCTGTACTGTGCTACATCAGCAGCAGCATCATGAAAGATTATGGGCTCTTTCTTTCCCAAAAGATCACATTTGGATATAATGTCAAGCCATAGGCGGTTGCCGAATCTGTTCTTAATATGCTTGTACGTGATGTACTGCCAAAAAACACCAGGTTAACTGCAAACCCTTTGAGGCAGAGGATGTGAAACTTGTGATTTGGCACGTGTGAACACAAGGTGAAGGATTCTTCTAATTGACCTGGGGAAAGTATTTCTGGTGTCCCCTAGAACAAGTATAAATGAATTCAAAAGCTTCAGACAAGTAAAAGGTGTACCTGATCGGCCACTGAGGTCCCCCAGTCTTGTGATAGATCCTGCACATACAGGACAGCCATAGGTAGATAAGAAAGGACAACAAGTGTCAACTGCTCTATGTTATTTCTGTCATCTGCGAAAAAACGCCAAAACAAAAAAACAGATCAGAGCTTTTGGTGCAGTAGTATTTGTGTTTTAAGTTTTAACGAACAATAAAGTAAAATATAAAAAGAGAACCCTTATAAAAATGACAATCACTTTTAATTTTACTAAAAACCAAATCTTTTTTACAGTATTGTTTTATCAAGCACAAAGGAAAATTATTCGTCTGAATATAATAACAAAAATATCACACATTTACACATGAAAGCTACACTGACTCTTAAGGGATGTTTGAGAACCAAAGTCTGACTCACCATCATGCCTCGTCAGGAGTCCTGGAGTGTCTGCAACCTGCAGAAGGATGCCTTTGTTCAGTTGTGACAAAAAGCAAGGAAGCGTAATTGGTGTCAAGTCTTATGGTTCTATGGTCATGGTAAGCAGAAAGGCAATTGGTTCAACCTGAAAACGTTCGTGATTGGATACAATGTGACCCATTAGAATCCCTCTTGTTGTGAACGGGTAGCTGCAGACCTGCACGAATACAGTAGGATGCGACACGAGGAATTTAGCAACCAGCAAACAGTATATTACAGATAATACTATTGCAGCCACCAATGCTTAAATGATGACACAGAACAAACTCATCAATCAGAACCTACAGTCAGACAATTTTCCCAAGAATGTATAAAACAGAAGCGTTATGCTAGTAAGTCAAGCAACGCATAGATGTTAACTGAAGCTCACCAATGTAGAAGGAACATGTTCTTTGACATAGGAACATATTGGATGAAGCATAAACATTAAATAACTACTTTCACTATTCCAAATTATAAGTCGTTTTGGCTTTTCTAGATGCATTTCTTTTACTATGTGTCTAGACATAGTGTATAACTAGGTGCATAAAAAAAATCAATGTATTTAGAAAAGCCAAAACTAACTATAATTTGGAAGTACTATTTGGTAAGAACTAGTAACTAACAGCCAACAAGTCAAATAAAATTATCACAACTTTCTGATTACACACTAGCAATAGAAAATTGCCTGTGGAACTGTGTCTTCCATCTATCAACACACAAACTGTGCTGAGCATTACCTCAGGTTTTCCAGATGATAATATGCAGACTAATGATGACTTCCCCACATTGGGTGATCCAACTAGACAGTGTTGGAATATGTAGATCAACAACAGGCATAGAATGCAAATCCTATAACTCAAAAAATAACCAGAAATCAAATTAAAAAATTTAGAAGCCTGAATAACAGAAGTAAAAATAAGGAGACCGAAATCATTTCTTATTCTCCAACTTGAAAGAAAGATCACTGCAGTTAATATTTAATACCTTTGCTGCATTTACTAAATCTTCAATGCAATGCTTCCCTTGCTGGAAAGCCTCTTCAAGTTTCTTTCTGCCCTGGAAAGTAGATAGAGAACACAAAAGCAAAGCATTAGAAATGTAACTACAGAGTCACTTCCAGAATTTTTTTTTTGTCGATGACCATAAGACAATGACAAAGGGTCAAGAACAGCGATCGTTTTTATAAGTTGGAACCTGAACAAACCTCAGTGAGGCGCTCTGCTTCAAGTTTTATTGTTGACTGTCAAGGTTAAATATATACATCAGGAATAAAATGTCATATTATTATATGACAAAAAAAACAAATATTACCCAATATTTCCAGCTATGGGAGGAGTGTCAAGATTACCCATATACAAAATGATAGTTTCTTAAATGAAGATTACAGATCAAAATATTAGATTTTAGATATAGCATCCCCTGATTTCCTAGAAAATGTTTAATATGATGTAACACCGATACTGAGAATAACTTCAGTGATTTTATCAGTCACAAGTTAGAACAAACTGGTAACAATCATATTTCGAGAACTGAAACTGTGTGTGTGTTTTTTAACTTTGTCAAGTGAGATCAAACTAAGTAACTAACCCACTGGACTGAAAATGTGGAGTGTTCGAGACTTAGCATAACTTTATGGGTTATGACTCACGAGTTTCAAGTATGCGTACACAAGAGAATTTCAGAGGACATAACTTGACTCTTGAATGTGAGTCAAATTTCATTTTTCATTGTTAAAAAACATTATTATACATTTTTCATCTCAAAGTACAGTAAGCGAGTATGCATTCCCATAAGTTGGAATTGAATGAATACAAATCAATTGGTATACATTCACCTTAGCACAGACTGAAGCATGTTGTTTTCCAACAGAAGTAATCCTTTCTCTGAGAGTATCCACACGTCCTAGAACCTGGCAGGGCACTACTAACATATCACAATAACTCAAAGAGTAGAAAGAAGTATCATAGTATGATACCAAGTTGATAATTTGTTTCTGTGCCATTATGGGCAATCTCATACCAATACTCAATACCAAGAAAAGGAAGTTCTGAGAACTATACCTGCTCATAATAACCCTCCCAAAAGTCAACTCAATGAGAGACCTCTCGTAAGGATGCAAACCTCTCCTCATTGGGAAGTTTTCTATGTGTGTTCTCAGCGGCACAGAAAGTTCCTGAGAAACAAAATAGTTCTCAATATCAAATAAATGAACTTACTCAGCAGAGAGACAACATGATCCACTTACTTTCATTAAGGCATCTGTTTAGTTTCACACCTTTGTTTCTTTCACGCTTCACAATATTTGCTATACCTCATTACATATGAATCATAAAGCAAACATCAGGTCATTATAAAACAAAATGTTAAGAGAACGATCGTCACTCATTTAGCAGTGTGTGAATAATAAATGGTTAATGGTCAGATGAATCATACCCTTTGTTGGTGGCACATTTCTAGATTTCCTTTGTGCTGACATTAGTATATCAGTTGCAGGCATCACCATTGGTATTTTCTGAAACGCACCAACTGTCTCCTGCTTTCTCTGTTCTCCCTGGAATAAGGTAAAGGAGTAGAAGAGTAACAGGTAAGCATGATCATGAAGTTTAATGCCCAAGAAAATATGGTCTTCTTTTGTGAGATGATTCTAAACAACTTACAAGTGCTTCATAAAGTTAGTGCTTGAGGCATGAAAATTAGTTAACTGCCAAGAGTAAGAACTTCACTTTTGTTTTCCTTTTTTATGTAAGTCATCAGTTTTACTTTTACAATTACTTCCATGTCATTAATAAACCAGAACATGGGTTAAAATGTCAGGCCCTGTTGGCCTGTTGAACATGCGAAATAGACTTGTAAAATGTTCAGAAAAGAATTTACATTCATATCATTTAGCTCTCCCTGTAACCTGTCATCCAACGTATAGCTACATGTTGCAGAGTGTGCCCGTCGAAACAAGCAGACTGATGAAATCCCTGGTTCCAGAGTTGATAAAGAACCTGAGTTGAAGGCAGCATCAGTGAAAAATATTTAAAACAATGTCTGAAAACTGAAACGACATTGAAAAACAAAATAATGCTTTTTTGGGAGCAGCAGAGTTTTGGTTTCCTCAAGAAAAAATAAAACTGAGAAGCGTGACCGTAAATGAGCATTTCATCAGGGAGCCAGTGTCTGACGCAGTTTGATCTAAAGTAAAGTTCGTAGGCTCTAGGTGTGGCATCCGACCATAGCTTCAAAAAAAACAACAAAAAGAAATCTGAACTGACAGCTCATGCACACTCTGTGCAGTTCCTAAAGCCGATTCAGCATAACACTAATAGGAAGGACGCCTCACAGTTCGACTCTTCTACATTATTTTGGTAGCAGTTGATGTCTCTAGTGTGCTCTTTTACCTTACCTTCCTCGGTTCGATTGAGGAATACACTGGAGCTGCTTTCAAGCTCCTCACAGCACCATTTTCTTTGCTTTGGTAAGTCAAATAGGATTTTGAAACTAGTACTAGGTAATAAACAATCCTAGGCAGGCACAAGCAGTGCCGCGTGAACAGTACCCAGGCCTCAATAGAGGCGAAGCCAAGTAAAAATCCCTCGCTTAAAGAAGCACCTCACGAGTAGCAACAGCGTGCCCGCGACTAGCTGTACCTAAGCCGTCAGCGGCGGGCGGGCATTCCGTCGAACATCCTCCGTGCGAGGAGCGCGGGAGAGGCGGGCGTAGATTGTAAGACAAACCTTTGGGAGGCGATGGTGGTCGGCGTGCCTCACGGGCGCTGAGTGGGAGAGGTGCGTTGTGGCGGGAGGGCGAGGGGCTCGCCATGGCAGGCGCTGCCGGAGGTGCCGCGCAACCTCCTGCTGTGGCTCGCATCCCTTCAGTTGGCAGCACAGCAGCAGCGGCAGCCGTCGATGGATTTTCTTTGGGCTCATAAGCATAATGTAGGTGGGCTGGGCCTATGGGCTGGAAACGGGAGGCCCACAGACGCTGCGCACCCAACCTCGTAAGGTTGAGAAGCGTGGCGGCGGGCGGCGCTCGTCTCCCAGTCACCCACCGGCCATGGAGAGTCTGGCGGCGGCTCACCGGGCCAAGAGAAGGAAGCCGGAGGCACCTGAGAGCGCAGAGCAGGAGGATGGAGTGAACATCTCGCCGCTACCAGCGACGAACGCGCCCGATTCCAGTCCTCCTGGAGCCGGAGGAGACGAAACCTACATCCAGAATCCACCGCCAGGAGCCGGCGGAGATGGGATCGACCGAATCAGCCTCCTCCCGAACGCCATTCTAGGTGAGGTCATCTCTCTCCTCCCCACCAAGGATGCCGCCCGCACCCAAATCCTCGCCACCCGGTGGCACCCTCTCTGGCGCTCAGCGCCGCTCAACCTCGACGGCGATGACCTTTCCATCGATGCCGTCTCCAGTATCCTCTCCGCCCACCGGGGCCCCGGCCGCCGCTTTCGCTTCCCCGCAAAACGACTACAGGACCATCCCGCCACTGTGGACGCATGGCTGCGATCCCCCGCCCTGGACAACCTCCAAGAGATTGACTGTTGGATCAGCTTCATTTGGGAGCGCAACTGCCCCCTCCGCCGGCTTCTGCCTTCCGGTTCTCGTCATGCCTTTGCGACGCCACTCTCAGCCGATGCCACCTCTCTGACGACATCGCCAAGGAGCTTCAGTTCCCCAAGCTCAAGAAGCTCGCACGGTCAGCATTTCGGGGATTCCCTTCATAGCATTATTGCTGGTTCTCCCGTCCTCGAGTGCTTGCTGCTTAGCACCATCATTGGCTTCCGCTGTGTCAGGATCAACTCTGCTAGCCTTACAAGCATTGGGATGGGTGCTGATTTAGAGTATGCACGAGAAATGACATTAATTCATCGTCGAGGATGCCCCTCGTCTTAAAAGGATCCTGTATCATCGACGAAAACACAGGTATATGCGACTGCAAGTGTCAGTTATTTCAGCACCCAATCTGGAGACCTTGGGTTGCCTCAGTTCTTCTGAGTGCTCTTCCAGGCTCACGTTGGGCTCTATGATTATTGAGGTAACTCTTGCTTAGATGTTCTGAGTTGCTTTTCTGTGTGTAGAAATTTACTTGAAAATATAGTCATTTATAGATAGATGGGCTGACACATGTTTCATGCAGCCATGCCGCATAAAGGAATTCGGGTTTTTAACTCAACAACACCGGCATGTACTGTCAAGATTTTAGCCATCAATATTTTTACTCTTAGCCTGGATGTGATTATTGACTTAATGAGTTACCTCCCATGCTTGGAGAAGTTGTATATCAAGGTAAACATACTAAACTAGTAAATTCATTGTGTTGGACTGTTGGTATATTCTTTATATCTGGTGTAATATTTTGTCGATTCTTCTTGAATTGATTGTTTTTGTATACTGTTTTTCCCTTTTCAGTCATTCACGCGTGGAGAGAAGAATTTATGGCGCCGCAAGCATCGTAATCTTATCAAATGCCTTGACATCCGTCTCAAGACAGTTGTGTTGAATCCTTATCGAGGCATGAGGTCACAAGTTAACTTTGCAACATTCTTTGTACTGAAGGCGAAGATGCTGGAGTCAATGACATTTCAGCATAAATGGCTCAATCTGAGTGAAAGATTTCTTGCAGAGCAGCATAAGCTGCTCCAGCTGGAGAAGAGGGCTTCAAGACGTGCTCAGTTTTATTTTACTGCTGAAGGATGTGACCACGAGTTTATGCATATTAATCATGTCCATGATTTGTCTATAACCGATCCCTTTGAATGTGAAGGAACAGGGGTATGCCGCATGCGCATCCTTTGAGTCAAGTGTTGAAGTAGGGGATTTTTAAATGAACTGTGTATTGTAAGATTTGGTAGTCTGACAGTGCCATAGTTATTGGCAATGTGTGATGTTGCAGGTAATGGTGTCAGTAAAGTAGCTACTGTGAACATATCACTTTATTAAATATACTTTTATTTGATGTTCTTTACTTGTGCTCGCTAGCACAACAGACTACTTGTAATTACTTGACTGACTGGTCTTAAACTCTTAATTAAGGCCTAAAAATTATGATTAGTGGTTCGTTGGTCTTGTTGATGAATCACGGCTCAGCCCTTTGGGCTGAGGTGCATTGTAAGCACCGGCAGGGCTTGGAGATTACCAGCTCGTCATCTGTACATTGTGCTTTCATTCTGTAGCTTAGCAATGTACCGTACCTTATGATGGCAGAAATTTTTAGATGGATAACTACAAACCAGGCAAAAGTTGTTTAACAGATAGCATGGAGGAGAGATAAGTTAAGATGTTATGACATCCTAGAATTGTAGGAGTAAGTTGAGATCTGTTATTCGAGTAAACTATGAAACATTTGGACAAAGTGGCATGTGTACTTTCAAACAGATAAGAGTGCCAGTAGCAGCTAAAGAGGAGCAAGTCTAAAAAAAGAACTAAAGAGGAGCTTCTGATTTCTTTGCTGATAACTTCAGCTATCCCACTTTCTGCTACTTTTTGGGTGATAACACATGAGAATGCATCTTTTATAAAAGAATGAAGGCCTCTGTGTATGGTTCTCTACTTATTGGAATCTGAAGACAGGCTTGGCAAATTAATTTACAGCAGATTCCAACGAGAGGTTTGGTTTATGTTGCACGATTGATCTGTTGCAGTTGGCACTACGATTATTTCCTCACCCAAAGTTCCTACAAGTGCAATGATATAAATAAAAGTAATGTTAGCAGAGGAATCAAAATACAAATATGTAAATTATGTGCTTAGTATACTAGTATTTTATATATAAAAAGGTATGATGTACTGAAAATTTATATGATACAATTCTGTTTCTCAAACTGTGTGGTGCCCCTCCAAAACAAAGGAGAACAAGATTATACGACATTTAAGTCTGAGTTGAACGCAGCATCGGTAGAAAATATTAGAAACAATGTATAAATTTTGAAACGGCGATGAAAACTACAATAATAATGCTTGTGGGAGTAGCAGAGTTTTGGTTTCCTGCAAGAAGGAAAAACTCAACAGAGACGCGTGACTGGAAATCAGGGCATCAACAGTGTGGTGTTGAACCAAACTGGCATTCTTTTGGTACAGTTCAATCTTAGAATCGAGCGTGGCTCTACGTAAAATATTATGCTCGGTTAAAATAAAATCTGAACTGACAGCTCATGCACACGCTGCTAACTGCCTAAAGCCGATCGAGCATATATATATATATTTTTTTTAATAGGCAGGACACAGTTCGACTCTTTTGCAAAGTCCGATTTTGGAAGCAGTCGATGTCTCCAGTGTGTTCTGTTAGCTTAATCGAGTCTTACTTTCCCTTGGTTCAATTTGAGGAGTGCACTGAAACTACTCTCAAACACCTCTCGCAGGCAAACATTTTCTTTGCTTCGGTAAGGGGCTGTTTGGATGAAGTAGAACTAGTGGTTAGCCAATTAGTAAAATCACTGGTCCTAATAATTAAGTTTATGGACTAGTGACGAACAACTAATTAAGTCTTAAACTAGTTATTAGTACTCACTAGTCCCATGTTTGACCCTTGTGAATGAGTTGACTAGTTGTTAGTCAACTAGTTATTAGTTTATGAGATCCAAACATGCTCTAAATCAAATAAGATGTGGAAACAAGTACGGGTAGGTAACAATCCACTTGCAGTGATAGCGTGCCGGGAATACTTGTACCTAAAGGCGTCGCCGACGGGCATTCCGTTGAACACCCTCTGTGTGTAGCTGGTATGATAAACTTTTGGGGAGACAACGGTTGTCGGCGCGCCTCAAAGGGAACCGAGGGGGAGAGGTGTGTGGTGGCGGGAGGAGGGGCTCGCCATGGCGGGCACGAGCAGATGTTGGAGGCCTCTTGTGGTTGCTCGCATCCCTTCAGTAGTCCAGTTGGCAACAATAGAGACAATGTGTCGATGAGTGCTTCTAGAGTCTACTGTCGCAACGGATATTGTTCCACGAGCCTAACGGCGCACGGAAAAAAAATTTTGGACCAAGAGCCCAAGCAAGACACGAGATTCTTTGTAAACGGCCAATTTTACATCTTGGATTATTTTTGCATGAGAAATTTATGGATGAATTTATACACTAATACATGTGCATAGAAAACTTTTCATTCTTTTATGGTGTGTTTGGATTGAGGAATGAATTTAGTCCATCATCCGCTTATTTCTCATTTCTTTGTTTATGAAATGGAATAGGTTGATGTATCCTTAACTCATTCCTAACCTAGCAAGCTACTAACAGGTGATGAAACTGAAGTCATAGCTTATTAAGAGATAGTATAAAACACCTACCCATCCATCGTCCTAAGCGTTGGTTGTGGTGGTGATTGGGGTCCCGGTCTCGGCTTGCCCGGCGTGGAACTAGGTAGCCCTTCCCGTATCTAGCCCAGCGCAACCGACACTTGCATTGACCGGGTGAGCAGTACTCGGTACCAGGGAGTTCATCCCGCGTCTCATACTTCAGCATCATTTCTGAGTGCCGCTTTCTTGAGCTTCTTGATCTTACCATCGAGCAAATTGACCTGGTGTCAAGGCAACAATGTTATAAGTGAAACATGTGCTCAGGCATGTTCACGGAAAAGATAGAATGAGTGACATATATATCTAGGGGGTTGTTTGGTTGAAAAAGTCATAGAAGTTTTTAGTCTCAGAGACTTTTAAAAAAAGTCCCTCCAAGAGAGTCTTTAGGGACTAATAGAGGAAAAGTCTTTTCCTGTTTGGTTTCTAGGGACATTTTTTAATCCCGGGGACTAAAAAGTCTCTCAACCAAACAGCCCCTAAGACCGAGAAGCTCGAGCAAGCTGCACTAAGAAATGTTAGGACAAGAGGCCTACTAGCGATTTAAGGAAAAGATGGAGATGTGGAATCCTCCGCCTTGAAGGTTATTCAGGAGAACCATAAGCGCAATAACTATGCATGTGACAGTAGTGGTTGATAACTACTCGAAAATGATAATGCATGAAAAACGGAGGATGAGTGCGAGACTGTGAGTGGTTGAATAGACTTTTTTTCAGCGCATTGCTACTGTGTTTTATCTCTCTGTTGTTCTGTCCATCTGTAACAATTTGTGCAATTTTGGATTTTTCTATGGTAATTTTGTTTTTTTTTTTTTTCAAACAAAGAATTTTATAATACAAGTATTCGTAATGTGCTTATGAACAATAACGTAGGTGGGCTGGCCTATGGGCCGGAAACGGGAGGCCTGGATGCTGCACGGTGCAGGACGCTGCGCACTCAACCTCGTCAGATTGAGAAGCGTGTGTGGCGGCGGGGCGGGGCTCTCTCTTGAGCCAGCCGCCGTGTGCAGTGCTTGCAGTGCTCTTCCCCCTTCTCCCAGTCACCCACCGGCCATGGAGACTCTGGCGGCGGTTCACCGTGCCAAGAGAAGGAAGCCGGAGGCACCCGAGAGCGCGGAACAGGAGGATGGAGGAAACATCTCGCCGCTACCAGCGACGAACGCGCTCGATTCCAGTCCTCCTGGAGCCGGAGGAGACGAACCCTACATCCAGAATCCACCCCCGGAGCCGGTGGCGGAGAGGAAGGTGATGGGATCGACCGAATCAGCCTCCTCCCGGACGCCATTCTAGGTGAGTTCATCTCTCTCCTCCCCACCAAGGATGCCGCCCGCACCCAGATCCTCGCCACCCGGTGGCGCTATCTCTGGCGCTCCGCCCCTCTCAACCTCGACAGTGGTGACCTTTCCATCGATGCGGTCTCCAGCATCCTCTCCGCCCACCGGGGCCCCGGCCGCCGCTTTCGCTTCCCCGCACAACTAGTACAGGACCACCCCGCCATTGTGAATGCATGGCTCCGATCCCCCGCCCTCGACAACCTCCAAGAGATTGACTGCTGGATCGGGGAGTGGTATGCGTTGCAACCGCGCCCTCTGCCGGCATCTGCCTTCCGGTTCTCGTCATGCCTTTGCGTCGCCACTCTCAGCCGATGCCACCTCTCTGACGACATCGCCAAGGGGCTTCAGTTCCCCAAGCTCAAGAAGCTCGCACTTGATTGGGTCAGTATTTCGGAGGATTCTCTTCATAGCATTATTGTTGGTTCTCCCGTCCTCGAGTGCTTGCTGCTTATCGACATCTTTGGCTTCCATCGTGTCAAGATCAACTCGGCTAGCCTTACAAGCATTGGGGTGGGTGCTAATGTTGGGTATGAACCGAAAATGACATTATTAGAAGAATTCATCGTCGAGAATGCCCCTTGTCTTAAAAGGATTCTGTATCATCGAAAAACATGCATGGGCATGCGACTGCAAGTGTCAGTTATTTCAGCACCCAACCTGGAGACCTTGGGTTGCCTATCTTATTCTGACTTGTCTTCCAGGCTCACGTTGGGCGCTGTGATTATTGAGGTACCTCTTGCTTATAGGTTCCGAGTTAAATTACTTGAAAATATAATCATCTATAGATGGGCTGACACTTGTTTCATGCAGCCATGCCGCATAAAGGAATTCCAGGTCTTTAACTCGACAACGCCGGCGTGTACTGTCAAGATTTTAGCCGTCAGTATTTCAACTCTTAGCCTGGATGTGATTATTGACTTAATGAGATGCTTCCCATGCTTGGAGAAGTTGTATATCGAGGTAAACATACTAAACTAGTAAATTCATTGTGTTGATATATTCTTTGTATCTGGTGTAATATTGTGTCGATTCTTCTTGAATTGGTTGTGTTTGTATACTGTTTTTCCCCCTTTTCAGTCATGTCAGGGTGGAGACAAGAATTTATGGCGCCGTAAACATCGTAATCTTATCAAATGCCTTGACATCCGTCTCAAGACAGTTGTGTTGAATTTCAGTCCTTATCAAGGCACAAGATCTTATCGAGGCACAAGATCACAAGTTAACTTTTGCGACATTCTTTTTGTACTGAACGCGAAGATGCTAGAGTCAATGACATTTCAGGATCAAAGGTTCAATGTGAGTGAAAGATTTCTTGCAGGGCAGCATAAGCTGCTTGAGCTGGAGAAGAGGGCTTCAAGACGTGCTCAGTTTTATTTTACTGCTAAAGGATGTGACCACGAGTTTATGCATATTAATCATGTCCATGATTTGTCTATAACCGATCCCTTTGAATGTGAAGGAACAGGGGTATGCCGTATGCGCATCCTTTGAGTAGTTGCTGCTTGACTCAGTAATCTTGTGTGCTGTTAAATTTGATGAGGTCTACTCCTTTTTCCAGTGTTGATGTAGGGGATTGCTAAATGAACTGTGTATTGTAAGATTTGTGTAATTGTCGCAGTCTGACAGTGCCACAGATTTGTGTAAGTTGTAATGCACTAAATCTTCATACAAAAGTTATTGGCAATGTTTGATGTTGCAGGTAATGGTGCTAATAAAGTAGCTAGTGTGAACATATCACTTTATTTTAAATATAATTTTATTTGATGTTCTTTACTTGTGCTGAGCAGCACTCTTGTAATTACTTGACTGGTCTTAAACTCTTTATTAGGGCCTAAAATTATGCTTAGTGGTTCGTTGGGCTTGCCGATGAATCACGGCTCAGCCCTTTGGGCTGAGGTGCATTGTATACGCCGGCAGGACTTGGAGAGTACCAGCCTATCATCCATACATTGTGCTTTCATTCTGCAGCTTAGGCCTTGTTTAGATTGCTAAAATTTCTAACCTTTTTTCTCACTCTCTCTCCATCACATCACATTAAATACATCAAAAAGACATATGTTTGGAGTATAAAATGTAGGTAAAAAATAACTAATTACACAGTTTAGAAGTACATTCTGAGACGATTCTTTTGAGCCTAGTTACTCCATGGTAGGATAATATTTACCGCAAACAAACGAAACGTGCTACAGTGTGCTACAGGACAGAAGGTTAGAAATTTTAGCAATCTAAACAGGGCCTTAGCAATGTACCTTATAATGGCAGAAATAATAATATGACTATAGATGGATAACTACAAACCAGGCAAAAGTTGTTTAACAGATGGCATGGAGAAGAGATAAGTTAAGATTTTATGTCATTCTACAATTGTAGGAGTAACTTGAGATCTGTTATTTGAGTAAACTATGAAACATTAGGACAAAATGGTGTGTGTACTTTCAAACAGGAGTACAGTAACAGCTAAAGAGGAGCAAGTCTAAAAAAAACTAAAGAGCTTCTGATTTCTTTGCTGATAACTTCAGCTATCCCACTTTCTGCTACTTTTTTTGGGTGATAACACGAGAATGCAGTTTATATAAAAATAAAGGCATCTGTGTTGGGTCCTCTCCAACTAAAGAACGGATAACGGCAACGGTAGGGGAAACAAAATGGGCAGTCACAATCATACTAGCAATTTGGCCAACCCTTTCCAGATGGACAAAATGACAACAGATGAAATGTGTTACCATCATCGACATTAGTGGAATGTTTACACAAGCATCCAGCATGGATGTTCGAGTGTTCATTGTGATTAACGACACTAGTCAGTAGTCCCAGCTACCTGTGTTTCATGCTGCGCCTTGCTTAGCTTTGATCCGAGCCATCTGTGAGGTCAATAGCTCATACACTCTTTCCTTTAGCTGGAGAGACAGAAGCATAATAGACTAATAGTCTAAATTCTACAGGGCATGGCAGTCGCTACAATAAGCAAAAAGTAGACTCCACTTTTAGGTTACTCCGTATGAGGCTGGCACGTGAATAGCTAACCTCTTTGACACCGATTTCGCTCTGCACAGAAACTCAGAGGGCGCCTTCTGGCCCCAATCTTCTGTACTGTGCTACATCAGCAGGAGCACCATGAAAGATTATGGGCTCTTTCTTTGCCAAAAGATCACATTTGGATATAGCATCAAGCCATAGGCGGTTGCCGAATCTGTCCTTAATGTGCTTGTACGTGATGTACTGCCAAAACAACACTAGGTTAACTGCACACCCTTTGAGGCGGAGGGATGTGAAACTTCTGATTTGGCACGTGTGAACACAAGGTGAAGGATTCTTCTAATTGACCTGGGAAAGCTAGTATTTCTGGTGTCCCCTAGAACAAGTATAAATGAGTTCAAAATCTTCAGACAAGTAAAAAGATGTACCTGATCGGCCACTGAGGTCCCAGTCTTGTGATAGATCGTGCACATACAGGACAGCGATAGGTAGATAAGAAAGGACAGCAAGTGTCAACCGCTCTATGTTATTTCTGGCATCAGCAAAAAACGCCAAAACAAAAAAAACAGATCAGAGCTTTTTTGGTGCGGTAGTATGTGTGCTTTAACGAACAATAAAGTAAAATATAAAAAGAGAACCCTTATAAAATGACAATTACTTTTAATTTTACTAAAAACAATTTTTTACAGTATTGTTTTATCAAGCACAAAGGAAAATTATTCGTCTCAATATAATAACAAAAATATCACACATTTACACATGAAAGCTACACTGACTCTTAAGGGAGTTTGAGAACCAAAGTCTCACCATCATGCCTTGTCAGGAGTCCTGGAGTGTCCATAACCTGCAGAAGGATGCCTTTATTCAGTTGTGACAAAGCAAGGAAGCAAAATTGGTGTCAAGTCTAATGGTTCTATGGCCATGGTAAGCAGAAAGGCAATTGGTTCAACCTAAAAACGTTCATGATTGGATACAATGTGATCCATTAGAATCCCTCTTGTTGTGAATGGATAGCTGCAGACCTTCACAAATACAGTAGGATGAGACATGACGAATTTAGCAATCAGCAAACTGTATATTATAGATAATAGTGTTGCAGCCACCAATGCTTAAATAATGACACAGAACAAACTCATCAATCAGAACCCGCAGTCAGACAATTTTCCCAAGAACGTATTTTCAAAAACAGAAGCGTTATGCTAGTAAGTGAAGCAATTCATAGATGTTAACTGAAGTTCACCAATGTAGAAGGAACATGTTCTTTGACATGGAACATATTGGATGAAGCATGAACATTAAAAAACTACTGTTTGGTAAGAACTAGTAACTAACAGCCAACAAGTCAAATAAGATGATCACAACTTTCTGATTACACACTAGCAATAGAAAATTGCTTGTGGAACTGTGTCTACCATCTACCAACACACAAAACTGTGCTGAGCATTACCTCAGGTTTTCCAGATGACAATATGCGGATTAATGATGACTTCCCCAGTCCCCACATTGGGTGATCCAACTAGACATAGTGTTGGAATATGTAGATCAACAACAGGCATAGAACGCAAAGCCTGTAGTAACTAAAAAAATTAACCAGAAATCAAATTTAAAAAATTTAGAAGCCTGAATAACAGAAGCGAAAAAAAAAAAGGAGATCGAAATCATTTTCATATTCTCCAACTTGAAAGAAAAATAGGTGCAGTTAATACCTTTGCTACATTTACTAAATCATCAATGACAAAGCAAAGCTTCCCATGCTAAAAAGCCTCTTCAAGTTTCTTTCTGCCCTGGAAGATAGAGACACAAAAAGCAAAGCATTAGAAATGTAACCAGAATCACTTCCAGAAATTTTTTGTGGATGACCATAAGACAATGACAAAGGATCAAGAACGGTGATCGTTTTATAAGTTGGAACCTGAAGAAACCTCAGTGAGGCGCTCCTCTGCTTCACGTTTTGTTGTTGACTGTCAAGGTTAAATATATACATCAGGAATAAAATTTCGTAATATTATATGTTCAAAAAAAAATATTACCCAATATTTCCAGCTATGGGAGCAGTGTCAAGATTATCCATATACAAAATGATAGTTTACTAATGAAGATTACAGATCCAAATATCAGATGTTAGACATAGCATCCCCTGATTTCCTAGAAAATGTTTAATATGATATAACACTGATACTGAGAATAGCTTTGGTGATTTTATCAGTCACAAGTGAGAACAAACTGGTAACAATCATAATTTCAGAACTGAAACCGTTTTTTTTACTTTGCCAAGTGAGATCAAACTAAGTAACTTCCCCACTGGACTGAAAATGTGGTAAGATGGTTCGAGACTTAACTTTATGGGTCATGACTCACGAGTTTCAAGTATGCGCACACAAGAGAGTTTCAGAGGACATATCTTGACTTTTGAATGTGATAGTCAAATTTCTTTTTCCCCCTTGTTATAAACATTATTGTACATTTTTTTATCTCCAATTAAGTATTAGAGTATGCATTCCCATAAGTTGGAATTAAATGAATACAAATCAATTGGTATACATTCACCTTAGCACAGACTGAAGCATGTTGTTTTCCAACAGAAGTAATCGTTTTCCTGAGAGATCCACGCGCGTCCTAGAACCTAGCAGGGCACTACCAACATACTTTCATTAAGGCATCAAGCTGTTTCACACCTTTGTTTTTTTTTTCACACTTAGAAATATTTGCTATACCTACATTACATATGAATCATAAGGCAAACATCTGGTCATGCTAAAACAAAATGTTAAGAGGACGATCATCACTCATTTAGCAGAGTGTGAATAATAAATGCTTAATGGTCAGATGAATCATACCCTTTGTTTGGTGGCATATTTCAAGATTTCCTTTGTGCTGACATTAGTATATCAGTTGCAGGCATCACCATTGGTATTTTCTGAAACGCACCAACTGTCTCCTGCTTTCTCTGTTCTCCCTGGAATGAGGTAAAGGAGTAGAAGAATAACAGGTTAGCATGATCATGAAGTTTAATGCCCAGGAAAATACAGTCTTCTTTTGTGAGATGATTCTAAACAACTTAAAAGTGCTTCATAAAGTTAGTGCTTGAGGCATAAAAATAGTTAACTGCCAAGAGTGATTAATAAACCAGAACATGGGTTTCAATGTCAGGCCCTGTTGGCCTGTTGAAATAGACTTGTACAATGTTCACAAAAGAATTTACATTCATATTATTTAGCTCTCCATGTAACCTTTCATCCAATGTATGGCTACATGTTTCAGAGTGTGCCCGTCGACACATGTAGACTGATGAAATCCCCAGTTCCAGAGTTGATAAAGAACCTGAGTTGAATGCAGGACCAGTGGAAAATATTATAAACAATGTATGAAAATTGAAACAACATTGAAAACCACAATAATAATGCTTGTGGGAGCAGCAGAGTTTTGGTTTCCTCGAAGAAAAAAATCAAACTGAGAAGCGTGACTGTAAATGAGCATTTCATCAGGGCACCAGCAGTGTGGCGTCCAACCAAACTGACAGTGTCTAACACAGTTCGATCCGGTAAAAGTATAGTTCGCAGGCTCTAGTGTGGCATCCGACCATAGCTTCAAAAAGCAACCAAAAAGAAATCTGAACTGACAGCTCATACACAAGCTGTGCCCTGTGCACTGCCTAAAGCCGATTGTGAGCATGACACTAATAGGAAGGACGCCTCACAGTTCGACTCTTCTGCATAGTCCGATTTTGGAAGCAGTTGATGTCTCTAGTGTGCTCTTTTTCCTTACTTTTCCTGCGTTCGATTTGAGGAATACACCGGAGCTGCTCTCAAGCACCTCGTAGCACCATTTTCTTTGCTTTGGTAAGTCAAATAGGATGTGGAAACTAGTACTAGGTAACAAATAATCCTAGGCAGGCACAAGCAGTCCCGCGTGAACAGCACGTAGGCCTAATAGAAGCGAAGCGAAGTAACATTTTATCATGCAAAGAAGCACCCCACGAGCAGCAACAGCATGCCCGCGACTAGCTGTACCTAAGGCGTCGCCGGCGGGCACATTCCGTCGAACACCCTCCGTGCGAGGAGCGCGGGAGAGATGGGCATAGCTGTAAAGACAAACCTTTGGAGAGGCGACGGTGGTCAGGGCGCCGAGTGGGAGAGGTGCGTGGTGGCGGGCGCGGCCGGAGGGGTTGGAGGTGGATGGAACACCGCCCGGCCTCCTGCTCAACGGTCGGCACCACAGCAGCAGCAGCAACAACAACAGAAACGGGAGGCCTATATGCTGTGGTTGTGAAGCCCAACGTAAGTGGTCAGGGCTTGGGCCTGTGGGCCGGAACCGGGAGGCCTATTCTGCACGGTGCCCACCCGACCTCGTCAGGTTGAGAAGCGTGGCGGCGGCGGGCGGCGCTCTTGAGCCAGCCGCCGTGTGCAGTGCTCTTCCCCCTTCTCCCAGTGACCCACCGGCCATGGAGACTCTGGCGGCTGCTCACCGTGCCAAGAGAAGGAAGCCGGAGGCACCCGAGAGCGCAGAGCAGAAGGGTGGAGGAAACATCTCCCCACTACCAGCGACGACTTCTGGAGCCGGAGACGAACCCTACCTCCAGAATCCACCGCCTGGAGCCGGCGGAGAGGAAGGAGGTGGGATCGACCGAATCAGCCTCCTCCCGGACGCCATTCTAGGTGAGGTCATCTCTCTCCTCCCCATCAAGGATGCCGCCCGCACCCAAATCCTCGCCACCCGGTGGCGCTATCTCTGGCGCTCCGCCCCTCTCAACCTCGACAGTGGTGACCTTTCCATCGATGCCGTCTCCAGCATCCTCTCCGCCCACCGGGGCCCCGGCCGCCGCTTTCGCTTCCCCGCACAACTAGTACAGGACCACCCCGCCATTGTGGATGCATGGCTCCGATCCCCCGCCCTCGACAACCTCCAAGAGATTGACTGCTGGTTCCGCTTCATTTGGGAGCGGCAGGGGTTTCAACCGCCCCCTCCGCCGACATCTGCCTTCCGGTTCTCGTCTTGCCTTTGCGTCGCCACTATCAGCCGATGCCACCTCTCTGACGACGTCGCCCAGGGGCTTCAGTTCCCCAAGCTCAAGAAGCTCGCACTTCTTTGGGTCAGCATTTCGGAGGATTCTCTTCATAGCATTATTGCCGGTTCTCCGGTCCTCGAGTGCTTGCTGCTTAGCACCATCATTGGCTTCCACTGCGTCAAGATCAACTCTGCTAGCCTTACAAGCATTGCGGTCGGTGCTAATGTTGGGTATCCACGAGAAATGACATTCTTAGAAGAATACATCGTCGAGGATGCCCCTCGTCTTAAAAGGATTCTGTATCATCGACGAAAACACACGTATATGCGACTGCAAGTGTCAATTATTTCAGCACCCAATCTGGAGACCTTGGGTTGCCTAAGTTTTTCTGATCACACTTCCAGGCTCACGTTGGGCTCTATGATTATTGAGGTACCTCTTACTTACAGGTTCTGGGTTGCTTTTCTGTGTGCAGAAAATTACTTGAAAATATAGTCATCTATAGATGGGCTGACACTTGTTTCATGCAGCCATGCCGCATAAAGGAATTCCAGGTCTTTAACTCGACAACACCGGCGTGTACTCTCAAGATTTTAGCCGTCAGTATTTCAACTCTTAGCCTGGATATGATTATTGACTTAATGAGATGCTTCCCATGCTTGGAGAAGTTGTATATCGAGGTAAACATACTAAACTAGTAAATTCATTGTGTTGATATATTTTTGTATCTGGTGCAATATCTTTTCGATTCTTCTTGAATTGGTTGTGTTTGTATACTGTTTTTCCCTTTTCAGTCATGTCAGGGTGGAGACAAGAATTTATGGCGCTGAATTGGTTGTGTTTGTATACTGTTTTTCCCTTTTCAGTCATGTCAGGGTGGAGACAAGAATTTATGGCGCCGTAAACATCGTAATCTTATCAAATGCCTTGACGTCCGTCTCAAGACAGTTGTGTTGAATTTCAGTCCTTATCGAGGCACAAGATCACAAGTTAACTTTGCGACATTCTTTGTACTGAACGCGAAGATGCTGGAGTCAATGACATTTCAGGCTCAAGGGCTCAATGTGAGTGAAAAATTTCTTGCAGAGCACCATAAGCTGCTCCAGCTGGACAAGAGGGCTTCAAGACGTGCTCAGTTTTATTTTACTGCTAAAGGATGTGACCACGAGTTTATGCATATTAACCATGTCCATGATTTGTCTATAACCGATCCCTTTGAATGTGAAGGAACAGGGGTATGCCGTATGCGCATCCTTTGAATAGTTGCTGCTTGACTCAGTAATCTTGTGTGCTGTTAAATTTGATGAGGTCTACTCCTTTTTCCAGTGTTGAAGTAGGGGATTGCTAAATGAACTGTGTATTGTAAGATTTGTGTAATTGTCGCAGTTTGACAGTGCCACAGATTGACTTACTACTAAGTTGTAATGCACTAAATCTTCATACAGAAGTTATTGGCAATGTTTGATGTTGCAGGTAATGGTGCCACAGATTGACTTGCTACTTTTATTTGATGTTCTTTACTTGTGCTGGGCAGCACACTCTTGTATTACTTGACTGGTCTTAAACTCTTAATTAGGGCCTAAAATTACGCTTAGTGGTTCGTTGGGCTTGCCAATGAATCACGGCTCAGCCCTTTGGGCTGAGGTGAAATTGTAAACACCAGCATGACTTGGAGAGTACCAGCCTATCATCCATTCATTGTGCTTTCTTCGCAATGTACCTTATAATGGCTGAAATAATAATATGACTATAGATGGATAACTACAAACCAGGAGAAAGTTGTTTAACATTGTTTAACAGATGGCGTGGAGAGAGAAGTTAAGATTTTATGTCATTCTAGAATTGTAGGAGTAACTTGAGTTTTTTTTTTTTTTTTTTGACACAAGACAACGCAGACGCTCAACACGCACGCACACTCACCCCTATGAACACACGTGACGCAAACCCCTACCCCCTATGAGCACCTCCGGCGGGCCGAGCACCGGCAGATCTGGAGATTCTCGGAAGTCACCATTGGCGCCTCGTCGTCGACGGGAACGTCGCTACCGCTTAATGCATAACGCCGAAATCCCGGAAAATCCCAAGAAAGGTGCGAAAGCACCGGGATTTGAACTGTGGGTAGCGTCCCCACCGACCGCCCTACCATTGGACTACAAGCCAATTCGCTTGAGATCTGTTATTTGAGTAAACTATGAAACGTTAGGACAAAATGGCATGTGTACTTTCAAACAGGAGAGCAGTAGCAGCTAAAGAGGAGCAAGTCTAAAAAAACTAAAGAGGAGCTTCTGATTTCTTTGCTGATAACTTCAGCTATCCCACTTTCTGCACCTTTTGGGGTAATAACACATGAGAATGCAGTTTATATAAGAATAAAGGCATCTGTGTGGGGTTCTCTACTTATTGGAGGAGTCTTAAGATTGGCCCTGCAAATTTACGGCAGATTCCATAAAGAAGCTCGAGCAAGCTGTACTATGAAATGTTGGGACCACTACTACTGAAATGATTTTTCGTGGCGGACTTTTTTATTTTCCTTGGCGGACATTAAAACCGCCACGCCAGCTAAGGTCACGGTTAATCGAGCGATTAACCGTGGCGGGCAAAATGTCCGCCACGCAAAAAATCGATTAACCCCGGCGGTTATTTAACAATGCCCGCCCGCGGAAAATAGGGATTAACCGTGGCGGTCTTCTTACAATGCCCGCCATGGTAAATAAAATAAAAAAAAAAGAAAAAACCCATCCCTAACCCTAACGGGCCGGGATCCGGGCTCGCGCCGCCGATCCGCCGCCGCGCCCGTTAGGGTTCGGGATGGAGGGCCCGCATCGGATCGTGATCTAGATCGAAGGGGGCCGGCGTCCCCGCCTCGCCGCCCGGGCCGGGCCGGCCGGGCCGCCTCCCCCGCCCGCGCCGCCTCCGCCGCTCGCCGGGCGGGAGCAGTCCGCCACTCTGAGCGCCGCCGCCCGCCGCCGTCGGTAGAGGATCCTCGAGGGAGGAAGGGATCCGTCGGGGGGCGATCCGGCGCCGCGGTGGAGGAGCTCAAAGGGAAGGAGGAGCCTCGGGCCGCCGCCGCCCGCAGCCTTCCTCCCCGGATCCGCCGCCGCCGCCCCCGGACCGCCGCCGCCGTGGAGGAGCTCGAGGAGGAAGGGATCCCGCCGGGAGCTCGAGGGAGGAAGGGATCCGCGCGGTCCTAGCGCTTGCTAGTCGACCTGGGGTGGGGAAGGGCGCCGCCGCCGGTCCGGGATGGGTTGGGGGAGGTGTCGGGCTTGGGAGGTGTCGGGCCGGGGGAGGAAAGGGAGGGAGGTGCCGCTACCGGGAGGGAGGAAAGGGAGGGAGTGAAGTGAAACCCTAGTGAAGTGCTCGTATATATACTTGTGGCCACGAAAAACGGGCTCTTGGGCTGATATTTTGGGCCTTATTTTCTATGGCGGGCTTATTACAAAAACCGCCACGGTTAATCTATTTACCGTGGCGGTTATTTTTAATACCCGCCACGTTAATAAGGATTAACCGTGGCGGTTATTTTACAATGGCTGCCATGGTTAATCGATTAACCGTGGCGGTTTTTCTCTCGGCCGGAGGGGGTGCCAGGGCCACCTATTTTCCGTGGCGGTTTCTCAAATGCCCGTCACGGAAAATAAAATCGAACACCATGTAAAATAAATCCTGTAGTAGTGGACAAGAGACCTGCTGGCGATTAAGGAAAGACATAGATGCTGATGTATGAGAAGGTACAGGTTCATTCCTCCGTCTTGAAGGTTATTCAGGAGAACCTGAAGCATAATGATTATGCATGTGGCAGTAGTGGTTGATAACTACTCGAAACTGATAACGCAAGAAAAAAACGGATCGCGAGTGGGAGACTGAGTGGTTGAATAAACTTTGTCACCGCATTCTTAGTATGATTATTTTTGTGTCGTTCTGTCGATCTGTAACAGTTTGTGTGATACTGAAATGTATGTGAAACCAATGCATTTGTGCATTTTTTTTATGCATTTGATAAACTCGTTTTATTGCAATATACTTGTGTATTTGATTATGTGTCCTATTATGTACTGTTATGTGAATTTATTTGCTTAATATTACTCCAAATATATAACACACAAACAAAACTGAATTTTATTTTTTCACTAACAATAGAACGGTCTTTCACTCTTGACTTAACAACGTCAAGTGTCCAAAACGGACGGAAGGCCAAAGAGCGAATGATTTTATTTTATTTTTTTGTTTGATGATCATACATAGAAGCTGAAAAAAGGTCATAAAGGATGGAGGACAGAGAACCATCCCCATCTAGTCCCCCCCCTACCTAAAATGTGTGCACCAATATACTATTCGAGAATCCAGTTTTTTTTTTTCCCTAAAATGTGTGCACCAATAGACTATTTGAGGATCATGTGTAGGCTACATGAAAAAAAAACTCGTCACTTTGTATGGAATCAATCCTGGCCACTAGGGTTCTAGAACAAATCCATTTGGATGCTGAACATGTGGAGACTACATGCACGGGAATGAATCCAGCAATCTCCACGCGCCTATAGCTGGTATGGATTGGTTGCAAACCGAGTTAATCCCTTGCAACCGAACGAGCCCTAAGTTGTGTGATGTTTTTGCTCGGTTTCCTCCTCTTTATTTTTTCCTAATAAAAATTATGGAAAAATTTTAATCTTCTCTTAGAAAAGATTGGTAGTCTTGATCGGGTGCTGTAGCCTGCAGGGGAGATTCATTTGTCTGGTGATTTGATGCAGATCGTGTTGCGGTTATCCAAAACAAAGGGTGCTGGTACTACACGTACACGAGGATTCAAGGAGAGAAGCGTGTGCCGTGTGCACATGTTTCTTTCTTTTTCGAACTTTATTTTATTACAACACTTGTGACGCGAAACAAAACAGAGAACAACCTCATATGAAACCTCACAAACCTGGACAAGTGTACGAAATAGTGCAGCTGCGTATTTTTATTCACTATCAGTGACTGGTGCTGACTCGGCAATTGGCTGGTTCAACCAGGGCCATCTCTTGCCGGGCGGTTATTGCCACAGACCACAGTACCGCCTTTATGGCCATGGCCGACGGCGTCCGGCGGCGTGCGCGTTGTCAATGACGCCGCGATTCACGAGCATAATCCCCAAGTTAAACGCGACGCATAGCGCAAGGGGCAACAAGTACATCCCCGCCTGAGCCTCGGCCGTCGCCGCGACGGTGACAGCGACGGAGACGACGCAGAGCCCGATCATGGGAGCATCCATTTCTGCGCTCAGAGACACCGGTCTGGTCACGTACGGATTACCTTCATAATACAGTTTCCACGAAAAATATATTCTTGTTATAAAGAACAATAATTGTAGCTGCTCATGATAAGATTATGACAAGTTACTAGAATGCTTTCAGTTTTATATACAACTAGAAATGCCAAAAGAAATAAACTACACATTTAGTTTCAGAATCTGATGAATCGAGCTAGGTGCAAGAGAGTTGGGATCATGCATACCTTTCCAGGTTCCTTTAAGGCCAAGAGTAGCTTTGCTCAGGAGAGGCAGCCAGCGATAGCGATGAACTAGTAGCAGCTTCTGAGTTTTAACGAACAGGAGGCAGACGTATTTATACCCAAAGTTCAGGTTACCAAAGTTCACGTAATTCCCAAGTCGACAGTACGCTAATTTTCCTTCTGAAAAATCTAACCGCGCAGTCTAAAGATTGTCAAAACCGAGCCACCATATATCGACATCAAACGGGATCCTCTCTGGCTTGAGACTTAGTGGTGAGAAATGTTGGCTGCTGGCCGGACAGACCGACTCAGCTTCCACGCCGTTCTCGGTACTCACCGGGTGTACTACACCCTATACTCTTCGGTCTTCGGCTGTCTACGTACACAGAGGATCCTAGATGCAGCGCCTGGTTTGCAGAAACTTCAAAGTTTGCGGCTGAGTATAATGTCGATTATTGCGGCTAAGTTTGCGCCTCCTTTTTTGTTTTGAAGGGAAATAAACAATGTCGAATTTCGCATGACTCCAATACTCCACCGTGTTTGCAGAACTGGCGTGGCGACGGATCGAAAGATGATGCAAACTTTGGACGGGCACAGCAGTTGAGTCGAGACGCTTGGTATCCACCCCTAAAAAGAGACTGAATGTTTAGATATGTCTCCAAGACCCAAAACATGTCTCCTTTCGTTTGCGATTTTTTTTAAAAAAAAACTAAAAGACTACTTGCTTCGTTTTAAGTTATATATGTTGTTTTGTTTTTTCAAGGAACATATAATTTTCTGTATATCTAGACATGTTGTCTAGATAAATAATAAAAACCATATCTAGAAAAGGAACAAAATAACTCTCCAATAAAAGCAAACTAGAACAACATTGGAGAAAACCATACCCAACAAAAGAACGGATAACGGCAACGGTAGGGGGAAACAAAATGGGCAATCACAATCATACTAGCAATTGAGCAACCCTTTCCAGATTGACAAAATGACAACAGATGAAATGTGTTACCATCATCGACATTAGTGGAATGTTTACACAAACATCCAGCATGGATGTTCGAGTGCTCATTGTCAGTAATAACACTAGTCAGTAGTTTCATGCTGCGCCTTGCAAGCTTTGATCCGAGGCATCTGTGAGGTCAATAGTTCTGCTCATACACTCTTTCCTTTAGCTGGAGAGACAGAAGCATATTAGACTATTAGTCTAAATTCTAAAGGGCATGGCAGTAGCTACAGTAAGCAAAAAGTAGACTCCACTTTTAGGTTACTCCGTATGAGGCTGGCACGTGAATAGCTAACCTCTTTGACACCGATTTCGCTCTGCACAGAAACTCGGAGGGCACCTTCTGGCCCCAATCTTCTGTATTGTGCTACATCAGCAGGAGCATCATGAAAGATTATGGGCTCTATCTTTGCCAAAAGATCACATTTGGATATAACATCAAGCCATAGGCGGTTGCCGAATCTGTCCTTAATTGTACGTGATGTACTGCCAAAACAACACCAGGTTAACTGCAAACCCTTTGAGGCGGAGGGATGTGAAACTTGTGATTTGGCACGTCTGAACACAAGGTGAAGGATTCTTCTAATTGACCTGGGCAAGCTAAGTATTTATGGTGTCCCCTAGAACAAGTATAAATGAGTTCAAAAGCTTCATCAGACAAGTAAAAGATGTACTGGCCACTGAGGTCCCAGTCTTGTGATAGATCGTGCACATACAGGACAGCGATAGGTAGATAAGAAAGGACGGCAAGTGTCAACCGCTCTATGTTATTTCTGGCATCTGCAAAAACGCCAAAAAAAAAAAAAAAAAAAGATCAGAGCTTTTTTTAGTGCAGTAGTATGTGTGTTTTAACGAACAATAAAGTAAAATATAAAAGAGAACCCTTATAAAATGACAATAACTTTTAATTTTACTAAAAACCAATTTTTTTTGCAGTATTGTTTTATCAAGCACAAAGGAAAATTATTAGATCTGAATATAATAACAAAAATATCACACATTTACCCATGAAAGCTACACTGACTCTTAAGGGAGGTTTGAGAACTAAAGTCTGACTCACCATCATGCCTTGTCAGGAGTCCTGGAGTGTCCATAACCTGCAGAAGGATGCCTTTATTCAGTTGTGACAAAAAGCAAGGAAGCAAAATTGGTGTCAAGTCTAATGGTTCTATGGTCATCGTAAGCAGAAAGGCAATTGGTTCAACCTGAAAACGTTCGTGATTGGATACAATGTGATCCATTAGAATCCCTCTTGTTGTGAATGGATAGCTGCAGACCTTCACAAATACAGTAGGATGCAACATGAGGAATTTAGCAATCAGCAAACTGTATATTACAGATAATACTGTTGCAGCCACCAATGCTTAAATAATGACACAGAACAAAATCATCAATCAGAACCTGCAGTCAGACAATTTTCCCAAGAACACATTTTCAAAAACAGAAGCGTTATGCTAGTAAGTCAAGCAATTCATATGTTATGTACGGTAATACCTACAAGAGGAAGGCACTGGCCGCGGCGCCGGTTCTGCACCTCCCCGACTTCGACACGGAGTTTATCGTCGACTGTGACGCGTCGGGCTCCGGCTTTGGGGCGGTACTACACCAGGGGTGCCGGCCCCATAGCGTTCTTCAGCCGGCCGTTCGCGGCGTGCCGCCTGAAGGTGGCCGCTTACGAGCGTGAGCTCGTCGGCCTTGTCCAGGGGGCGGCCATTCGTCGTCCTCACCGACCACTACGCATTGAAGTTCCTGTTGGATCAGCGCCTCTCCACCATCCCCCAGAACCACCGGATCGGTAAGTTATTTGGCTATGATTTCGGGTGGAGTACACTCCCGGCGCTGAACGAGGTCGCCGATGCCTTGTCTCGCCGTGATGGCGAGGCGCCCCTGCCGGGCGTCCCCCGCGAGGTGCCGGTCTTGGCGGCCATCTCTCGGCCGACTTTCCGGCTCTTCGGCGATCTGCGCCGAGCTCGCCCGCGGATCCCGTCTTTGCGGACTACACGGACCCAGGCGGCCGCGAGCACCGCTGGGCCCGGATCGACGGTGCACAACGGCCTGCTCCTCCACAAAGGGCGCGTCTTTGTGCTGGCCTTGTCGGCCCGTCTTGACGGCGTGCTCAAAAGCTGCTCACACGGGAGCCCACGAGGGGATCCGAAGACTTTGCGGCGGCTAGCGTGCCGAGTTCTACATCGAGCATGACCGCCGTGTCGTGCGGGACTACGTCAACTCTTGCGCCACATGTTTGCGCAGCAAGACGGCGGCGCTCCACCTGACGGGTCTGCTCCAGCCCTTGCCGGTGCCTTCGAGGGTCTGGGCAGATATCGCCATGGACTTCGTTGAGGCCCTGCCCCGCGTTCACGGCAAGAGCGTCATCCTCACCATCGTTGACAGGTTCTCCAAGTTCGCCCACTTCATACCTCTGGGCCACCCTTATACGGCGTCTTCTGTGGCTCGGCCGTTCTTTCAAGACATCGTTCGTCTCCATGGGTTTCCGGAGTCGATCGTCAGCGACAGGGATCCGGTGTTCACTAGCCATGTGTGGCGTGACTTGTTCAGCCAGGCCGGTGTTCAGCTCGGATGAGTTCGGCCTTCCACCCCCAAACGGATGGCCAATCTGAGGCTGTGAACAAGACAATAGCCATGTATCTTCGCTGCCTCACCGGCGATCGACCGCGGGACTAGCTTGACTGGCTTCCTTGGGCGGAGTTCTTCTACAACACCGCTCTGCGCACGTCGCCGTTCACGGTGGTCTACGACCGGCCGCCACCGGAGCTCTTGCCTTACACCCAGGGGCTGCGCGGACGGACACGGTCGATGCGATGCTCTCTGACCGCGATGAGTTCCTGGCCGAGGTCCGCAGTCGGCTCTTACAGGCACAGGAGCATGCTTGCCGGGCTTACGATGTCAAGCACCGGCCACTGGAGTTTGTAGTGGGCGATTGGGTGCTGCTTCGTCTCCTTCGACACACCCAGTCCGTCAGTCCCGGCAACAAAGGCAAGCTTGGGCCCAAGTTTGCTGGTCCTTTCCAAGTGCTCGAAAGGGTGGGCGAGGTGGCCTACCGGCTTCAGCTGCCCGACGGTGCTAAGATTCACGATGTCTTTCATGTTGGCATCCTGAAGCCGTTCAAGGGGCCTCCACCAGCGTCAACCCCAACCTTGCCGCCTCTTCGCCACGGTCGGCCTCTTCTTCGTCCCGACCGGGTGCTTCGAGCACGCCTCAGCCGGGGGGAATGGCATGTTCTCGTGCAGTGGGCCGATTTTCCGCCGGCAGATGCTACTTGGGAGCCGGTTACGTCCTTCCGTGATGCTTACCCGGAGTTCCAGCTCGAGAACGAGCTGTTCTCTAAGGAAGGGAGAGATGTTATGTACGGTAATACGTACAAGAGGAAGGCCAAGCCATCCACGCCATCCAGTGGCGGAGTCGACCAGGGTTAGGCTGGTTAGCTTAGCCGACCCGGCTAATTGAGTTAGAGTCTTAGTCGGTTAAAGATATCTAGGGAGTTTGTTAGTCTTATCTTCAGGAGTTTGTTGGAGAGTCCATCTTGTAAACACTATAAGAGTTCTATTCGGTTAATGAGAAGGGCTTAGCCCAGGATTGAGATTAATATCTCCCTTGGGCGCCTGGCGTCCCCCTACCTCTCTCTCACGCTCCCAGCTCTGTTCGCCCGCCACCACGCCCCCCTACCGCCGTAGCAAGCGAACTCGACCTCATGTTCCCTACAGTCCGCCCCTACTTCCTGCGCAGCAAGGCTCAACGCCGTAACATCATAGATGTTAACTGAAGTTCACCAATGTAGAAGGAACATGTTCTTTGACTTAGGAACATATTGGATGAAGCATGAACATTAAAAAAACTACTGTTTGGTAAGAACTAGTAACTAACAGCCAACAAGTCAAATAAGACGATCACAACTTTCTGATTACACACTAGCAATAGAAAATTGCTCGTGGAACTGTGTCTACAATCTACCAACACAAAAACTGTGCTGAGCATTACCTCAGGTTTTCCAGATGATAATATGCGGACTAATGATGACTTCCCCAGTCCCCACATTGGGTGATGCAACTAGACATAGTGTTGGAATATGTAGATCAACAACAGGCATAGAACGCAAAGCCTGTAGTAACTCAAAAATTAACCAGAAATCAAGTTTAAAAAATTTAGAAGCCTGAATAACAGAAGCGAAAAAAAAGGAGATCAAAATCATTTTCATATTCTCCAACTTGAAAGAAAGATAGGTGCAGTTAATGCCTTTGCTACATTTACAAAATCATCAATGGCATGCTTCCCATGCTAAAAAGCCTCTTCAAGTTTCTTTCTGCCCTGGAAAAGTAGATAGAAACACAAAAGCAAAGCATTAGAAATGTAACCAGAGTCACTTCCAGAAATTTTTGTGGATGACCATAAGACAATGACAAAGGATCAAGAACAGTGATCGTTTTATAAGTTGGAACTTGTAACAAACCTCAGTGAGGCGCTCCTCTGCTTCATGTTTTGTTGTTGACTGTCAAGGTTAAATATATACATCAGGAATAAAATTTCATATTATTATATGACAAAAAACAAATATTACCCAATATTTCCAGCTATGGGAGGAGTGTCAAGATTACCCATATACAAAATGATAGTTTCTTAAATGAAGATTACAGATCAAAATATTAAATTTTAGATATAGCATCCCCTGATTTCCTAGAAAATGTTTAATATGATATAACATTGATACTGAGAATAACTTCGGTGATTTTATCAGTCACAAGACAGAACAAACTGGTAACAATCATATTTTGAGAACTGAAACCATGTTTTTTTTACTTTGCCAAGTGAGATCAAACTAAGTAACTAACCCACTGGACTGAAAATGTAGTGAGATGGTTCGAGACTTAGCATAACTTTATGGGTCATGACTCACGAGTTTCAAGTATGCATACACAAGAGAGTTTCTGAGGACATATCTTGACTTTTGAATGTGATAGTGAAATTTCTTTTTTTTTTCCGTTGTTATAAACATTATTGTACATTTTTTTTATCTCCAATTACAGTATGAGAGTATGCATTCCCATAAGTTGGAATTAAATGAATACAAATCAATTTAAAGAGTAAATTTGTTGTGGAGAAAACCGCCGCCGGGGTGTCCACATCACCCCTAATTATTTTTGACCGTCCGATCCTCGATCTAACGGTTCTCCTTCCTCCTCCGCATCATATATATACCGGCTTCCAAACCTAACCCTACCCTTTCCCTCACTCTCCCCCAGGCAGCAGCCTCCCTCTCCCTCCTCTCTCCCCCTGCGTGGCTAGCGGCGCGGCGGCCGGCCAGCAGCGCCGCGCGCCGCGGCTCGGCGCGCGGCTTTCGGCGGCCGCCATGTGCGGGGCGCTGGCCGGCGGCGGGCGGGCGCTGACGCTAGCGGCCAGCACGGGAGAGCGCCACGCCCGGGCGCTGCGGCGCTGGGCGGCGCCGAGCGGGCCGGGCGCGGCCGGCAGCGCAGTGAGCCATCTCCCATTATAAAGCACCCAAGGCTGCAGGCCACGGCCGGCCTCGGCGATGGCCCCCCGTCGGCAACACTGTTGGCCGCGGATTCGCATGTCGGAGGGCTAGGGCTGCCGCCCGTCTCAGCGAGCTTCAGCGCCGCCCTGGCCGGTCTCGCCCGAATATATACCGGCTCCGACCCTCAAACCCTAGCGTGGCGGCGTCGCGACCGCCACTCCTCCTCACCCTCTCTCGGCGGCGGCAAGGGCCAGCCATAAGCCGCCCCCCCGCGCCGCCGCGGTCGCGGGAGCGGACAACCGCGCGCCGGCTCTCCGGCTCCCTCTCCACTCTCGGCTCCGGGCGCCGGTGCAAGGCGGCGGCGGCGGCACGACGCCCTGTGTGAGGTCGCCCCGGGCCGCGGCGGTGTGGCGTCGCGGGTGGACCCTAGGGGCGCCGCCAACACACGGGTGCTCGGCGCTAGCGAGCGCAGTGAAGGTGGCCTCCCTCCATGCTCCTCTCTTTCCTTCGCCGGCCTCCCTCCATGCTCCTCCAACGGTGGGCGCGAGACGAGGGCGGCCTCCGATGGTGGGTGGCGCCGGCGGGGGCCGGCCGTAGGTGCGGGTGCGGCGGGACAAGGGGCGGACGGCGGCGCACCTCCGAGCATCCGTGTCCTCCGTCTTTTTTTCTTGGGCGGTATTGTCTTTTGCGGTGCTTTGCCAAAAGATCGATGTTGCCTCTCGTTTTTTCTTTGCTTTCGAGCGTAGATGCTGCACTCCTTGTTCCTCGTGTGTATTTTTTTGTTGCGAGAGATTGTCTACTCGCGTGGATCGACTCCTCCATGTTCTGCTATCTTCTTCTTTTCTCGGTTCTTTTGTTTCGTCGATCGAGTTCTAATTGGTGCCTCCGCGGCCAATTCTGCTCTGAGACCTCGCGTGCATGAATCGGTCGTCCCCTCACCGAGGCCAACGGCGGCGCCCGGCATGTTGAGCCGGGAGGCGAGCAAGGCGATGGCGGCGCAGACAGATGATCTGCAACGGAGCCACTAAGCCGGCGCCGCGCAAGTCGTCCGCATACGTGTCCGGGCTAGATCCGCCTGTGTTTTGATCATGGAATCGACTATCGCCTCCTTCTTACTCACAGGCGCGTTCACTGAGCGAGAAGAGGATTAGTTTAAGATGGTTACGTGGATTTTGTTTGTGTTGTGTGTTATTTGACTACCAAGGAGCCGTTTGTCTATGCATAACGTCCATATATTTGCAGTGATAAATGTGATTATTCTCCCGATGACATACTTTTGGTTTGCAGAATAGGTGTTTGATGGATCCGATCAGCTCGGAAATGGGCTTGTCAAGGCCACAACCAGAATCTTTGAGGGTATGTTCGTTTCAATGTTGCTGTATTTGAAATTCCTTTTTGCTAACATCTATAGAGAATTTGATTTGATGCCATTACATCCTTCTTCAGGGGTGACAAAGGGGTCAGCTGCACTGTGCTGCTCTCCCTATCGATATTCCTGTTCTATCCTTCGATGAACTGATGGAAAGAGCTGATGACATTGGTTCAACAGCTTCGAGAAGAAATAAAAATTGATTTTTGAATTGCAATTGGATCTACAATTTTGTGTTTCAGTCAGCCTTGTTGACAACCAAATAATGCCTATAATTGGACTGTCCAAGTGTGAAACAAATCCTAGAATAAGATTTCTTGGAGGAGCATGGATTTTTTGCAGACTGGGCACCTGCTATTATGATATGTCATTACCATTATTTGCCTTGCTCGTGATTTGTCTTTGGTGTGAGCTCTGAAAATAATTAATGTTTTTTTTACATGCATGTTTTGGTCCAATGAATTTGGTATGCCTTGTCACTAAGGACATTACTTATCTTATTTAGTTTCCTCGAAGGCTGTAGCTTATGCCACTTGCACTCTAATGCAACCGGTCGATAATATACCAGTCCTTGGTTTGCATAAACACCGGCTTTTTGAAGTACAATCAACCATTGATGTTAAGCTGATGTCTTCTTTCATACATATCTGTGGTCTTGGATGTCCTCAAACTGCAATCTACGGTCATGTTCTTCAGATATGAAGTGGGACATGTGGCAGAATTAAATGAACATCTTCTGAACCATCTTGCAGATAAATACAGTTACTAAATTATAGGAAGTGGATTCATACCACCATGAAAGATACGAGATTCAAAAAGGGTAAGCCTATTGAACTGGGGACTAATATGATCCTAGCACATAGATAACTATACTCAATTTGGTCGTTTTTGTATTTTTTCTATGAACACCTTCTAGCACAGTTTTGGCTTGCTGCATAAATTTATATACCAAATAGGGACTATTATTCCTAGATATTTTGGACGACACTCTGAGTTAGTGTTTCTATGGTCGTCCTGCTACCACATGTATGCATCTTTTAATTATATTCATAAACTGACCATTTTGGCTTGGTCTGCCATCTTTTAGCATCAAGTTCATGAGAAGCTCGACAGCAGCTCTGTTACCAGCCATCAAGTTCAGGAGAAGCTCAAGAGCAGCTGCCTCTTCCCTTGGACACCATCATTTTTTTGACAATACCTTAAATAATATCATCAATCCTGCGCTCTGGTGTTACATATACACAGTATTGTGACTGTATGTATAATATGCTGTGTTCTGCCATCTCAGTCTAGAGGCTACCAAGATTATTCGTGTGTTCTGTGACTCATTTACATAAAAATACATGGAATGTTCAGTCTAGAGATAGTGCTTTGAGGATCGACTCTGTTTTATGGCAAATTTTGGTTAGACCGCGATTTGTATCCGCGTCCTATTTTATGGCAACTTTTTGTCTTCGTTGTACCGTGATTGTTCACGTGCGCTCCATGCCAGATTAAAACTCTGGCTGCTATGTATTTGGACAACTTAGTTTTCATTTAGAAATGTGTACAATTTGTGATGATAATATTTTTTACCAAACTAACCATCATTCGGGTTTTGTATTTGGTTCATGTTTGAACATCTGGTATTGTGGTATTTAGCTCATGCCTGGACAGCTAATGTCTATATGCATTTTCTCTACAAATATTGTTGCGGCCCTTGCTTCGCAAGCATGGGCGCCGCGCAAAACACTAGTTGGTATACATTCACCTTAGCACAGACTAAAGCATGCTGCTTTCCAACAGAAGTAATCGTTTTCCTGAGAGTTCCACACGTCCTAGAACCTAGCAGGGCACTACCAACATACTTTCATTAAGGCATCAAGCTGTTTCACACCTTTGCTTCTTTCACGCTTAGCAATATTTGCTATACCTACATTACATATGAGTCATAGCAACCATCTGGTCATGCTAAAACAAAATGTTTAGAGGACGATCGTCACTCATTTAGCAGAGTGTGAATAATAAATGCTTGATCGTCAGATGAATCATACCCTTTGTTGGTGGCACATTTCTACATTTCCTTTGTGCTGACATTAGTATATCAGTTGCAGGCATCACCATTGGTATTTTCTGAAACGCACCAACAGTCTCCTGCTTTCTCTGTTCTCCCTAGAAAGGGGTAAAGGAGTAGAAGAATAACAAGTTAGCATGATCATGAAGTTTAATGCCCAAGAAAATACGAGATGATTCAAAACAACTTACAAGTGCTTCATAAAGTTAGTGCTTGAGGCATAAAAATTAGTTAACTGCCAAGAGTGAGAACTTCACTTTTGTTTTCTTTTTTATGTATGCCATCGGTTTTACAATTATTCCCATGTCATTAATAAACCAGAACCTGGGTTTCAATGTCAGGCCCTGTTGGCCTGTTGAAATAGACTTGTACAATGTTCACAAAAGAATTTACATTCATATTATTTAGCTCTCCCTGTAACCTCTCATCCAATGTATGGCTACATGTTTCAGAGTGTGCCTGTCGACACATGTAGACTGATGAAATCCCCGGTTCCAGAGATGATAAAGAACCTGAGTTGAAGGCAGTACCAGTGGAATATATTATAAACAATGTATGAAAATTGAAACAACATTGAAAACCACAATAATATGCTTGTGGGAGCAGCAGAGTTTTGGTTTCCTCGAATAAAAAATAAAACTGAGAAGCGTGACTGTAAATGAGCATTTCATCAGGGCACCAGCAGTGTGGTGTCCAACCAAACTGATAGTGTCTAACACAGTTCGATCTGGTAAAAGTATAGTTCGCAGGCTCTAGTGTGGCATCCGACCATAGCTTCAAAAAACAACCAAAAAGAAACCTGAACTGACAGCTCATACACACGCTGTGCACTGCCTAAAGCTGATTGTGAGCATAACACTAATAGGAAGGACGCCTCACAGTTCGACTCTTCTGCATAGTCCGATTTTGGAAGCAGTTGATGTCTCTAGTGTGCTCTTTTACCTTACTTTTCCTGCGTTCGATTTGAGGAATACACTGGAGCTGCTCTCAAGCACCTCGTAGCACCATTTTCTTTGCGTTGGTAAGTCAAATAGGATGTGGAAACTAGTCCCGCGTGAACAACACGCAGGCCTAATAGAAGCGAAGCGAAGTAACATTTTATCGCGCAAAGAAGCACCCCACGAGCAGCAACAGCATGCCCGCGACTAGCAGTACCTAAGGCGTCGCCGGCGGGCATTCCGTCGAACACCCTCCGTGCGAGGAGCACGGGAGAGACGGGCATAGCAGTAAAGACAAACCTTTGGGGAGGCGACGGTGGTCAGCGCGCCTCGAGGACGCCGAGTGGGAGAGGTGCGTGGTGGCGGGCGCGGCCGGAGGTGTTGGAGGTGGAACACCGCCCGGCCTCCTGCAGATGGCAGCAAAGCAGCAGCAGCAGAAACGGGAGGCCATGCTGTGCTTGTGAAGCCCAACGTAGTGGGCTTGGGCCTATGGGCCGGAAACGGGAGGCCTATATTCCTCGTCAGGTTGAGAAGCGTGGCAGCGGCGCTCTTGAGCCAGCCGCCGTGTGCAGTGCTCTTCCCCCTTCTCCCAGTGACCCACCGGCCATGGAGACTCTGGCGGCGGCTCACCGTGCCAAGAGAAGGAAGCCGGAGGCACCCGAGAGCGCAGAGCAGGAGGGTGGAGTAGACTTCTCACCGCTACCAGCGACGAACCCGCCCGATTCCAGTCCTCCTGGAGCCGGAGGCGACGAACCCTACATCCAGAATCCACCGCCAGGAGCCGGCGGAGAGGAAGGAGATGGGATCGACCGAATCAGCCTCCTCCCAGACGCCATTCTAGGTGAGGTCATCTCTCTCCTCAACACTATGGATGCCGCCCGCACCCAAATCCTCGCCACCCGATGGCGCCCTCTCTGGCGCTCAGCGCCGCTCAACCTCGACGTCGGCTACCTTTCCATCGATGCCGTCTCCCGCATCCTCTCCGCCCACCGGGGCCCTGGCCGCCGCTTTCGCTTCCCCGCACAAGGAGTACAGGACCTCCCCGCCACTGTGGATGCATGGCTCCGATCCCCCGCCCTCGACAACCTCCAAGAGATTGACTGTTGGTTCCTCTTCAATTGGGAGGGGCAGGTGTTGCAACCGCCCCCTCTGCCGGCCTCTGCTTTCCGGTTCTCGTCATGCCTTTGCGTCGCCACTCTCAGCCGATGCCACCTCTCTGACGACATCGCCAAGGGGCTTCAGTTCCCCAAGCTCAAGAAGCTCGCACTTGATTGGGTCAGTATTTCAGAGGATTCTCTTCATAGCATTATTGCTGGTTCTCCCGTCCTCGAGGGCTTGCTGCTTAGCACCATCATTGGCTTCCGCTGTGTCAAGATCAACTCTGCTAGCCTTACAAACATTGCGATGGGTGCTAATGTTCGGGATCCACGAGAAATGACATTCTTAGAAGAATACATCGTCGAGGATGCCCCTTGTCTTAAAAGGATTCTGTATCATCGACGAAAACACTCGTATATGCGACTGCAAGTGTCAGTTATTTCAGCACCCAATCTGGAGACCTTGGGTTGCCTAAATTCTTCTGAATACTTTTCCAGGCTCACGTTGGGCTCTATGATTATTGAGGTACCTCTTGCTTATAGGTTCCGGATTGCTTTTCTGTGTGTTGAAAATTACTTGAAAATATAGTCATCTATAGATGGGCTGACACTTGTTTCATGCAGCCATGCCGTATAAAGGAATTCCAGGTCTTTAACTCGACAACTCCGGTGTGTACTGTCAAGATTTTAGCCGTCAATATTTTTACTCTTAGCCTGGATGTGATTATTGACTTAATGAGATGCTTCCCATGCTTGGAAAAGTTGTATATCCAGCAGGTAAACATACTAAACAAGTAAATTCATTGTGTTGATATATTCTTTGTATCTGGTGCAATATTGTGTCGATTCTTCTTGAAGTGGTTGTGTTCGTATATTGTTTTTTCCTTTTCAGTCATGTCTGGGTGGAGACAAGAATTTATGGCGCCGTAAACATCGTAATCTTATCAAATGCCTTGACATCCGTCTCAAGACAGTTGTGTTGAATTTCAGTCCTTATCGAGGCACAAGATCGCAAGTTAACCTTTGCGACATTCTTTGTACTGAACGCGAAGATGCTGGAGTCAATGACGTTTCAGGATCAAAGGTTCAATGTGACTGAAAGATTTCTTGCAGAGCAGCATAAGCTGCTCCAGCTGGAGAAGAGGGCTTCCAGACGTGCTCAGTTTTATTTTACTGCTAAAGGATGTCACCACAAGTTTATGCATATTAATCATGTCCATGATTTGTCTATAACTGATCCATTTGAATGTGAAGGAACAGAGGTATGCCGTATGCGCATCCTTTGAGTAGTTGCTGCTTGACTCGTACTCTTGTTTGCTGTTAAATTTGGTGAGGTCTATTCCTTTTCCAGTGTTGAAGTAGGGGATTGCTGAATGAACTGTGTATTGTAAGATTTGTGTAATTGTGGCAGTCTGACTTACTAATCTGCAATGCACTAAATCTTCATGTAGAAGTTATTGGCAATGTTTGATGTTGCAGGTAATGGTGTTAATAAAGTAGCTAGTGTGAACATATCACTTTATTTTAAATACACTTTTATTTGATGTTCTTTACTTGTGCTCGTCAGCACAACAAACTACTTGTAATTACTTGACTGATCTTAATAAACTCTTAATTAGTGGTCTGTTGGGCTTGTCGATGAATCACGGCTCAGCCCTTTGGGCTGAGGTGCATTGTAAACACTGGCGGGCTTGGAGAGTACCAGCCCGTCATCCATACATTGTGCTTTCATTCTGTAGCTTAGCAATGTACCTTATAATGGCAGAAATAATAATATGACTAGATGGATAACTACAAACCTGGCAAAAATTGTTTAACAGATAGCGTGGAGGAGAGATAAGATGTTATGACATTCTACTATAATTGTGGGAGTAACTTGAGAGCTGTTATTCGAGTAAACTATGAAACATTCGGACAAAATGACGTGTAGTTTCAAACATATAAGAGTGCAGTAGCAGCTAAAGAGGAGCGAGGCTAAAAAAAAAACTAAAGAGGAGCTTCTGATTTCTTTGCTGATAACTTCAGTTATCCCACTTTCTGCTATTTTTTGGGTGATAATACATGAGAATGCAGTTTATATAAGAATAAAGGCATCTGTGTAGGGTTCTCTACTTATTGGAGGACTCTTAAGACAGGCTTGGCAAATTTACAGCAGATTCCAACAAGAGGTTTGGTTTACGTTGCTGGATTGATTTGTAGCAGTTGGCACTTTGATTATTTCCTCACCCAACTTAGTAGTTCCGACAAGTGCAATGGTATAAATAGAAGGAATGTTAGCAGAGGAATCAAAATTCAAATATGTAAACGGAGTTTTTGGTCTCCTGTAAGGGAAAAGAAATCAACTGATAAGCGTGACTGGAAATCAGGCATCAACAGTGTGGCGTTGAACCAAACTGGCATTCTTCTGACACGGTTCAATATGGTAAAGTAAGGTTCCCAAACTCTCGTGTGGCATCCGACCAAACAAAAACAAAAAATGAACTGACAGCTCATGCAAAGCCGATCGAGCAATATATTTTTTTTAACAGGCAGGATGCCACACACAGTTTGACTCTTCTGCAATGTCCGATTGGAAGCAGTCGATGTCTCCCAGTGTGCTCTGTTAGTTTAATCGAGTCTTACTTTCCCTTGGTTCAATTTGAGTACACCGAAACTACTCTCAAACTCCTCGCAGGCAACCATTTTCTTTGCTTTGGTAAGTCAAATAGGACGTGGAAACTAGTACTAGCATGTAACAAATAATCCTAGGCAGGCAGTCCCGCCTGAACAGCACGCAGGCCTCAATAGAAACGAAGCGAAGCCAAGTAAGAACACTCGAAGTTTTTAATAGTTTGTATATCAAAACGAACTTTTATAATGGCATATATGGAAAAGGTTCAAATAAGATCCATCGCACAAAGAAGCACTCCACGAGCAGCAATAGCGTGTCCCCACAACTACCTGTACTTAAGGCGTCGCTGGTGGGTATTCCGTCGAACACCCTCCATGCGAAGGGGGCAGGAGTGTTGGGCAACAGTGGTCGGCACGCCTCACGGTCGCCGAGTGGGAGAGGTGCGTGGTGGCGGGAGGAGGAGGGGCTCGCCATGGCGGGCACAGGCAGAGGAGCAATAGCAATAGCAACAGCGTGCGGGCGAGCGCTTCTAAGTTCTACAGAATTTTTTTCTTGGAAACCAGGTTTAGTATTCGTATATATAGTTCATAAAGTTTAAGGCTTTTGAGGTCTACTACTGCAACAAATATTGTTCCACGGGCCTAACAGCCCCACGGAAAAGAATCTTTTGGACCAAGAACCCAAGCAAGACTCATTTGTGGTAAATGCCCAATTTTATATCCTGGATATTTTTTTGCACAAAAAAATGCACGAGAATTTAATGGATGAATTTGGCACAGCAATACATGTGTATAGCAAACTTTTCATTCTTTTTATGTTGTGTTTGGTTTGAACAATGAATTTAGACCATCGTCTACTTATTTCTCTTTTTTGGGGTTTATGAAACAAGAATAGGTTGATGTGCGTTACCTCATTCCTAATAAACTAATAATTAATACAGTATTAGGAATGAACTCATTTTACCAAATTTGAGGAACACATTCATGATGGACCACCTCATCTAGAATGAAGTGATTACTTAAACCAAACGCGGTGAATATCATTACTCCTGTTGCATTGGAAAAAAAAAATAGAAAGCTCGTTTAGTTAGATCGGGTTGTTATCCAGCTTATTTTAATATTTAATAAGAATGAATAGAGTTATTGTAGGTGTGTCCATTACAGTTTGCACCTAACCTAGCAAACTACTAATAGGTGATGAAACTTCGGTCATACCTGTGGAGAAATAGTATAAAACACCGACTCGCCCATTGTCCTAAGCATTGGTTGTGGTGGTCGTGGAGGGTACCGCCGCTTGAAATGCGTGTTGCCGAGGGCTGTCCTGCACGGCTTGCCGGCATGGAACTAGGTGGCCCCTCCCATGTCTAGCCCATCACAGGCGGCACCTCCATTGACCGCAGTGAGCAATACTCAACATCAGACAGTTCATCTTAAATTAAAAGTTAGAAGTTACCACGAATGTTGGGTCTTGGGCTCTAGGACTAAGTGTGCTTTTTTGGAGGCCATGCAGTGTTCCCCTTCCACGACCTCCGCCCGCGCTTGCCATGGTGAGCCCCTCCTCTTCCCACCACAAATTGCACATATTGTTACAAATCGACACATAGATAAACATAGTAGCAATGCGATGATAAATTTTATTCAACCACTCACGGTCTCTCACTAAGCCCATTTTTGTTGCATTACTAATTTCAAGTAGGTATTAACCACTACTGCCACTAGCACAATCTTATGCTTTTGGTTCTCCCGACTAACCTTCAAGACAAAGGCATAAATATGCCTTCTCATACATCAATATCTCCATCTTTTCCTTAATTGCCAGCTGGCCTCTCATCCCAACATTTCTAATTGCAGCTTGCTCAAGCTTCTTGATCTTATTGTCGAGCCAATTGATTTGGAGTCAAGGCTAGCAATTGCCTGAGGACGTGTTTCACTTATAACATTGTTGACTTACATTAATTATCTCGATAGTAAGAGCAAAAATCTTGAGCAAGCTACACTAAGAAATGTTGGGACAAGAGCCCTGCTAATGATTAAGGAAAAGATGGAAATGCTAAAGTATGAGAAGGGACATGTTCATGCCTTCGTCTTGAAGGTTAACCAAGAGAACAAGAAGCATGATGGCTATGGATGTGGCACTAGTGTCTGATAACTACTCGAATTGATAATGCAAGAAAAACGACGTTGAGTGGGAGAGTGTGAGTGGTCAAATAAACTTTGTCAGCACATTGCTCCTATGTTTATCTCTATGTTTGTTGTGTCGGTATGTAACAATTTGTGTGAAACTGAAATGTACTATGTGAGATCAATTCATTTGTGCAATCCTTTATGCATTTTTAAGCTCATTTTATTGTAATATATTTGTGTATTCGATTATGTGTCCGATGAATTTATTTGCTTAGTATTACTCTAAATATATAACACACACAAAAAACATTGTATTTTAACTTTTCACCAAGGGTAAAATGGCCTTTTACTCTTGACTTAACACCGCCAAGTGTCTAAAATGGTCGGTGTTAAGTCAAGTGTAAATAGTAGCAAACAAAAATTTATTCGTTCTAGAATAAATTTTAGCACAAATCCTTGTCAAATCTTTTTACTTCTTGTTTAGTTCCTCTCAAAGTCTCTCTCTCCATCATATTAATCTAAGGACACATGTATAGAGTATTAAATATAGGTAAAAAAATAACTAATTGCATAGTTTGATTCCAAATCACGAGGCAAATTTTTAAGACCGGTTAATCTATGATTAAACAAAAATATTTATCAAATATAAACGAAAATGTTAAAAGAGTTAGAATTCTAATATTTTAAAGTTGGAGTGCATCTAAACTAAGTCCTTATTGAAAAAAATTGTTTTTTTTTTTTGACAAACGAAAAAATTGTTACTCGTAACATTTCTCAACAAGGAAAAATCGTAACAATAGATAGATGTTCTTCAATGTTCTTTAAAATGGGAAAACCGTCTGATCCGATCTGACCAGTGACCCTTCACTTATATCCGCTTGTCTTTTTGTGGGAGGTGGGATTCCGACGAGCCCCGATCCCGCGCGCCGGCGACCATGGAGTTCATCGACCCCTGGGACACCCAGTCCCGCGCCCGAGTCGTCCATTCCGGCGCCAACTCCACTTCCTTCTCCTCCACCACCACCGCAAAAGCACCCCTCTCCCTCCCGCACGCCGCATCTTGCGCCGCCGCGGCCGTTGCGCTTCTCGCCGCCGCGTACTACCTCCCGCCAGCCTACCAGATCCTCTCCTCCCTCCTCATATGGGTTGCTTCGTCCCTGCTCCTCGCCCCCTTCGCGCCTGCCTGGGCCACTGGCGGCGACATCTCCGTCGGCCGAGGCCGCATCGTTCCGGCTCCCGAACCGGCCCCAGAACCCACCTCGGAACCCACGCCCGCCCCCGCCGCGGCCGTCGCCAGAACCAGGCCCCGACGCCCACAAAGCCCTCAGATCCGGTCACTCCTCCCGTCCAGTCGGCCGCATCGCTCCATCCGTTGCAGAAGGCGACGGCTGCTGCGGGTGGAGCCGTCGCGGACGGCGGCGAGAAGGAGGAGGACGCCGGCGAGTGGACCGACCAAGACCTGGAGCTCCTCCGGCGGCAGATGGTGAAGCACCCGGCGGGTGAGCCCCAGCGCTGGGAGAAGATCGCCGCGGTGTTTGGCGGCCGCCGCACGCCCGAGAGTGTCATCCGGGCGGCGAAGTCGGGCGCCCCGGGGGCGGGGGAAGCTCGTTCGACCAGTTCCTACGCAAGCGGAAGCCGCTCGATCCGAGGGCCGAGGCTGCTGACGCTGGGGACAATGCCGGAGGCGCGGAGAGTGCGGACGCCGCTTGGAGCGCTGGGGATGACCGGGCCTTGCTGAACGCGCTCAAGGAGTTCCCCAAGGACACGGCAATGAGGTGGGAGAAGGTCGCGGCTTCTGTACCCGGGAAGACGAAGGCCGCGTGCATGAAGAGGGTCACTGAGCTCAAGCGAGACTTCAGGAGCACCAAGACGGCTTCAGAGGCAGCATCATAGGCGAATGCCTGTGCCTGAGAATTTTTGATAGGGTAAGTTTTCTGCAACCTTTTCTTATCTTCATTCTGATACATCAGTGGAGCTATATGTTGCTGATTGTTGATCATGATAGTTGTTAACTTTTCCTGAGTCATTTACAGTGATGCAATGATGTAACAATATCTTGTTTCACTAGGAACTTAAGTTCAGTAAGTTCACCCTTAGGTGGTTAGCTTTGCTATTTTAGAAGTCTGAAACCTCGGAGTTGTAGTGTTTCCCTCCATTTTTGTTTCATTGAAATTTGAAACAAAGCAGTTGGAATTTGAATTTCATTGAAACCTCAGAAATGTAGCATGCCTGCCATTCATTTTTGGACATTGACATGGTGCAATTTCAGCGAATTTACCAGATGTATAGCCTATCGACAGAAATACCTTTGCCTGAGAATTTTGTAGGGTAAGGTTTCTGCAACCCTTTCTTCTCTTAATTATGATACATCAGTGGAGCCATATGTTTCTAATTGTTGATCATGATAGTTAACTTTTCCCAAATCATGAACGATGATGATGCAGTGATATATCAACGTCTTGTTTCATTAAGAACTTAGGTGAAATTTGAGAGTTCACCCTTAGGTGGCTGCCTAGGCTTGCTATTAGAAGTCTGAAACCTCAGAATTGTAGGGTTTCCCCCATTTTATTTCATTGAAACAAAGCAGTTGGAATTTGTCGCAGCATAGTGTATTATAGGTGTGCCTGCTGTTCAATTTTGTACGTTGACATGGTGCAATTTCAGTGAATTTACCAGATGGATTGCCTATCGATAGAAATATGAATACAATTTAATGAGATCAGATATTATATTGGCGTACAAGATTTAAGATCTACTGGACTTTCTAAAGCTATTTAATCAGGGCTGTCCCAGACTTTTTATGGGATGCTATGAACCTTAGTTCATATGGGGATGGAGAGGATAACCAACCAACCATTGCCAAGAGGAAAGCCGAGCAAAGTTGGCGTGGAGGGAGACTAGAATATTTGGGGGTTGGATTTTTTGTTCTTCATTGTTTGATTCATCATAGACTGGGTACAGGGCATAAATAGACACCCTGCCCCTTGCTCAGGCCGCTCAGCCTCTAGCTCGTTTCTATCCTAGCCATTACTTCCTAACCGGCAGCTTACTGCTCTTAATTGCATGCAGCTGGCTGTGCAGCTTAACTGCCATTGATTACAACAGTATGCACCTCCTCGGTTACTGCCGTGGCTGCATCTCGAGCCCTGGGATGCCCTTGGTACTGGTGCCACCACATCACATGGGCCATGTGCCAAATTCAAATTCAGGCCCCTGGCTTGCCAACAAAAAAAGGAAATTTAATCCATAAACCATTACAATCTAACATCAAAGTATCAACCTAATGACATCAATGTTACTACTAAGGTTAGCCTCTCAACATTTTGCTATTGACATGAACTTTTTTTTTTTCTCTCGAAAACGCTGGAGAGCTGTGTTTCATTATATTAAGAAGAATGACAAGGGGCAAGAGCCCTACAAACACACGCCACACAGAACCCCTTACACAAAGAAAGTTACATTTGCGCCCGAAAAACAAAAAAACGGGGCAACCAAAAAAAAAATCTAGCAATAGGCTAACCACCAGGGAGAGGGGCTGTCAAACAGCACAGGCCCTTAGCTCCTGCTAGACTCCACAGCCGGGGCTCTTCTCCAGCAAGGGCAAGAGCAGCACCAAGGCTGGGGACAATACCATAAAAACACAACGATTCCGATGATTCCAAAGAGTACATGCCCCAAGCACAATGAGACTATTGAGACCTTTCTTGATCAATCCGCAAAGTTATACCGATAGCCTTTTCCCACCAACTATCAAAAGAAGTGTCTGATGGCTGCGGTGCCAAGGAATGGAGACCGACCTGCCTTAACAAGTGGTACCAAAATTGCCTAGCAAAGGCACAAGAGATTAGAAGGTGGTTGACAGTCTCATCTTCCTGGTCACAAAGAGGGCACTGCTCCGGATGTGGCAGCCCATGTGGCGCGAGGCGATCTGCTGTCCAACACCGATTATGGGCCACCAACCACAGGAAAAAGCGGCATTTGGGCGGTGCCCAGGTTCTATTGTCGTGAACTTCCTACAAATGATCTTTTGTCTCATCATCTTGGTCACAGCCAACATTGGATCTAAGAAGTTTGATACCATTTTTTAGTTGATAGTGGCCAGATTAATAAGAGTTTGTGCTTGGGTGTGTAATAAATAAATAAATTGATGATCTTGATAGTTGTTAACTTTCCCCAAGTCATGAACAATGATGCAATGGCGTATCAACGTCTTATTTCATTAGGAACTTAGGTGAAATTTAAGAGTTCACCCTTAGGTGGATGCCAAGGCCTGCTATTAGAACTTAGAAGTCTGAACCCTCAGAATGATGCTCTGTGTTATCTGCCAAAGGCTCATTGTTCGATTTTTTTTTTCCAAGAACTTGAATTTGTTACAGCATAGCGTATTCTAGGCACGCCCAATTTCGTGTGAGTTTACTAGATGGATAAACTATTGGTAGAAGTAATACGATTATATGGATACAATTTATTGAGATGAGAATGAGATATTATCTTGCCTTAAAAGATTTAAGATCTATTGGACATTGTAAAAATATTTTAGATTGGTGTTCCATACCCCATAATGATGCTCAGTTTGCATTTAGCTGATCTGAGAGTATGACACCCTTTAACCTTGCCAAGATAGTTAGCCAGTTTTATGCCAAGATAGTTAACCAATACAGTTGATATATCTGCAGTTTGCTTTGTCCCAATATGGGTACCTCCTGATATATTGCCCCCACAGAGTTCTTCATGATTGGAACCTATGTAGAAAAGAAATATTGTATCTGCTCCATTGGCTACTTTCTGAAACTAACAGGACAGTTAATTTGAATATGTTGAAGTCTTGCAGAATTATTGTTTTGTGAATTTGTGGTATCACTACCATTTTCTTGGTCCACATAAGTAGGATTGTGTATTAAAATTACTCTGCCATTCTTGTATCTTTCCAGGACAAGTGTAGCTATCGTAGTCTGGGTCAGGGATAGAAAGGATTTGCAGAACATCGTGTGGTCCACACTTTCTATTGCAAGCAATCACATGTTTGTTAAGGAAAGTAACTAAATATCATTAGATCGTGTAAGAACAAGAACAATAAAGGAGAAAGGAACTGCTAATGTGCGCAATAAAGGAGAAAGCTACCGATGTGAACTGCTAATATGCTGCCCAAATTGCAAACTGCCTGTTTTTTTACCTCTTGAGCTTGCAAATCAGCTCTGAGCTGCCAATGTTCATGGAAAAAAAATCCTGGAAAGTTGACAATTTCTACTTTTGATTCAAACCGTGTTAAAAGAAAACTATAAATTGTGGAAATTGCCTCATTCTGGCCTAGTTGGAACTCACGCCAAATTCTGTATACATTGGTGAGGCAAATTGAGAAGAACACCAGAACTTCTGATGGTTCAAATCTCTATTTATGCATTATACTACAATATATTCTGAATGGAAAGTAGCTAAATCTATGTCTGGTCTCCGTTGTGCAACTTCTGTTTCGTATCATGAATTCACCGTGATCATTGGTTCATTACATTGTGAACTTATTCTGCAATACTTCTGAATGACAGGTGTCGGACTGAATGACATGCATCGGTTTGGCTCGTGAGGAAGTTACATGGCTAGCTCCACTGCACTGAATCATGGAGACGGCAGATGGATAATGGAGAGCCCAGAACTATAGAACAGATCATTTATTTATTTATTTCCTTTGAACTACAGTCAGGGGATCCCTTGATATACATATAGTAGAAACTTGACTTACTGCGCACATGACATGAGAAAGGAAGAAAGGCAAAGCTGGTCTTGTTGCAGAATAAGCATGTTTTCATTGCAAAAAATTCGTGGTCGTGCTAGGTTAAGTATTCTTGTTTCAAATTGAGCATGTTATGCGCTTCAGTATCTTCTGAATTCCCGGTCTGAGAGAGTGAGAAACCAAGCGGCGTTTTACTAGTATTTTTATTTTATGGGTCTGCACACTGAAACTGGAGCATGATGACATTGACATGAATCAAAAAGGCCATCAGTTTTCTAGAGCCGCCGCCGTTGCTTGCCATCTCATCCCAGCACAGCAGAAATTCGAAGCCGATGAGAAGAGTCCAAAAACAGTGGTGACGGGGACATGGCGTGGACACTTGATTTCGTTTTCAGCTGCATGCTTCCAAAGTGGATAGGCAGAAGCTTGTTGACAGTGTTGTGTCTAGTGGCAGATGGCTTAGCCCACGCGTAATTCGAAATCGCTAGATAGCGAGCTACTAGCTGCTTTGGGCGGTGGGCCGGCAGCTCGCCTCGCGTCAGCTGTCGTATCCTATCCTATTTTCCTATCCATGGTCATGTACTCGTCGTCGTGTTCGTGTCACGACACCGACGGTGGAGCGTGTCAAAGAGCTCTGAGTTTTTATACCGAGGCTCTCCTTAAGAATTACTCCCTCCATCAAAAAACATAAAACGTCATTTTAGGTTTTTTTAAAATCATATTTAACTGTTCGTCTTATTTAAAAAAAAATATACAAATTAGAAAATAAATAAATTATTATTAAACTGCTGGTTAATAAACTCATTACGGCTTACGAGGAGACTAAAAAACGCACGCCACGTAGTCACCCACTCCCCACGCAATTCCATCTCCTCCTCCTCCGACCACCACCCAAGAAGAACCCGACGAGTCCCCCCAAATCCGCCGAAACCTCCCAACGGAGCCCACCCTGCCTCCCTCGCCGCGATCCCTCCCACCCTGCCTGCTTCGCCGCGATCCTTCCCCGCTGTCCCTGAACCAATCCAGGACGCCGAATCCCGCCTCCTTCCTTCCTTGCCGCCGAATCCGCCGCCCGCCATCGTTGATGCGCCGGGGCATCGAGATTCCGGCGTGAGGTGAGGCTACCGACCGACCGACCGTCCCTTGCGCGCGTAGTAGGGATCGTAGGAGGAGCGCCCGCCCGCCCGCGGGCCGGCCGCGCGCGACATGGCGTGCCGGGGCTTCTTCGAGTGCGTCCTCAAGCTGCTCAACCTCGTCGTCATGGCGGTGGGGCTGGCCATGGTGGGCTACGGCGCCTACTTGCTCGTGATGTGGCTGCAGGTCGCGCCGCCGCCGCTCCCGCCGCCCGCGCCGGCGCCGGCGGCCGTGTCGCCCGCCGCTGCCAACGACCTCGTGCGGCTCGGGAGGCCGTTGCTGCTCCTCGTCGATGCGGCGTCCCTCGCTGATGGGACCGGGACCGGGACCGCTGAGAGGCTCTCCAGTGCCTGGTGCGTGCGTCACGACTGATGGATCTCCTCTGTTACTCCTACTGTTCATGCGGTGTTGATTGATGTGGCATCTGCGGTTTATTTAGGAGACGCAGCGGACACTACCACTAGACACTAGTGTGTAGTCTTTAGATATGCTTAAGAACACTCCGCATGTTATGTGTAGACAAATGTGGATCTTGCAACTTGATAATGATAATAACTCAATTGCATATAGTAGTGGCACGAATCTTACAAAATCGTAGTACAGTAGATCTTCCTTTCCTTTTCGGCATTTGCTGGTAGTATCCTTAGCTACTTTACTATATTGGGAATTTCTGCCATCATGGATATTTTCCCCAGTTTGCACTCTTTTAGAACTGTCTGATATCCCATTAAAAACAAAAACTACCTGAAATTCATATACTGTGTTCTTTTAACTTCTGGAAATGACATATTATATTTTTTTCAAGTTTATAGAATTGATATACATCGCAATCTTTAATTTCGTACTATATGATGTCTGCATTACAATTAGGTTTTCGAATAAAAAAATCAGCATTACAATTGAAGCACTGTATAATTGCAGTGATCATGTATGAAGCTGCACCGTTGTTACTTGTTAGGATGTTTTGCTTTGTGTATAATCTTTTACATCTCTTTTTTTTCATAATTTATTTTAAATCTTCTGCAGGTTTATTTTTTGCGTTCATTGGTGTTGGTGCTATACTCTTCATCACATCGATCTTTGGTTGTGCTGGAGCTAGAAATGGATGCTGCTTGTCAATTGTATCCTTTCTAATTCTAGAGTCATTTATGAATCTAATATCTTGTGATGTGCTCATATCCAATTTGGTTTCTGTTACTGTCATGCCAATTATGAAGTAGTTATGCTCAGGGGAGCAAGGAATCAGCTATAATAATCATTAATACGACTTCATATCCTCAGGGACCATTGAAATATCAGAACATCATTGTTCTTTGTTTAACTGACATGACACAAGATGCAACTAATGTTCAAAGGCTTGAATTAATAATTAACTACAAAAGGTTTCATGTGTACGTTGTAATGCTTTGCTGTTCTGCACTTGCTGATTTTGGTACAAGTCTCCCATTAGGCCATTAGCAACAACTTATTTTCTGTGGCCGCATACCATGCTTTCCTTGACATATGGAATAGTACTCATTCCTCATTATTTTGTTCATACTGGTCGAGCTTGCTGCAGGAGGCTTCATTTTCTTCAACCATAGTTGGAAAGAGGTGAGTACACTGTAGATCCTGTCTCTACTCTGTTTTGCATTCTTTTTTTCTTCTTATTATTGAATTTAATTTCGCATTGCAGGTCATCCCAGTTGACAAAACTGGAAACTTTGACATGATGTATAGCTTTTTTGAAAGAGAATTGGAGAATTGCAAAGTGGGTTGCACTTGGAGCTGTTGTATTTGAGGTAAAAAAAAAAATAGCAAAGCCCTTGGAATGTTGGATGTAATTTGATACAGGCATTCAGGAGATCAAGCAATTTTGCTTATGTATTAACTAGTTTGTTTTACATACAAACATACTAGATGATATGCTCTAAATTTGTTATCACACTGTAGTGGCAGACTGGCAGCCATCCAAATAAGGGAAACAATAATGTTAGTAGTAGGATAATTATGATCCGAAGCAGTTGTGAGAAAAGTGGTTGGGTTATCTTCATGTAGATCAATTTTAAGAAGTTTATCAAAATATAACCTTGGCATGTTTATTATGAGTTAACAGGATGGTCCCTATAAATATTTCATATCCTCTTCCGGTGCTTCTCTTATTCCATTCCTGTTTGCTTCACTTCAGGTGTTTTTTTGTTGTATAGGTTACTAGGTTAGATTGTTAGGCTAATAAAGCAAATTCCATGCTTTCTAACTCTGCACATAGATTTTTTAGAATGTCTCATTGGGGTTGCTTTTATGATTTTTCATCATTAGGCTTGTACAATAGGAGTGTTTTTTTTTTACCATAGTATGGGTAACTGTCGTACCTCTCACATATATTAGGTAGTAGTAATGTTAGACAACTGGAATGGACCTGATTTGAACATATTTAGAAAGAGCTGAGGTTTCTGGTGAAACTGAAAGAAATTTGTCTACATCTGAGCTTCTGTGGAAAAAATAATACCTGTTATGAAAAGATATATAACCTTAGCTTGCACCCGTTAAATTGTTTCTTGTGTTTCCCTTCAAGCTTGTCTTAGCATTTTTTGCTTCATAGAACTGAAATAGAAATATCATCAGAGCTTGCAATGTTTCACCGGTTAGAAGTAATAATAGCACCAAACTGTTTCTTGTTCTTTATGCAGGCACTTTTGTTCACTGTGGCTATCATAGTACAGTCAGGCAATCAAGCTGAGTACGACAGTGACGATGAGTACATTGGCGCAAGGTCTGGAATACGTCAGCCGTTGGTGAATCAGCAAGCTGCTGCTGCTGATCCTAGGGTGCCCAATCTCGACTACCGCCCAATCCGAATGACGCGTGGAGCCAAAGAATGAGAGAAAAGGTATGAGGCCCTCTCGAGCCATTGTAATTTTTACGGGGTGGCTCATTTCTTTCCTTTGCTTACATGAACATCTTCTGTTGTGGCAGTACGGGGTGGATAGCTTTGATCCAAACAGGTTTCAACAGGCCACGATATCTCCTGCAGAACAAAAGAAACCGATGCACAATTCTCTGAAGCTTGATTGACAGCAGCCAGTAGTGGTTCCAAGTTTTACACATAATCCAACCGTGCAATTACATCAGTTGCAGAGAATATGTGCCTAGTTGTGTAGGCATACGGGGAGCTTCACATTTGCCTGTATCTGCTTTTTGGTTTACACTGTCCAAACTCAGCACACCAATGCACAGGTGCAGGTGGCACATCCTTTGAAGTTTTTCTAATAAGTACTGAACCTAGTTTGTGTTTTAGATGATGTTCCATTGTGTATAAAACTTCTCCTGATAAGTGATGGTCACTCCATGCACGATTTGTGAACATGTTATGCAAAGCTTTTATCAGAGATGTCTATGCATAATTGTGACATATGAAGCTGTTGAGCTTTCTTGTCGTGCATAATTGTGACAGCATATACGGAATGAAAAAGGCTTCTGTTCCTCTGGCCTAAAAGGTGATGTGTTCCCCTGTCAAAGATCCACAATAACTTACAGATCAAGATCTGGCTATGACCTATTAGCGTCGTGATCAACTCCGTATTGTCTGCTGTCCAAAAGCTGGAAAGTGGTGTTGATTCAGCGCTGAAAAGATTTAGATTAGGAAATCTAGGCGTTGTGCTGTCTGCTCCTCAACTGCAGCTACTGTATCGCTGACTCGACCTAACACCACCTATGACTGTGCCTTTATTATTGTGTGTTTGCCTTCGGCACCATGTTCTCTGCATTGTGGCTATCCGGGCATAGCTATTGCACTATTTTCTCTGAATTGTGACATCGCAATAACTGGATCACTGATCCTACATTGGTAGTAATTGTCGGTCGATCTCTGCAGTGTCTGCAGAGCTGAAACAAGCCACATGGCGTCATTGCCTACTGCTACTGCTGCTGCTGCTGCTAGGAGAAGGGCCAACCGGTCAAGCCTGCAATCACAGTCGGATAAGAATCACAGAGAGGGTGTCCAGCCCAGTAGTCAATCAGGCATTCAGGCATGTGCCACGGCAAGCAACAAATGCTTCTGTTCCTGACCATCTGGTGCATGCACCCTATGATCTCAACACTTTGATGGATGCCATGTTTGACAACGGTGTCGATGTTCCCAGGGGCTTGGGTCAGTTTATTTATTGAGCTACTATGCACAGATTAGTTGGTCCTGGCAAAAAAATCTCAGCCGATGGGATAAAGACAGACAGTTCATTTGTATTCAAAGATGCAAACAGGCTAGCGCGGTATAGATCAATCGGCTCATGCACCAGTACCATTTGCATCCCTACTTGTATTACCAATCAGCTCATGCACCAGTTATTTTGGAATGCATTTTGGAAAAAAAAAGGGGGAACAAGAAGGTTTGAGTTGAAGTACAGTCAGAGAAACATTCAGAAATTCAGAAACAAAGAAAATACCATAGGTTTTATATATGTCTCATTTGATTTTACAGACAAGTCGACGAGGTTGAGCCCTAGTTATTTCCAAAACTCTGATTTATTCCACGAGTTCGCCAGATTCATCGAAGGAACGCGGAAGTGGATGAGGGAGAATGGAGATGAGGAGGAACAAAAAAAGAATTGCTTCAGGGAAGAACTCTATACATGTGCACTCAAAGCATCCTTTCAGAAGCTGCCTTCATAGGTGACCTCAGTATTTCCAGGACACTATCAGCTGCTGGGCTTCTGCTCTGCACCAGGTGAGGCCTGATCAACGTGAAAAATCAGGGGTTAATGTTCAGTTCTCATGAGAATTAAAAGTTGTTTAACTGTAAGAATAACAGTTAAATGATGTTAGCCTTCTACAACAACATTATTGTTAAGTGCACTATGATGGATGAATACTTACCCCAACTGATGTCACAAAATTGCAGACTGCGCATTTCACAGACCTAGCTCCATACTGGTACATGAGCAGCATACGGCAGTTCCCGCAGTTTACATGCGCAACTTGATTTGCTGCGATGGGAAACAAGAAAAGCATTCGTCACTGTTAATGTTAAGAATGAGCTAAGCACTTGTTTTCTGAACTCTGAACAATTATAGATTTTCTGAACATTATGTTTTATTTTCTTCTGACAAAGTTCACTACTTGATGAATGGGTCATGGTACTAAAATCCTTGTGAAACTCTCAGTACATGCTTGGCACACTAAAGTAGCACTACTCATTCGACTCCAGTGATTCTAGGATATCCCTGTCAACCTTTTCATCTTTCTGGATAATAACCAATTTCAGTGATTATGACTTCAAGATAGGCCAAGTGTATGATGTTAAAATGCTATTGGCAGGTTGCTAGAGTATCCAAACCCCACAATAAACAGAAGTAGGATTTTTTTTTTTTTTCGTACAGGAATCAAAGCGACAGAATATACTTCTTCCAAGTGAGAGGAAAATAATATTGAAGCTTCATAGGTCTACCTTCCATAGCCAGGTTAACGGTGTGGCAGCAAGAACATTGTACACTAGTCGCACCACGTATGTACATCAGGAGAGTGTGGCATCCTCCGCAAACTAACTGTGCCATCTCAGTTCCTTCAGAAAAATCACATTTCAGACCAACAAGGCAACAACCAATACTGCTACTGCACCAGAATTGCAAAGTTTCAGATGGCAAACAAACTTATCCCCTTTGATCTCCCTGAACTATCATGAAACCTACACCTAGATCTCTGTAGAAACCTACACCCTGAACTATCAATAAAAGCTCTCATCTCCTATGTCTATCTATAGTTTACAAGATGCAAAACTTCATTGATAGAGCAAATGCTTCAGACCAAAATGAATGTAATTCATGTGCATACCTGGAGCCGGCACGGCGGTGACGGTGCTGCAAACTGCACAGCAGACCGACGTCGCACCAGCTGGATACATGAGGAGATTCCGGCACCCGGTGCAGACAAGCTGGCTTTGGCCCCCTGAAAATTGCAGGACGGACAAATGACATTTCGTGTATGAATATTCAGCTACAGAATACTCGAACCTCTGTGTCAAAAAGGCCCCTTTCATGCATTGCAACATCAAAGTCAACAGATAAAGCTCCACAGTCCAATCCCAGTATTCCACAGTTTTGCACAATTTGTTACATAAAGACATAAACCAAAGGGAGTTTCAGTGTTTTACAAAGCAGAAGGAACTGCTGCAAGTTCTGAACCAGAAACTGCAGTTTCTAGTTCTAGCCAAAATAAAGCAGCATATGAACTGTACCAAACTACCAATAGCACGGCTAGATAAAAAGAAACAAACTTTTTTACATAGTTTTCATAAAGCCCAACATTTCTTGTCACCTAGCAACACTCCTTATACATGCCAAAATTACCCTGTGCACATCTGAGGTGGTAATTGGGGGGCAAAAAGATTTACCATTAGGCGGCGTGAATGGCACCGGAGGAGACGGATACGGGGCAAGGGGAACCGGCATTGCCGTGCCGGTGCCTTATCCGATGACACTGCTCGGGAAGGCCTCGCAGATTCCGGCGGCTTTCAGGCGGCAGAAACCGGCTGCTTTTCCCTGCATAAAACCCTGAAAAAAAAAAGTGCAGGAGACGCTGATTAAAGAGAGCGAAAGAGGCTTCAGTTCACTGAATCCACAAATCTTGGAGAGAATGCACACAAGAGTGCTTCACTAGCAACAATCGACTTGAGGATTCCTTGGGAAACAGAAAATCGATTCTCTGAATGCAAGTCAGAATCAAATCTTTCAGGTTCAGGTTCCAATTCCTCCTCAAGTCGGCCGTCTCAGTTCGATTCTAACAGAAAGGCAGAAAAAGAACTCTGCTCCATAATCCCACTACTTCAGCCAACAAGCTGTTTTCGAGGTCGAAACCAACTTTTAAGAGATTTAGCTAGTCTGAAGAGATTGATTAAACCCACTGCTAAGGACTTTCATGAACATGGAAACTGTTTGCCATTGTTGGTCTGATGCAATATGAGTAGACTGAGCTCAGGATAAGGCACAGGGGGTTAAACAAAGCTCACAGCTAATCCAGTGGCCCAAAAGAACAAATAAATGCTTGCCATCTCACAGACAAAAACAGGCAAAGAATCACCCACATGACCATAGCTAGGCCAATAATAAAAACTGAAATCCCAAGATGCAGTTCCCAGCCAATCATCGTCGAAGAAGAGCAAGAGGGGGGAAATAGAAAACAAAGAACAAGAGGGGGAAATAGAAAACAAAGAACAAGAGGGGAATCAGCACCTAATAGCAATGCTTATGGATGGCTGCTTCATGCATAAGAGCAGTTCTTGGGTTACAGCATCTCTCTCTTCTCTCTGTCTTCCTCTCTCCTGTCTCCCTCCTTTCCAATATGTGATATGGAGAGGTCGACAAATTTATAGGGAAGGAAAGAAGACAGAGTATATGATGGGTGGCCAAAAAGGTATCTAAAGTTTCTATAGGCTTATTGAAACTTCTTTTTCTTTGTGCATAATAAATAAAATTGGGTTTGGATTTTTTTTCCAAGTTTTTAATGCCATTCCATATGTAACGTGAGATTCTTGAAAAATACTCAACATGGTATATTTATATAAAAAAGTATAGAACTTAAATCTTGATAATCTCCAATCCATTGCTTCGTCATAGTGGAAACCACAGTGATACCAAAATGCACAAAAAAAATAATATTTGTTTTTTCACACCAAATAAGGAATTGGAAGATCAAGTAACCAATCAATGCGCACAGTGTTATTCTGTTCTGCCCTAGACAATGCAATGAGTCATCAATTTGGTTTGTCCAAGTATATCCTAGTCACCGATGATGCAGTGGTTTCCACAAAACTGGTACTCCCTCTGTCCCATAGAGTTCGTCGTTTTTTACTTTTGAACTTCATTGTTTGACCATCCGCTTTATTTAAAATATTTATGCAAATCATAAAATAAATTAATCAATATTCAAGTATTTTCATTGATAAAATAAGTCGTAACAAAATAAATTATATTTGTGCAAAAAAATTTGAATAAGGCGAAAGATCGAATAAGATGGCGCGGAATCCGGGTGACAAACTCGGTTGGGGCGGGAGGGAGTAGATGGCGAAGCACTTAAGCATACTTCAACTAATTTGAGTGTGTCATCAAATCAATCATCAATTGATCCCCATGTTCCAGCCCACAGTTTCATTATATGGTGATGACTAGGCAAAGAGAGAAATGATATGCAATTAGAGAAAAATGTCAGTACTTGAAGCAGTGATTGGTAGAACAGCTTGTCCAAACAAGAAGAGAGGCATTGCTTGCAAGGTGGTCACCAAAAATGAAAACCAAATTCGCCTGTCATTTTTCTGTTGTGTGGGGTCTACCGGGCCTTGCAGTGAGATGCGATGAGATGAAGATGCCAATCAACGCTCGAACGCTCGCCTATAGTACGTCACGTTTGAGAGCCTAGGGTAGTGGCTGTGGAGACGCCACGTGCGCACCAGACAAGTCACGAGGCTCGTACACAAAACTCTGGGTCTACACACGTTATCACACAGTAAAAAGTGGTGTGCTGTGGAGGACACACGAACCACTGTCCTGACCGTCACTTTCATGATGGGCTACCCACTTTTCTATAAGAATTATTATGCAGTTTTTTTTTTTGACGAAAATAATAATACAATTAATGCAGGGTTATACTGTTTCGTAAATTAAGGACGTGTTTGGTTTGAGGCCCTCATCTAGGTTGATTGTATTGTGAAGCAAGGACACCTTAGGCCATGTATAGATTCACATATACTCACTCCGTCTCTAAATATATGTTTTTTCGCTTCTTGAAAACAACTTTGATTCATTTTGTATAAAAATAGTATTATTTATGTTGTATAATTGATATCATTAGATAGATCTTTAAATCTAGTTTTTTAATAAATTTATTCGAAGATAAAACTTTATTCAAGATAAAAATGTTGCATATATTTTCTACCAATCTAATCAAAGTTGTGACACGTAAATCCAAAACGACATATAATAAGGGACAGTGTGAGTATCTACCTAAATCTCTATGCGTTGGAGTGGCTTGATGCGTAATTTGGTTTAAATTTCACTTTAATTCACTTCATCATTGAGGTAAATACATGTGTATCTAAACAAACCCTTAATTAAGTACAACTAATTTTCTATGCAATATATATCTTCCATCTTTGGTGATGAACAAAACAACTAAAATAAGTTAGGATTTTTTTTTAACGGAACAAAGTTCCAGAATGGGTCAGGATTTTGGGCTTTGGGTTTACCAAAATGGTTTCCTAGCTTACCGAGATGCCTAAGTAGCAGCCTAGTAACTAATGCCAAGAGCAGTGCGAAACTTCATTGGATGAGAGAGGTTGACACTAATGCAAATAGCAGTGCGAGCTAGACTAGTAACGCTAGTTACTTTGGTGGCCGGTAGTGGCACGCTGGCGAAAATTTGGAGCATTGAACATCCGATTGGAGCCTTGTTCACTTAAACTTATCAGCTCGGCTTATCAGCGCCATAGAAACCATCAGCTGAGCAACCACTAAATGACCTACTGTATTTGTCACTGCTGACTATCTCATAAAACATGGGAGATGATTTTCACAGTTTATTAATACAATGACCATAATTTTGTAGTTTTTCCCACTTGAGTTCTGAACCCGCACCCACGGTTTGAGGCGCCACGGTGGAAGATTTGGAGTTGCCATCCGGTTTTCGTCCGATGCAGGGAGGAACCAAGTGTGCTGCTACCCCTCAAGGTCCGCGACGGGCGCCGTGGATACCGTGGCGACCCGGTTGCCGTGGGATGCGGTCGCCTCATCGGCCGACTCACTTACCGCGAGGATGAAGCGGTTCGCAGGCAAGGTGATGCGCAAAGGTGTCGCCGCCGTTGTTGCCTCTTCCCGTGCTTAAGTCGCCATCGCCAACGATGCCGCACCGCAAAGAGGGAGCGCCGCCGGCCGCTCGCGTCTCCCGGTTGCAAAACGAGGGCGAGATATTGGCGATGCAGCGGTTGGAGTTCATCGATCGATGCGGGGAGCCCTCACCGGGAGAAGGAGGCCTATGACAACTGCCTGAGGATCCCAACTCCTCTCATAAGGAGGCGCTGTGGGCGTATCCTCGCGTTCAGAGAGAGACCGAGGCAATCGAGGCGCCGCCGGCGCCGCCGCGCCGCGCTTATCGAACCATCGGAGCGTCTAGCTAGGTAGTTCGATTACCGGTAATAGCGTCTTGATCTCCTTCCGCTAGGGTGGGCTGAATTGACTGTATAACTCTTTTTCCCCTAGTGCGTCATTTGTGGCGCGTCGTTGTAAACTTTGTTGTTTTTCTTCTTAATAAGAGATCATTGAACCTTTTGCGTATTCGAAAAAAGTTCTGTACCGTATGGAGATAAACAACAAAATTATGGTCTGGCACAAGATATTCTGGACTTTTTCAATGATAGAGTTTATACATAAACATTTGGACATAACTCATAAATTATACCCAATCATCTTTGCTTAATTTTACTGACTTGGCTAGTGTAGAGCTATATTGTGTTGCTTTGAAAGTTTATCCATTAAAGTTTTGTATTCCTGAAACTGAAACATTATGTCAGGTACTGTACTCCAGGTATATATGACTCCTTGGTATATACTCTATGTAAAGCTTGACTGAAGAAAAAAAGATCTACTGATCCATTTGCAGGCCGGCTGGGCTGAGACCTCAGTTCTCACTACTTTTGGAAGCATTTGCAGCTGTGGTATAAACTGAGACAAAGAAGGGTCGAGTGGCTACCAATTTGCACGTCTCCATTGGTAGATCCCCCGTGATCTCTCTTGGACCCCCACATCTGAATTATTGGGATCGATCCTCTGCATTCGCGTACATAGCATCTCGCCATCGTGATATCAAAAGCATATCCCGCCTTCACGCCATCCTGGAAAACGGGAAGCAGGAAAGAGAGATGTAACGGCGGCGCTAGCAGCCTGCTCTTTTGGAAGCGACCAATGTTTTGAATTTTCTCACAACTCACCGGAGAAACGCGCTTCCAGTTAAATTCATGCGTTCCAAACATTTTCAAAGTTTTTGACAAATTCGGTTATGTTTTTCTTCCTATAACATATATAATTGTTTTTTCGAGATCAGGCCTTCACCCGTATTTCAACATATAAAATTGACGTGCTTCGTACTTTTAGTATTATTGTCACAGCTTTCGCAACCAGAAAATATAGCCCTTTTTTCATTGAGATGAGTGAACTACACGACATGGATATGAGAGAACCCTAATAACACATATTACAAACCACTAAGTAGTGGTGAGTGATATAGAATAAACCTAGGAACAAGAAAAGGAAGGAAGAAAGAGCGATTGCCCTCGACACCCAATACCTACAACCAAAAAGCCAGGGGCGAAGCTACAGTCAGTGGACACACCATGGTAGTGGTAGAACGGTAGAAGCACCACCCTCATTCTAAAAATTTCTTAGTGTTCAACAATTTTTTGCCCTTTGACACCCCCCACAGCTCAATACCTTCAGACACCCCCAGTCACAGTCTTTTGAAACGCTCACTAAACTACTTTAGGCACCCCCATTCATTCAGACAAGACGCCAGACTTTGCCACTGCCTAACTGAGCCTGCAACAAAAGCCATATGAAAATAAGCAAGCACCCTAGCTACAGTGGTGCAGTGGACACACCATGGTAGTGGTAGAACGGTAGAAGTAGAGAACAGACATGATTTGTTTTGGACAGAAGAATGACATGCTTGCCCCAGCTAACCACCCACTCGCAGAGTGGATAATAGGATAAGGCCGAGACAGGGCATAGAGAGAGCCAAACCCATTGCTGTCTGACCACAGTACCCTTTCTTGTAGTTGTGTGCGTGCCTGAAAATCTTCAGAGGCGCATCGCATGCAGGTGCAGTCACAGGCAGGGGCATATTGTCAAACGCCCAACAGTGAGTGAAGGGTGAGAAGCCTCGCAGTAGAACATAGAAGTGTGAGAGATGAGGTTCAGACAGGGACGCCAGACTGCCTGCTGCTGATTGCTCCTAGGGCTTCTCGATCCTCTCCTAGTAAGGCTAGTATTAATAATTAGGTAATGAGTCATGTGATTATGCTATGCATCGTCGTGATCGTCATGCCTGCCCATCGAGTCATCGATCGATCTTCTCCCGTGTTGTGTTGGTGTTTGAGAAGAGAGGGCGATGTGTAGTGTACTGGACGGCTGGCTGGTTGAATTCATGGCGGCCGGGAGGATGACGCGGACACCTGTTGCGACGCTTTTGGTAGGCTAGCTGCACGGCTGTCTGTGGCTTGGCTCGTGGGTGAGCCAGGTCAGGTCCTTGTCAGCACCCTTCAATTTCAGTTGCTGGCCGTTACTTTCCTCGAGACCTTTGACAGTGAAAGAAATGAGCTCATCCATTTACCTTTCCGGCTTTCAGGTCAAGCTCCAGATGAGAATGAGATAATTGGTTTCTTTCTTGGGTCATTTGGTACACGGTCTCAGAAAATCGACACACACACACACCTTCATATTGTTTCTGTTTCTCTGAAATGAAATTTCAGTGGCTGCTGCTGCTGCTGGCCGTGTGATGGATGGATTCAGATTCTCGATTGAGTGCTTCATGACTGGCTGAGGAGTGACGAGCGTGGTAAACCTGATACGTGGACACACAGAATGCCCTAAATTGATTACAGATGCAAATGCAAAGATGGAACGGTGGGTCGATCTGTTTGCCGGCCATGTCAATCAAATCACAATCGAAGCCGAAACCGGAGGGCGGCGCACACAGAATTGGATGGAGCTCGATCGATCGGTCGGTCGTTGGCTAGCTTTTTGGGCTTTGAATGATGGTCGTGGCAAGGATGGAAATCAGAAGCAGAGGATGGAAGCTGGTGGAATGCGATGGATGGAGCCTTGGGAGGTAGCGGACGGACGGATAAACGAGAGCCTAATCGCTGTAATCTGGACCACTAACTCGAGATTTGCTGCGAAAATATCCGAGATCGATCGATGAGCTAAGGGCCTTGGCCTTTGCATTGGTGGTGGTGTGTGGTGAAAACGCCGGCGAAAGGCACCCCTTTGGAGATGATGACTGGTGGATGATCGCGTAGTGAATATTCTCCATCATCGATCAATTGCAGGCGACGGCTGGCTGGCCTGCTAAATCTCGCGTTACATCACAGTGCTGTCACACCTACGTCGTCGTCGTAAACCACAATGGAGTGAAACCTGAATCAAGATTTATAGCCTGCAGCTTCCCTCTTCTTCTCATCCATCACACATCAGAAGAAGACGGAGTATATAGTTAAACTAACCAGCATATATGCATCTGTCGGTCTAGCTAGTAGGAGTATCTATGAAGAGATATGAGGTTTCAACTCAAGTTTTGTTTAGTTTAGTCATGTCACGACACCGCCTCACAGAGCCAGAGGACCCTGCAGCAAGAGGTCGAAGAGCTGGTGTGGTGCCATTGCCATCGCCTCTCATCAAGTCGGGGCCACACCCGCGTCGGTCGCGTACTCCAGCCTCCACCCACCCCCTGCGTCGTAGCGGCCGTATCGCGTCGCGACCAAGGGCGGCTAATATGACTTTGCAGGCCCAGACTGTCTTGCTTCGGAAGCTGGGCATGGAAGTGGAGGCGGGGGAGGCGCCCGCCGCTGTTGAGGAGAAGGTCAAGGCCGCCTCGGTGGCATGCCGCAGGCTAAGCGGCGCCGCTTTGAGGTGCTACTTGAAGGACATTTTGACCTCTCCGCCTTGGACCTCAACATTGAGGGACTGGCCGAGGAGGTCGCCTAACCTTCCTTCCGGCGGGTTGTTTAGTCGCAAGCTGTTTGGTTACCGTTACGCCTTGTTGTTTGAACTTTATTATGATTAATGAAAAACGCACAACTGCGTGGTTAAAAAAAAAAACCTAGTACAGAGGAGCGAACGAGCGGTGTGAGTTAAAAATGGGCATGCATGTCGTGGACAATTGGCAACCAGACATGAAGCTTGGCTCGGAACAAGTAGCACGTACAGATGAGACGACAAACGCGAGGTTGCTGTAGGACTCCCCAGCCTGATCTGATCGGCTGTGCTACTTCGACTGCAGCTGTTTCTGCGGCTGCACCCGTCCAAACGCTGCTGAATAGTAGCAGCAGCTGGGACGATGATATATACACAGAATGAAGTAGCTTAATTAGCTGTGTTAACACTCAAATTTGCATAGCATAACCCCAAGTATCAGGTGAGTGTGAGTGTGGGCAGTACGTACAGGGACGATATATGTATGATGATCAATCAGTGTGCACGTTAATTAGCCAAAGAGGCCACTATACTCGAAACACAACCTCTCTGAATGTCTTCTTCTGAAGAATTTCGACACGCACTGAGTTGAACAGGTCAGCAGCTGGGGTACTGAGATGAACAGTCGCAGCAGTCGTACCTAGCCGTAGCCGGCCGGTGCCATGTGTGGCAAGGCAAAGCACAGGACTCGGCCGTTATCAGCCATTAACCCTCCACAGTTGCTATGACGATGATAGGGGTACGGTGTTAGCGCCCCACTAAGTACACTGGCCGGCAAAATCTGATAGTTAGCTCCACGGTGCCGGTTTCTGCCAGTGACATGTGGGCCCATTGCTGAGTGGATGACATGTGGGACCACGGGAGGGTCCTGTTAATAACGAGTGAAACGCTACGATCGAGCACACACATCCTGAATCGCTTCTCTGATGCATGTCATCCATCAGTCACACGCTGCACGTGGATCTCGGACCATTGCAAATTGGCATTTTGGGCAATGGATGGCAGCTAGCTACCTACTGTTGTCGTTGGATCGAGTGCATGATGCGGCAACTGGTAAGCGGCATTGTTGATTCTTCTTTGTTCGCCCAGATGCGAATGCCATGCGAGAGAGGGGCATCGGAGGCCGGCACCGGCAATGCCAAGGCATGCCAGCCGGGGACCAGATTGCTGACAAGCTGAATGTACCCACCTCTCACCGCCCTCTCGCGTCGCATGCATTGGCTTGGCCACACTCCACTCCACCCCAATTCCCATCGATCGTTGGCGAATATTCCGACGGCCGTACGTGTCGCCGTCCGGTACGGTCCCGCCCCCGGCCCCGGCCACGGCCTGGCGACGGCGATCGACAGCCACACGATCGGCCGGCAGGCCAGGCCGGCCGTGAGACGTCAGGCAGGCAGGTCCGCGTTTCATTTGGCAGTCACTTGCATTGGCAGCCAAGGATCCATTTTCCATGGAGGGGCGCCCGCTGTGGGTAATGTCAGGACGAGTCTGTGTGTGTGTGCTCTGTGTTGCTGTTAGCTGCTAGAGCGAGTGACTCCATTCCTGGCCGGTCCACTCACTGTCCAAGTTCAAGTGGTCAGGGAGCTGAGCGAGCTATACTAGGCGTCAAGCTTTTTGCAATGGGCCACACGCCGGCCACTTGCTGGCCGGCCGGCCGGCTTGGAGTGGAGCACTATGAAACAATGGCCACCAATCGATCGGTCTGCTGATGCTGGCCTGGCCTTGCCGACTGCTGTGCCATCGGCTTCTCACATTTTTTACAATCATTTTTGCTGGTGAGTTGCTTTTGCTAATACCAAATCAAATGAAAAGGCTACCTGCTGGTATTGCGACATTAAAAGTTACCAACATATGCATGGTGTCAGTTACACAATGTACTCTGTCCATTCCAAATTTAGATATTTTAGGTTTGTCGTGAGCTAAGACTATAGTACAACTTTAACCATTTTTTATATTATATTTTTTTTCTTCCATCCAAAATGATTATAAATTTTAGGTTTGTCTAGAGTTGTCTTAAGTCAGACTATAAATTTGATAACAAGATAAATCCAAACAACTTACATTTTAAACGGATAGAGTAAGCACCTAATATAAGACACCGAACATATTTCTAGGATTGGGTCTGCTCAATTGGATGCTTAATACAAACCATTGTCCAACCCCAAACCTCTAGACATTTTTTTCCGGAACATACTGATGCAGGCACTCATGTACACTTACATAATGGTACACACACTCTACTCCCTATGAGCCAAGCCATTCAAAAGATGGACCACACATATACCTCCATATTGTCGAGCATACCACTTGCCACGGAAAGAATAATTAGCCCGTAAACACGTACAAGCACCGGTGCCAATCACGCATTATTCATATACAATATCAAGGTGAATTGATAATGTGATTATTCTTGTTGCTTAACTATATAAATGTTAGTTAACCATGCAGTGAAGACTTTGTTAATTGTACTTTAATTTGTCTCCATTCCAAACAAATCACTACAGAAGGAAATACATCGGGAAAAGAGACGGAGGGACTCAGTCGCCGCCCCAAACCCTAGGGGGTGCCGCCTTCGGCTCCTGCCTTCCACCACCACTGGTCCCCCTCCCTTCTCCACATCACGTCGGGGGTTGAAGGGAGTGGGGATCCATTTATTTTTTAATAAATATTTTCCTAGTTGATCGAGTTTTCAAGGTTCAAAGGTTTCTGCAGAGATCCAATTGAAGAGATTGTCCACGGCGTAAGACGCGTCGTCAAGATCATCGATGGAGCAATGGAGCATGCCGTTCCTCAGCGGTGATGGCAAGACAGAGACATCACCATTGATGGAGAATAAGGTACTCCGACCCTTCCTTTGTCTCGTTGTGGTTCTTTGCAGCCATGACGATGGGCTAGTGAGATTTAGTTTTCCAACGATATCTATTTGGATGTCGGTTGGACTTTATTTTCTCTCGTGACAAATCTGGTAAAGGCAGCGACGATGAGTTCGACGACGTAATCGGCGACGCCAATTTCATTATGTTCGCATGTTGAGTTTTAGCAGTTTACTCCTCTTTTGCAAAAGTGATAGGTATGAGGATGACAGCGGTGGATGGTGAGATGGCCCTGTTCGTTCAGATTAGAGCTTGCGTCCGTGAGATATCCGTTTGGGATGATGATCCTATATGGTGGAATTTATGGCTTTTTCAAAGTTTTTTGTCTCCCATCAATGGAGGTGGAGTAGTTTGGTTTACTTTTTTGTAATGAGAGGATGTAACTTGCTTTAGTATCAATTGAATTTTTCTTTGTCGCAAAAAAATATAAATTATTATACCATTGTAATTACATAGCTTTTTGCTATGAATCTAAAAATAAATTATGTCCAAGACATACTCCCTCCATCCTAAAAAAGTGTCGTTTTTAGGTTTTCCAGACATCGTGTTTGACCGCTCGACTTATTCAAAACATTTATATAAACTAAAAACATAAATAATTATTTTAAAATATCTTTAGTGATACAATAAATCAGAATAAAATAAATAATATTTATACAATAAGGCGAATGGTCAAATAAGATGTGTGAAAAAAACCTAAAATGATATTCTTTTTTGGGACAAAGAAAGTACTTCTTCTATTTCTCCAAAGATGGTTTGACTCTCCAAAATTTTTAGAATGCCTTTTAATTTGGAATGGAGGGAGTATCTAGTAAAAGTTGCATTAAAAAATCAGAATGAAAAACGAAGTATTTTCTTCCCTTAGAAAAAAAAAACAATGGTGGGCGTGAGGAGGGCACATGCATGCAAATTAAAGCACACGTGATGGTTGACGGTTGTGGGTGAATCGAATCCATTCAGGCACCAAATTTGGGCGTGACACCCGTGAGGGACCGTTTCCCTTTGCAAATTGAAGGACACGGCCAATCCCCGGCTGCTCTGCCCATCATGCCGCCTTCGTCGCCTACTACGTCTGTCTCACTCATCACCATGGCCCACTGGCATGGCCCGCTGGGCCCATCCACTGAAACTGAAATGCTCGGACTCATCTGTTCTGTTTTTTTTTTTTATAAGAACTTCGGACTCATCTGTTCTGTTTCTGTTTTTGTCCATAAAAAAAAAGTTCTGTTTCTGTTTTGCTGCGCTCGGACTCATCTGTTCTGTACTGTCGCTCTGTCTTGCACGCACGTATCAAATGGTTCGGGCCGGAATCTAACTTTGGGCTCTTCTGTAAAATGAAGCACAGCTCAATGTAGCCCAATTGATGTACTGCGGCGTACCTGTAGTAAGCCCAATTAGTTGATGGGCTCAAAGTAACGCTTATAGGCTTATGGCCCGTAACTGGCGCGGAAGCATCAGGATTTTCAGACATTCTAAAAAAAAACAGGATTTTTTTTTTTCAGACAAAAGATCAAATCGGGAACAAGCAAAACCAAATGGCCGAAGAATCTAAAAACAGTCGACAAGAATCAAGTTTCTTCTCAAGAAAGGAGAAGAATAAGGAACAACACATTATCGAGTCGTTGTCTCAAAAATGGAAATAGAATAATTGTCCGTTGAAATTATATTCAGAAAGAGTTTGGAAGAGACACTTTCTTTTTGGCCTACTAGTATCTATATATACTGCTTGCAGTGTTTTAATTATATATAGCGGACTCTCACGTCAGCCGCTGATATGACACCGTTGTAGTACTAAATTAAATAGCAATGCTAAACACTGATGACTTCAAATTGTCGTCATCTATATTTTTTTAAAAAAAATGAATTTTACGAGGAACATCTCAAAATAGTTAGAGACTGTTAAAAACAAGCATCTGTCGTCGTGTTCACCAGTGGCTACCGCTGCACAACATGATAGGGAAGACTCACCCACCTCTCTCGTCTTCTTCTTTTCCCTCTACTTTTTTTTGTTCTTCCCCGGCCAGTCCATGCAAAAGTCAGGCCCTTGACGAATAAAAGTTTTACATACATGACTCTTTGATTCAAAGCAGCAACGATCGATATTAGCCGGACTTACTCCTATATTCCTAGCAACAAAAAAGGGTTTGACTTTATGTGATACTTTTTGGGTACCACTTGAACTTTTGGTCGTTGCTCAGTCACTATATAGGAGGGGAATTGAAGGACATGGGATAATGGCTAATATGATTTATAAGTGGGGGAATAACGTTGATAAAGGTCATCTAGGGAGTAATTGTTAGCCGCAGCTAAGCATTAGCAAACTATAAGAGAATCTTAAAATTCACTTAGTAAATCAATGATTATGTCAAGTGAATAGCGAGCTCAGTTTTTATCTTTCTCCAATAATTTCTAATAGTTCATTTCTTAAATCATGAGAACTTACGGTACACTACTACATAATTGACTTTGTGTGTTAACCCCCAAAAAACTTAACCAAGGCGGGCACAAAATTCAATCGCATCCATATTATAAGTCAATTTGATTTATTTGATACATCTATTTTGCTATGTATCTAGATATCATAATATGTCCAGATATATAACAAAAAGAGATAAAAACAAAAAAAACAAATTGACTTATAATTTGGAATGGAGGAGTATTAATTTACAAAGTGTACAATTTGTTAAATCCAGAGAATCGACAAACAAAGAAGTCAAGAACACACACAATCCAACTTCTCAACACAAGTCATTGTCGGCCCACCCTAGCCACCAAGCCCAATAAGCAAGCTGCTCATCATCACAATGTGCCACAGCTCTCATGGCTGAATAGGCGAATATGCCGGCCGGTCAACCAACGTTCTCGCAGACGCCGATCGAGTGGTGGCGAGCCGACAAAGGCGATCAAAATTATCAGTTGTTCTTCCTACTATAGAAATGTAATTAGTTTGGTCGGATCCAGTAGTGTTAGGTGTGTGCCCCGATAATCATGATATTACCCGTGTTTGTTTGTAAAACTCTATCTTCCTAATGAAATACGCCGATCGACGTAATCTAAAAAAAATGTGTTGTCCTTTTAGTCTATAGACGGCTCTATCAGGAACCATCTCTAGAAAATGGTTTTGAGTTGGCCAGCTGCTAGAAATACATTTTTTAGAGGCATTTAGAAAGTTCAGCCACTTATAGGAATTTCTTTTATTTATAGAGGAGGATAAGCTTTCTAGTTGCCTGCAAAAATGTTAAAGATGACTGGAATTCCATGTGTCTCTAGACATGGATTTCTAGAGGTGTTTGGCAATTTGGTCCACCTCTAAAAATAGGCCAACATAGTAAAATCCATAATTTTTTCAAATCAAGTCTGATTTTATCATATGTTTCTAAAATTTGAGATCCATTTTTTTTCTTGAATTTCTCAAACGACCATGGATGGAGAAATGAACTAAACTAAAGTCACAGTACTTGATAAGATCACAAACTCTTTAGTTCAATATTTTCATTTGAATTTGCTAGTCATAAATATTTTTACCATATTAACTAAATTGAATACAAAAGGATTGTATCACCCAGTTGGTCACAAGTTACTTTGGGGTGGAGTGGTAACGAAAGGAACATATTTTTTTTAAATGACGCCTGGGCACATATATATTTCAAACGAAAGGAATGTATGAAGGCTTGAGGTTCTAAGTTCAATCTTGCACAAAAATTGTGCAACTTATGATTGTCATATGACCAGGGGGTTGCCTGGTGAGCTTCTTCTAGGGTTAAGTTTTCATTTGTTTTCATTTTTTGGCCTATTTTATAGATTTTAAAAAACAATCTCCAGAGGCAGCCGGGTGAATTTGGCTCACCTCTATAAATAGATTTCTAGGTGCAGTTGGATGGCATCATTACAATAGCTCGAGTATTGTAGCAGTATCCGAAAATGCGGGTAGATCCAGGAGGAACTAGTACTGTTGTATGAGCTTTGTTGTTGTGTCACGCATGGTTTCAAAATAGATAGACCTCAGTTGGAACAAGATTTTGAAATTAATATTACTGAATTTTTCAAATGATCACAATGAATGTAAGCATGCATTATACTAAAGTTATAGCACTCCAATAAGATCTAAAAAATTATATATAGTTGAAACTGTTTTTTTTGAGTATTTTAAATCCCAAATATATATATTCAATATAGCTAGCTGTGACAATTCAGGGACAGGAGATACATATGCTTTGTGGATGAACTGTAGACCTACAATCATATTAGCAGTAAGCGTCACTATCTACCTAATTGTAGGCACATGTCGTAGCACACTGTAAGCACTTGCTTTCACTAATCTAGCACAGCATTGCTTGTCCACTAGTAACTTGTAGGCACCGGACTGTGCACGCGCACATACATAGAACAACGGGATGACGATCTCGATTAGTTCCCAAAGTGATGAAGAACTGATGGGACAATTTCCTCAATTTTTTATGTCTTGTTGTTAACTTTTAGGTACATTTTTACCTAGAATCAAATAAATTTTAGTTGGCTAAAGTTTCTAACTCTTTTTTCACTCTCTACTCCATCACATACATAAATACACCAAATTTATATATGTTAATAATGAAATGTAGGTAAAAAAACGAATTACACAGTTTAGATGTACATTGCATAGTTAGTTACCCCATGGTACGATAATATTTCCCAAAGTGATGAAGAACTGATGGGACAATTTCCTCAATTTTTTATGTCTTGTTGTTAAAATTTCTAGGTACGCTGTACCTAGAATCAAATAACAGTTGTTTGCATAACCCTTTTGACCAGATGAGGTTATCAGAATCTGTGTATACTGTGCAGCTAATCTAGCTAATTATGCAGCAGATACTAGCTAGACAAAGGCAAATTAAGTAGATGCGCATGAAATGACAAGGAAAAGGACAGATATCATAGTCAGTTGGAAATATTGTGTCGAGAATTGATGGATCGGAAACAAAGCTGGGAGCATATATATATATAATTCGATCAAATTCGAGACGATTTTTGTTCTATCCTCTGAGGAAGATCGATCTAGCGTAAATGAATGGGTCAAATTGAATTACTACTACTAGCACGCATGCAGTTCCCAAGGGCACAGGAAAGGCCAGCTCTTTGTAGTAACAAATCTGATCAGACACGCACAAAAAGAACGCCAAGGAATGAAGGACAGATGTCGGTCATGAAATGACATCAGTGAAGTGAAGAGAGAAAGAGAGCAGAGAGAGAACTGAGCACAGTGGTCAACTGGTCATATACCCCATTTTGGGATAGGGCAAGATTTCAAAACGGTCATTTCATGGCTTCAAAAGAATCCGTCATAAAGACTTCCATCGATGCCTCTGGCAACCCATCATGTATTTGTACTTGTGTGAAGTGAGATGATAGTGCTCCTATATAATTAAGGGGTATAGATTAAAAGATAGGCTGGCACACGTGATTCCACTAAAAATATCATACACACAAATGCTATATATATGATCAATCCAACAGCTACCGTGTGCAACATATATGTACATACATATATATTTTTCATGGGCCCTAATAATGCCAATACATATTTATTAATCATTACACAGAAAGAACGGCACTTCACAAATCTCCTGAACTAGATGCACTAACAGATTTCTGAGCCAGGATATATACTGTCTCATGTAGCAAGGAAGGTCAATTTGGAAACCCAGGAATTTGATGAAAACTGAACAATTCAAGGAGTGAAAAACAACGGGGTCAAGGAGGAGCTTGAATTATGGTTTTTTTTTTTTTCATGTGTTTTCTAATCTAACCCTTATTGTTTGTTTGTTTGTTTGACCCCCACCCCAACTACCAATTTTGAAGGGTAGGCTGTGTAAGTCAGGTGAATAGCTAAATTTATAGATGGAATTGTGGGACTATATATGTTCCTGGTTGCATTATTATTTCTTCTCTCTTGGATGATCATTTCCCGTGTATATATGATTTGTGCATAGCACTACTCTAGACGCGCTAACTAATTATGCTAGCTCTATATGTCAGTTTTGCAATGCAGGAACTTCAAAACTCATGCAGCATTAGTAATCACCTACTGGTGGCAAGAAAATTCCCCAATTTTATCTTAAAACAAAAGAAATAAAACTCCCCAAACTCTGGGTATATAAACTCTAAGTAGAACACCTACATACACATATTATTAGTGATCAGATTATTGTGTCTGTCCCCTGAGCTACAGTTTTGTTGAGAATAATAATTACTTCAACAATTTGTTTTACTATATGTAATCTATGAAAAACTCAGATCATTTTGGTTTCTTAAGTTAATAATCTAGCTGTTGTACCCTACCTTTCTCTTTTCAGCAAGAAAATTAAGCAATGGTCTCACCCAATCTAAGGAAATAAAAGATTGAGTTAACCAAACATAACATGTTTCTCTTCTTCTTGCATGTACTTTGTTTTATTATTCGCTCAGCAGAATTTACTGGGATTCCCAAACTCTAAAAAAAAAAAAAACAACCGATCCCAGCTTCCTCCAATGATGTATCCAAGTTAACATGTAAATAAATATGCAAAAAGTTGAGAAAGAGTAAGGAGGCGAGGATACATAGCTTGTACTTTGCGCAATGCTTCTGAGAAACACGGTACTTGTAGAATTGCACAAAGCTGGTAGCTACATAGAAACAGGAAAATTCTACACGCAAGAAAAATAAAGAAACAAAGAAATGTCCAAGTATATATATGATGAGGAGTTATTTGGATCCTTTTCAAGAAAAAAAAAAACATGCAAACCTACTGATTTCAAACATCAATATATAAATAAAAGAGATGCAAGTATGAAACCAGCAAGCAACATGAACCAATTTTGAATTTTTGAAATATAGAAGAAGAAAAAAAAAGGAACAAACAAACAAGATCAGCACCTGAGTTTGCCAAAAAAACAAAGAGGAGCGCAACCGTCAGACAGCACAACAAAGCTGTGGTTTCCCACCACCATATATAAGAATTTATGTAAACATTGTTATGATACTAAAGTAGCCTTGAACATTTGACTCTCCAGGACATGCATAAACAAAAACAAATTTTGATCAATTTATGAGTGCATGTCCTCACAACACATAGTTCAAATTAACAGCGACACTGACTCAACTGATCAAGAATTAACACAATCAAGTACCATACAGGTTAACATAAAAAACATCAGAGAGAGATCACAACAATGGCGGCACAAGCAGCAGAGAGAGAACAAGGGAATGAAGCAAGCGGAAGACAGACATAGAGAAAGAGATGCTACTTGGTGTTGTTGTACACGTAGTCCTCGCGTGCGTGCACAGCTTTGCTGATAGATCGCTGCAGCATGGGATCCGTCAAGAGAAGGGTGGCCTCCCGACACCGCCGCCAGGGGCACCAGCCGGCCAGCCGACGTGGCCGTCCATCGGCATTGGCGGCATCCCCATCGGCAGGTTGAAGAAGGGGAGGCCGCCAGCGGCCGCTGCGGCCGCTGGGTCAAACGGCACACCGGGCTGCTGGTCTCCTCCCGTAGGCGGTGGAGGGGCCACCTCGTCGCCGTCCTCGAGGGGCAGCCTCTCGTAGGCGACGTTGCTGAACGACGCGGCCACGACGACGACCGGGCCCGCGGCGATGAGCGCGCCGGCCACGCTACCACCGACGACCTGCCCCTGGCCCCGGCCAGGAACGCCGCGAGGCTGGTAGCCCCGGCGGTGCCGGGGGCGGGAGGAAAGAGCCAGCGAGGGAGAGTATCTCGAACCTGCCGTGGAGCGTGGCGACGGCCGGCGAAGCTGGACCGGTCTGGGACGACTGCGGCTGGCGCAGCGTGACGTTGGCGACGGTCCCGGCCGCCGAGAGCACGCAGACGCCGCGCTGCCTGCGGCGCGCGTACGCGGTGAGCGCCTCGAAGACGTCGCAGCCGGCGGCGACCTCGAGGATGTGCGCCCGTAGCGCGTTGGCGCTCTCCCCTGGTGATGATCACGGGCGGCTTGGGCTTGTTCTTGGATCCCGGCGGGCGGCCACGCGGGCGGCGCGCGACGACCTCCCCGCCGCCGATGCCGGCGCCTCCGGCGGTGCTGGGCGTACCCCCACCGCCCGATCCCGGCGACAGCGAGTCCTGGCCATCGTCAGAGCCGGCGCCCGCGCCGCCGGCGTCTTCGTGGTGGAGGTGGAGTGGCGCCTGGTGGTGGTGCTGGTGAAGGTAGGAGCTGGTGCCCAAATCCAGGCCTGCCATCTTTCTAGGGTAGGAGAAGAGCTAATTATAAGTCGAGTAAGCTGCAGGAGTATAGTAGCAAATAAGTCGCAAGAGTAAAAATAATGGCTACATAACAGTACCGATAATATTAATAATTGGCGGCGCGCGAGCGAGAGAAGAAGTGGTGGTGGTGATGATGAAAATAGTAGACGGACGGCGAGCAAGGAGAAGGTGTGCTGAATTTCTTTAGGGTTTGTGTGGTGCTTGTTTTCTTGGAGGGGAGTAAAGAATGGTTTCTGGGATGTGTGGGGGGAGACGAAAAGGGAGCTATAGCTCTCTCTGCTTGCTGTATGTTTCTTTTAATCTCTCTCTCTGTCTCTTTTGTTAATTTATCGTGCTGCTTGCTTGCTGATGGTGGTGCTTATTGTTCATGTGGATCGGATTATATTTTGGGAGGGGAAAGCAGCTTGCTGATGGATCGGAGTGGGACGGATCGGAGAGGAGAAAAAGGGCAGGCCAGAGATGGATGGATGGGAGGTGCCGGACGAAGGAGGCCGGAGGTCGTCGATGCTGGACTGGAATGGCACCCAAAACCAATTGGGGCAAGAGAGAGAGAGATCGAAACTTGGAGGAAGGAGAGAGGAAGTGATGGATGGATGGCAATAGAAAAGAGAGGCGATCGAGAAAGGGATAGGTTAGTGCTGCTCATTGGAGTTGATGGAAGGAACAAATATAATACAGGAGCTAGACAGGAGGGTGATGGGCATGATGCATGATCTGTGCCATGCAATGACATGTGGGGTCAACCACTCTCTGGGGCCCATGTGTCTGACACTCCAGAGTCACCGTCGAAGTGACGTATTTAGGAGCGTGCTTGCTTTAATTTCCTTGAGAGAGAAGGTTAGCGTTGTTGCTTATGCACGCAAGTGGGGGGGATTAGTTTATAGTATTAGTGGGGGCAAGTTGCTTGGGATTATCTATTTTATATATTAGCCCTAGGCCAAAGAGACATTGGGTGTGTGTGTGCATTGAGACAATTTTCGGTTTAAGTGGGGGGCATGTGGGCACTACTCAATGCCTTCACAGCACAGGTACAGGTACATGGGTGGCTTGAATGAATTATTCCAAAGTGTGACACTCCTGAGCTAGAGTCCAGCTTGGAATATGGCTGGTTTCTGGTCTTGAGCTACTACCCCTCTCCATGATTTGGTGCCAATTAGAAGAGATCATTAGGTTAGGGTTAGGGTTCCCTACATTCATAGGTCATATTCATATACATGCATTGATGTTTTCTTGCTGGATATTAGTGGAGGATGCGGCCAAGCAAATAATACCATGCACTTTGACCAGCACAGTAGTAGATGTAGTAGCAGTGTGTGCCTGCATCACCCTATATCTATATAGATCCATATATATATGATTATCTCTGCCGCCATTACTTTTTTGCTATGCATGCAGTTATTAGTGGAACATGAGTTAGCTAGAATGAGGGAGTGTTCTCTTCCCATGCAAACCCAAAAATCATTGCTATAGATTTGTCTTCACAAATCAAAAAAAAGTAACGCATATATGAAATATTAAAAATATTTAAATAAAATGACTAATTGCACAGGTTGGCTGAAAAGTTCGAGACGAATCTTTTGAGCCTGCTTAGTCTTTGGTTGGACAATAATTACCAATACAAACGAAAAGTGCTACTGTAGTCTAACCCAATATATTTCACCAACTAAACACCCCCTGAGTCTACATATGTATATGTCTCCTCTTTAATTTGATTGAGCAAATAAATGCTAAAACTGGGGCCCAGTACTAGCTTGATAGAGGCTTTTAGCACAGTATGAGTTTGCTATTTTTAGTGGAAACATATATATATATGGAGCTGAATTGTCCAATTAAATTTTGAACCAGTACTTCAATATATTAAACAAATCAGCTAGCCTCGACAGGACTGTTCTCATATATATAAGAAAGCTACTACGACTTAAAATTGTCAATGTGTAGATGATGCGACAGTGGAGTATTTCAATATATTAATCCTCTATAGCATGTACGTAACTGGCCGTGCACAGGTACAAAGTATTAAAGAGCACGTTGCTACTCAGCTAAAAATACACCATGTTCAAACTGACTCTGTGTACAGCTAATTTAGGACTATATTTAACTGACACACGATCGACGAGCGTTGAGATGAAGTCAAATTGTCGAAGAAGAAGAAGACAAACACTTTAAATCTTTAGCCATACAGATCGACTCTGCTGGCATACATAATTGGTAGTAGCAAATTAGTGGGGGTAGAATAACTTACTTTTGCAATATAATGATCACGAAGTTCATGGAATAATGAGTTTATTTGGGATCTCCACAAAATTTGACTGTTACCGGTTATAATCCAGAGCACATAAACAGTGAGGAGATGTGTTACGTGTATGTGAGTGTGGTGTCACAACAGCCTTTCAAATCGTCGCGCTAGCCCCAGCCCATAGTTGAGTTGTTGTTCAACTCATTTCCTGTTGTTTTGTTTGCTTGTTTTTGTAGAAAAGGTTGTTGTTTGGTTTGCTACAATACAGGTGTGCGCCCCTCAAGGTTTGGCTACATGAGGTTCGATTGATGATTCATGGAGAATTGAAGCCGAAACCTTTAATTTCTCATTATTTGTTTCTTTAAAAAATATCATGATTTAGTTCACCCATATATGCTTAGTTGTCCGAAGCCAATTTTAGTTCAAAAATTGTCTACTCGTGCAAGGGTATGAACGTACACTTGTTAGATTCATATATAGGACCTGTGCCGAGAGTTGGCGTCGATGGTGCTCGGCAAAGGGTCTATGCCGTGAAAAATTTCCCCGTCAGTCCTAAGCCAGGCACGGTTCTTGGCAAAGTCTTCACCGACGGCTATATGGGCTTTGCCAAGTGGTGCCAGCGCTCAGCAAAGGACCTGTTTCCTGTAGTGTATATATATTTTTTTTGAAAGGATGGCAAAATCTTTTCCACAAGTTTCCTTAGAAGGATGTTTTGAGTGCAAATCAGGCCAAGAAAACCACATATATGTACATGTGAGTACAACCACCAAACAAACTCCGGAACCAAGACTTACCCACTTAAACTAAACCCTGCTTCTCACCAAGACAAGCTCCGGAACCAAGACAACCAGAAAAACTCAGCAGTGTCACAAAACACTAAACAAACACGCTCGAGTAAACATAATCAAGTAACTTTTTAAAGAGATGTTCTTCTAGTAATCTAGAAATTAAAGGAATTGATTATCCATCATAGATGCAGAGCTGTCGACAAAAAGCCTTATTTACTAATACCAAAGATATATTTAAATGGAGTTCTACTTCTAGAAGACAAATATATGTTTACACTACTTTATTTGTTGTCAATGTAAGACTTTGTCTGCACTTGATGGGTAGTGACGAATATTCAACAACTTGCTGCATCCTGTATTTCAGTCATGTTACTTGTCTCATATCCTTCGAATCAATGATAGGACTTCTACAGTGAAACTAAGTTTTTTCAGCCAGGTAGGTCTTTGTTAATATCAACAGTATTTTACACCTACCGATAGAGAACCACTAGTGACCGAACTAACATTTTTTTTTTTTCAAAGAAGGCTACTTTTGATAAAAGCAAATCCACAATAGAGGGTGCTTGGATTGTGCCGCAGCAATATTTAACCTGCGTACTCTATTATATATAGTTAGCATTTGAATATTCAATTCACCTTGATCTGTTGCGCTTGGCTTAATTTAGAGCTTTCAATTATGATTAATCATGTGACTAATTTCTTTGAACAAAATTGTTCTCTAACAATTTAGGGGAAACAGGGAAAAAGTTCTAGAACCTTATGGCAGAAAGATTTATATGGATACTATACATTTCTTTGTTTGATGTGCAACTGCTCTTATTTTTCTTTATATCAAAGGCCACATGTACGTTGAACTACTGCATAACACCTTAACAATATTGGCCCATAAAACTCACTACTACAGAAAACTTCTTGGACTCAGGCGCTTTTCATTTTTTGAGGCGGGCAAGGCCAACCGTCGCCATTGAAAGGTCACCATAAATCCAAATTAATGGAGGCGGTTGCTTTTTGCCCGCCTCCATAAATCAATTAAAATAAATAAAAAGGAATCTTGTACGGGCCTTGATTTGGGCCGTACAGGCCGATCTGGGGCCTCGCACCACCGCCGGCGACCCGAAACCCTAGCGAGCACCGCCGGGAGGAGGAGGGAGTTGGGCGGCCATTGGTCCCACTAGCTGGATCTTTGTTGTTTTTTTTACCCGGTTCCGATCGTGCCCGCCTTCAATCCGTCACCGAGGGACGCCACCACCCTCGATCAACCTCTGGAGGACACTCCCGCCATGGATCCGCGACTGGTGAGCGCGCCCACCATGGATCCGGTGCCGGGGAGTGCCACAAGCCTCCTCACTGGGTAGCACCCTGGATCCACCGCCTTTCGCCTCCTTTACTACGGATCCAAATCTCATCGGTGCCACCACCGCCCCTAGGGCGATGCGCCGCCTCCGTCGTCAGCCATGCCATGCTCCTAACCATGCCACTTCCCCTCGAGGACCGTGAGCACACCGGAGCAGGGAGAGGGTGGAAGGGAGGCGAGTGCACTAGATCCAGGGAGAGGGATGGAGGTAGGTAGGTAGGCGAGAACCATCCGAGAAGATAGCACCATGCGAGCAGAGCGGAGGAGAGTGAGGGAGGGAGAGGGGAGCCGCTTGCTGTGGGATAGGGGCCACAGAGGAGGAGGGCGCCGCTATCAGATGGAGGGAGGAAGTCAGGTGTGAGATCGTGAGGTTGAGGGTGAGGAGAAACCGTAAGTCTGTATAGTTTAGAACCGAACCAGTATAGTAGCAACTCTAAAGCTATCACTACTAGGTATAGCCTTGAACTAACAATGATGTTATCCTTTCAGTAGGGTCAAGAACTTACAGTGATAGGCAAGCTCCTCCTTGTTGATTGCCCAGGAATGATCCATTGATCTGTATTCGGGTATAAAGACACTTCTACTATATAATGATTATGGTTAAGCTAGGCAAAGGTAAAAGAGACCTACTCCCTCCGTCCCAAAATAAATGCAATTCTTTGATTTTTAAAAACTATGTTTGACCGCTCGTCTTATTTAAAAAATTTATGTAAATTATCAAACAAACAAAACATTATTATAATATCTTTAGTGATGTAATAAGTTATAACAAAAATGATAGTATTTATAATAAATAGTTGAATAAGGCGAGAGGTCAAACACAATTTTTACGAATCAAAGAATTGCGTTTATTTTGGGGGAGGGAGTAGATCTTACTAGTAAATCTTTACTACTAAATCTTTAATTGACTCACCACCACGAGAACCAAAACAACCTATATATATATATATATATATAAACCACCTTTTAGGCAACTGTTATTAACGGAAACCGAATTAATAAAAAATCGTGTGAAGGAGACTTGGACACGCGTCCGGTTAATTATATTTATATATGTGCGTGCACTATATACCTGTTCATTGAAATGATTAAGTTTGCATTGTGTGCAACGCAACATTCTTTTTATTGATAAATTAGTTGTCTAATAAGTTGACCAACTGCCCTAGTAGCTACCTAATCACAAAAATGATATAGAAATGGGTATAGTTGGTGATTGGTTTTTTAGTATTCTACGCAATGTGTCTTTTTCACCTTATTGATCAAGTTGTAGATCGTGACAAGATGGATAATATATTTGGATATATACAAAGGCCAGCTCGAGGGTCATGATATGATACATACTACACCAACTAATGAAAGAAAAAGCAGTTTCGTCGTAACTTATTACTTTGGTGCACTAACATCGATCATCAGCGGAAGAAAAGAGGGAGGACAGATTGTCGCTTAGCGGTGGCTCACTTTATTAGCTGAAAGCATATACCTCACATGCATATATCACTGGGTCCCCATGGTGGTTAGATGAGCAAAATCAAGGGCGTTATTATTTATTAGCAATCGAAGAAGGCCAGGGGCATGTTTTGCAGTCCACACGAAATTAGTTCATTGTCTGGTCTCAAATCTTCTAAGTAGACTACCGAATGGTTGACTTCTTCTAGTCTTTTGATGTAGTAATAAAAACACAACCACTAGTCATAACACATATGCATGGTAATCTTACTAGGAGACATTTAGTAGGGAAAGTTTATACTAAATTTTGAATGCAAAAATATTATGACAACTCCACTTTACAATGAGAAGTTTTAAATTCTGACCGTGGTACTTTTACGGCACAAAATCTTTCTAGTACATAAATATATAAATACTCAATTAGAAAAAGGGCGGCGCCGCCGCCGCCCGAGTTCGTCTCTCCCCACCTCTTGCTCACCCCGCCCCTTCCCCCTCTCCTACCTCGTCCAAGCGGAGGGGCCGTCGACCCGCGACTTCGCCCGTCACCACGCTGCGAGCCATGTCTCCGAGCCACGTCGCCCGATCACGGCCTCGGGGTGCGGATCTGCGCTGGCGACTCCGGATCCTCGGGCAGCGCACCAAAGTGCTAGCTGCTCGAGCTGCCCGTGGTGGCTGCGAGGGTTGCGACCCCCAGCCGTAGCGCGGCCGTCGTCCACGTCCAAAGACGGCGCCGTCACCTTGGTGGCGCTGAGGTCCCTCTTGTGGTGCCTTCAGCTGCGGTGCTAGTGACACTTGCGGCAAGACGGGTCATCAGACAACCAGCGGCGTGTCCACACACCAGCGCCTCGGTCGTCGCCAATCAATCCCGGGACACCCCTCCACCACCGGTTGTTTGACGCTGAGGGCCGTCCGCGCTGGTTCAAACACCGAGGCGCTCGGCTAGCCGCGCCACGACCGCCCCCCATCTAATCGCCAATCATCGATAAAGATCAATTTCGCCGGTGCCTTCGCCGGCCTACAATGTAATAGAATAGATCAATTAGAGAGTTAGGGAGGATCACAACGCGCCCGATATCTTTGTAATCTCAACTCTATTAGACTTATGCCTCTATTGCCTTTCCTTATTGCTCTTGGCATGGGATCTTCGAGGCACCGAAATGATTAGACTAATAGTGTGGACATGGTCTAGACAGAGGTGCCGCCCATCCGCAGGTTGGTGTAGTAGCGGGGGGTGACACCTGTCGGTGGTATTCCACCACGAGGTTGCGAGAGCCACGGCCTCAACCTTTTCCTTTTCGGATCCGCCGCTGTTCTTAGCCCTTTTCATGCCTTGTGGCAAAGGGTCAAGGTGCCCTCGACCGCTCTATTCTATATTATAATATTCACTCCTGGTTAAAAGTGCTATTAATTATTAATCATATCATATACATTATTTACCCCCTCACTTTAGGCGGCTTCCTTTGCTCATCGAAAAAATTCTTTGTCCGACCCGACTATTTGCCGGCGACGGCTGCGGCCGGCGAGTGGTGTCTCGACTCGGTGATAATCTCGCACCGCCGCTTTGCTCTGCCGCACTGTTAGAGCCTCGGGCTTGGGTGTCTGCGAGCCTCCCTACGGGGGACCTAATGCTTGATGAGCTCGTGGCGGATGCTCCGCGCCGCGCTTGCGAGGGCGTTCGCGCTTCAGCCGCACCCCCGCGGTGCAGGCCGGTGAGCTGATCTTGTGGCGATGAAGTTCGCGACCTCGGCCCGTCGCCGACATCTGGGGGCCCCCATCGTCACAGGGAGGAGCTTGCTGCTCTCTCGGGCCGCCTCGGTGTCTTGAAGACGAAGCTCCCACTGCCTCACCGACCTTGGCATCCCGGCGGCAAGAGATCGAGGACGGTGTGCGTGCCAGCTGGCATCACGCCTTATCAAGATCGGAACCACGTCTTCGTCGGGCGCGCCTCCAGCCTCACGCATGCACTGGCGTCGCGTGGTCGTCGGCGCCGCGAGCGTCCAAGGGCTGCTAATGCGACTCCTTGCGGGCCCAAATGCTCTTGCTTAGGATGTTGGGCAATCGATGTGCCGGAGGGAGAGCCTCCAACTATCGCAGAGGAGATGGTCGCACGCGCCTAGGGGTCCTATGCCGCCATCTAAGCGGCGCCGTTTCGAGATGCTTCTTGATGGACGGTTCGACCTCTCCGCCATGGACCTCAACACCGAGGGACTTACCGAGAAGGTCGCCTAGCCTTGCCTACGGCGGGTGGTTTTGTCGCAAGCTGGTCCAAATGTAACCCTTACTATTGTATCCAGTAGTTGTTAGGTTCCGCCTCGGTAACTGTTTGGTTACCGTGGCATCTTATTGTTTGAACTTTATTCTACTTAATGAAAAAGCGCAACGTCGCGGTCTCAAAAAAAATATATAAATATAGTGTCTCAATGGTTCCTATATACATACTTACAGTATATCTTTGTTCTGATGCCTCCATGTCTTACCTCAGCAATTTTAGGTACTCCTATGTGTGTCGTCGAGAGGTGGAGATTGTTTAACGAAATGTGAGTGCTTGGCAGCACCTTTTTCCAGCGATGAGCAAATTGCATGGCCGATGTGATGTTCCATATACACCTGCATGTTCAGCTTATATATCCATATCTAATAATAAGAAACAGGCAGGTCATATCATCATTTTACTCCTACGTAGGAGTAGTAACATTTAGCACTATTTTGCACTATGCTGGGCCACTATCAATCAATAATGACGGCTTCAAATATTTCCTTCTAATCAAATTATAAACTTTGCAGTCGTCAGAGAGGATCGATGCATACGGTAGGCAGAGGAAAGAGTAAATCACACACAGGTGCGCTCTGCCAAATTGGTTGTTTTGTTTTCCTGCTGAACTCATATAGGGCCGGTCCTGGTCCTGGTCCTGTTTGGATTGCGCGTGCGTGCGTGCGTGCGTGACTGCGGGTTCTGCATGGATACGTGTGGCACCACCTGTGCATGTGCGCGTGCGTGCGTGTGCGTGCGAGCTGGAGATGGGAGGCACGTAGGCCTGCAGGTGTCGGCCACGAGGGTGCCCATTACTCGCCTCGGGACTCTCCGTCTATCGCCAACGTGTTTAGAGCCCCAAATTGCTCCCCCAAATTTTTACTATCTTGAAAAGATTCTTCATCACATCAAAATGCTGGCGCGTGTCAAATGCGAAATGTAGGTAAAAAAATAAACTAATTACACAGTTTAGATGTACATTCGCGAGACGATTCTTTTGAGCCTGAGTTACGTCATAGTAGGATAATATTTACCACTAACAAACGAAACGTCTTCTACGATTAATGCGATGTGACATCCGTCCAAAATTTTGCACTAAATTTTGGGTGTTAAACACACCTCACTCTCACTCTGTGCACTGCAGACGGCCGGGGACTGCACTGCAAAATCTCGCTCGCCCCCGCGGATCCCGGGCGGCACCTGCACCTGCACGCCACTTGCACACACCACCACACCGCCCGCCGTCCAATCGGTAGCGGTCAAGTCGATCCACCAGCTCGATCCATCCATGGCGCGCGTGGCGTCGCCGGGCATCGATCAGCACGGCATGGCCGCGCGTGTGCGTGCGTGCGCGCCTGCCGGCCGGCCTGTATTTGCGCGCGGCAGCACCGGTCAGTGCCGGCCCATGCCCATGCGCGTACTCCATGTGCACTGCAGTCTACTCACCTCTACCTACGCGATCGAGCCGGTCAAGCAAGTGCACGAGTACAGTAGTAGGCACTACCCACGGCTGCCATGCCGTCGTGCTTCGTGCGCGCCCATGTGCATGCCTCCGCCGTCGATCGTCATCGTCGTCTCCGACGCACGCACGCACTCCATCCTCTTGCGGCCCTGTTGATGCCTTTTCCTGCCGACCAGCCATACTTTCTACTATGCTAGTTATAGTTACTGCTGTGTCCTAATTTTCAATGGACCTCAATCACCTCCATACCAATCAATACGAAAATGTTGTTCCTATATAGTATAATAACTTTTTCCTAAACAAGTTACAGCCCTGAAACTAGTTACCCTCGAGGGCTGTTTGGCGGGACTCGATCCTGCTGATGGGCTCCTGATCTAAAGGAGTCACACATTCTTGTCACTGTAGAACGGTTCTGGCTCCGGCCAAACCTCTCGTGGTGAATTACAACTTTTGTAGACCCTGAAAACCCTCCCATGACTACAACGGTTAGTTAGAGCGTGCTTGGTAAGGCTCTTCCCCGCCTCCTCTTGGGAAAAAGCTTGGTAAGCTTTCCCAAGAGACTGCTGCCCTACGAGGAGCCGAAGCTAAAATGAGCTCTCCAATTTGGGATCAAATATATGGTAGACCATATACACGCTTACTATCTTAAATCATCCAACTTAATCTTCACTGTCATAGTAGCTTGTGTAAAAATAATTATTATAATATGTAAAACTAAATATACCTTCCAGGATAAGTGATTAAGCAAAAGGTGGGTAACCAATTAGATTGTTCCAAGCTAGATTCATATGTTAGCTGAGAGTAATAAATAGTGTAAATTTAATTATAGGTCATTTCAATCTCAAATCAAACCCTAATAATCTTAGAAAGGACTCTGCTTGCTCTTTGGGTGGTGGGGAATATGACCTAGATATGCGGCACTAGTGGACATATGTCAATAAGACAAGCATTATTATGGCTCGCATAAGAATCTATGCCCAATCAAGCAGAGACAATTGCATCTTGGGATACATCTAGCATGTTGAGTTATGGACAAGCGCCAACTCATCTCATACAGATACAGAAGCACACGCATGCAGGGTGCATGGCTCAATGACAAAGTGGGTATGTGATTGAAAAAATGAGTTGTTGCCAAACATTTCTCCAACAAGTGAATGAAGCTGGAGTCGAATAAAAAGATCCTTCAAAAAAAAAAAAAAAAAAAAAAAACTAGAACCACTTTAGCTGGAATTGGAGAGCTGTAATGAACAAACCCTTACTGTTTTTTTACATGAAGGGAACAAACAACTATAGAAAATTGGTGTAGTTATGACTAGAGGTGTAGTTATATTGTGCAATTTGGTGAAATTACCCCCTCTGAATTAGCAGGGAGTTTATGCATTTCTAGATGCACCATAAATGATTTTTAATAATCATTTATGGAATAGAGAAAAGCTACCACCAATGTGCATCTGTGAAGTCCATGAATATACAATCAAATATGTGAACAAACTTAACCAAAATTTTGAGAAACTCCAAAGAGAGGAGGTAAAAGAAAGGAGACACACACATGCAGTGCTAAGTACGGACTATAGTTAATTAATAGGAGTAGTGATGAGTTATTAATGGTAGCTTAGCGCGTTTCCCAAGGTCCGATCTGTCCTTGCTCCGGCAAGGCGGCAACTGACCAACCAGCGCGTGCCACGTTTTGGCGGAGCCACGTGGGCTGTGTCGCTGTTGACCACTCAGCGCAGCAAAAGCGCTCCGTCGGTGTGCTAGCTAGGAGCAGCTGAAATGTTGATCAATCGCCGGTCGATTACACATGCTAGAGATCGATTTCATTGCTGAGAAAAGAGTACTCGTGGACTTTAATTGATTGAACAATAGCGTGTCCCATCAAACAGTTCCTTGCGAAGATTCCATAAAAGGCTTCGCAATAATAAAGATGCTAAAAATATTTAAAAATGGTGATATGACAAGAAATATATAAAGAGATTACCTCACGGTTATGATATCAGGATAAAATATGGTGTACTCGCTCCCTCGCTCTGAAAATAACCTCACGGTTATGATCAAGGCACATAGCTCAGTGCAACAACGAAATTACCAAATTAGCGTAACTGGAAGCAAGAACTCATCAAGGTACAAAAGTTGACTCACTAGAGTACTGCGCATAATTCTGTTGGTTTTAGAGCAAGTATTATGGTAATTTGTAAGCTGGCTAAATGATGACGTGGAGGAGAGAGAGGAGGAGCGGGCCGTAAGCTTACAGCCGGAACTGTTATGAAGCAAAGCTATGTGAGATAGACGTGTGGGGTCCTGTATTAATTAGAAAGAACTAACCTAGTGTATGGGTGGAATTTGGGAGAAGGGCTGTAAGAACCTTACAGCCGGGCTTGGTGGCTGTATTATAATACTTACTCTTAGTCACACCTGTTCCATACCATCTTTTCGGTATTGTACCTAACAAATTCAAGCAAGACATCCCTCAACTTTTGTATGGTCTAGTAAATTGCCTAGCTAGTAAATAGAGTATTACCAAAAATTACACAAAAAAAAAATGTGTAGACCAGTTTTGCATTATTGTAAACAAGAAAAAAATTGTAACATTGTTGGCATCTTTCATCTCAGTCTCCCCAAAGTGCCTTCTGAAGCTCAAGTTCCAATCACATTGCCTAGCACTGTGGGCTAAATATTCTAGTCATGACATATTTTGAAAACATTTGGATAAGCATTCTTTAGAGGACATTCCCCAACCAAATATCAAACCAAATATCCCTTTTCATAACCACAAAACCTAGTCAAAACCTTCATGCACGGGATCTCCTCATCTAATTTGAAAATCCACTACAGTAGCGGGCAGAAATGATTGCCTATGCAAAGCAATAGTATCACTAACTACCTGCATACCTCCTATATGAACCCTACACCTAAGATTTATATAAGGGTGGGAGGGGAGCCCTTGGGAGGTGCAGTGGAAAAGATTGAGAGGCACATTCGCCATCGACAGATCGTGGCCTTCGGCGACGGCCGGCACCGACGGCGGCGTTTGATCTTCGCATCCGGCGGCGGCGATCAGGCGGCCGAGGGCGAACGGCGAGTCAACGACCACGACATCGAGAACGGCGAGTCGGCGGCCACGACATCTGATCTTGGTTATTGTCTTTCTGTCCTTTTGCGAATCAGTTGATGTTCATGCCTAAATTTTTGTCTAGTGGTACATACTTATATTATTGAATCTGTTTTTCCCTTTAAAATTAAAATTAGCCTATATATTATAAGATTTCTGATGCAGGGCTCGTGGCGACGAGTTCGCTAGAGATCGAGCCCTTAAAATCCTAGGGTTAGGCACCTGGCCTTCTCAAACCCCTTACATTCGGCACCTACATTCTTCCATTCCTTTGTGTTGTGCTCTTTACCTTCTTTGTGTTGTGCTTGTGTGCGCTAAGGTTGTTATTTAAGTCCCACAAGATAATTAAAATACTAGATGTGTTTGTGATCATGCATTGTGTGGGCCCCGTAGTTTAGATTCCAATGACTATATTGCCACAGGCCCCATGGGCAATATTGTCATTACACACTAACGTTGATACCTGTATATATGCAGTCCAAAATGAACTTAAATTCAAGATTGGAGGGTTGTTCCAAATTGTAGTTCACTTTGGAACTTACATCAATTCTTTTACTATGTATCTAGACATAGTGTATGACTAGGTGCATGCAAAATCAATGTATCTAGAAAAGTCAAAGTGAACTACAATTTAAAAAGGAGGGCTTATTATTTATAAGCAACGAAACATGCTCTGGGATGCACGCCAAGACCAACTGTTGGCATAGCTAGCATCGACGGGCTAGCTGAGAGCGAGTCTTGAAGAGACCAGCTGCCCAGCTGTAAGGCAGGAGCTGGTTCACACAGAAATGGATGCAGCTACTGTAGATGGCCAGAAGCTTCTGAATTTCCTCGGTGTTATCACCTGGCACACGACCGAGATACAGCAGCGGTGGTTGCGACCCATACATATGGCCGCCGGTCCGTCGCAAAATACTATAGTCAATTCTTTGGACGACGCCATCCCTTACATAATACAAAATATATATACGTGCTGGGTGCTGCACATTTCACGATCAACGCCTACGTGGCGCTTACGTGTGTGTGTATAACTGTTCTTCGTCAACTACTTTTGTCTTTTCGATTCTCACAAGTCACATCTTCGACCAGAACAAGAGAAAATATGATCCGGTCGTCCTTGGCAAAGATGAAAAAAGGAAAAGGAAACCGATGCATAAATTTACCTTTTTAGGACCTGTGTCTATATCTAATCCATACCTCTGAACTCTGATTAGGTTAATTCCCATCATCACTATATTTCTCTTCTTCTGGTCATTCTTTATTACCCTTGTAAAATTCAGTTACTTTCGCTTCTCACTAGATTTTATCTGTTAATAATATGTGCACTCCTATGATAGCTTATACCATACGCGTCTTTATCTTATTCTAACTGAAGATGCATTTTTTTTTACCACGAATGAACGTAGTATATTCTATCACATTGGGAAACAGGAGTATTGTTTAACAATCAGATCAATCCGGCACTTTGGATTCTTTTGATTTCTCCAATGGAGTGTCCGGGACAAAAGTTTGTTCTTTTTGCCATTTCTTTAGTGCAATTGTCACATAAAAGTATATTGCGTACGTGCACCAAATTAATAAGTTTATCGGATAAGATTATTCGAAGCAAGCACTTACACATTATATATATGTGCACACATGTGCTCTAGTTCCAATAGCGTTTGTTAAATGTTTAAGCTAAGCTCTATCTAATTTTATCTTATAAGATTATTCGAAGCAAGGCACTTACATTATATATATATGTGCACACATGTGTTCTAGTTCCAGTTACGTTTTGTTAAATGTTAAAGCTAAGCTCTATCTGCAAAGATTCCAAATAATGTTTTTCGAAAGATTCCTCCGACCAAGCAGTTTGATAATGTTTTGTTGCTTTCGGTATGTCATTATACTTACATACACTTAACCAAAGATGACATTTGTGAATTCTCAAAAAAAAAAAAAAAAAAAGAGATGACATTTGTGCAATTTGATTCTTTCTGGACGATAGCAAGGCTGTTTGTTACAGAACGCACAGCTCAATGGGCCAGAGAGCAAGGCTGGGGTATCCGGCCCAATAATAGCCCGAAAACAAGAAGCAACAAATGGTCACAAAACCTGAACAATCAGCATTCAGCCAACTGTACAGAACGCAGCATGACTTTACACTATATATATGCTCTAGCACATAATTATGCAATCATAGCAATGAGACTATATGTTCCAGCAGTTTTCCTTCCCAATATAGGTTTTTGCAAAGTTGATCTTAAGCTGTTAAGCATGCTTACAACAGAGACAACAGCAGGACATGCAGAAACTCATAAGACAAACACCCTGCATTGTGTCGAGACAAGGTTTTGCAACGCTAACTAGATCTTCTACTATGCCTGGTGAACCTTCACCAGCTGAACCAGGAGTCGGACAGATACTAACAAGCAACAGCCTCCCTTCGGCCTACCATAGATCCTTCCTACTCATTCTCATCTATCCAATCACCATAGATCCTGCTGATCTTGTCAGGACCCTTCCATTTCTGAATGGGCCTTTGCAGTTGTCCAGATCTCTGGCTGGCGATGGTGGAGCTGCTGCGACTGCATGCCGAGATGGTACACGTCTGCATGAGGGGGCATCGCAGTGGATGCAGCAGCAGACTCTGCAGGAGCTTTAGCAGAAGCACCAACTTGCTTCGAGTCAGGAGTGGACGCCATATCCCTGCCATCTATATCCATGAGGCCCCCTCCATATTTGTGAAGTTCTGCAGTTACAGCTAAAACATGTTAAGATTTTTACTAAAACAAAATTGCTAGCTGGTGTATTTAAATATAAAATAAAAAAGAGTTGCCCATGATCCAAGCAGCAACCATCCACCTAACTGCGATTCAGTGTTTGCAATAAAAATTATCCTTAGGATCACCTCAGGCAAACAGAAATGTGTTATGCAGGATGAAGGACGGTAACAACAATATTAGATGTCCATATATGATTTAAGGCAGTACAAGAGAAAAACTGCAACAGAAATACCATATGTCCATAGCTGACCCTGAAGCAACAACACAAACCCTCAAAAAGGCAGGTAACTGGGTAAGTGATACCTTTTGTAGGACACCCAATACCTCATTGGCTGAACAAACTTTGACACAGACAAAGGCCAAAATTTATGAAATGTTTATGAATAATTGCATTAGAGCTTGCAGTACTACAATGCACCTTCCAGTATCTAAAAGCTTTATCAGACAAGCTTATTTTGCTGCCACCTAACCCAACCCAACATAATGTCCACAAAATCAATGAAAGGCAAACTATCAAACTACATTCTGATCAATGACACTGCCTCACTCAGCAATCACACTTTAAAACCAACCAAACCCCACAGAATTCATTATATGCTACATGTATAGGGGCCCCCTTTGGCACAGCCCCCCCAGCCACAGCTTCACTCTCAGCTTTCACGGAGCCCAGCCAAACACTTAAAATGTAACTGGAAAGATGGGGAGTTAACGAGAATCACTTCTCCATTTAGACTGAGCTGGGAGCTAAAAAAACCTACTCTCCACTGCTCCCCATTCATTTGCAACAGGAATCACTTCAGAATTGATTCTCAAATACTCCCCACCTTGCTCCCCACCAAATCACTCCTTGAGAATCAAGAAGTGAAGCTCAACCAAAGGGTCCCCACACCAACCGGCATGGTTCATTCATAAACCTATAAACATCACATCCCAAACATAATTCTTCGACGAATTCATCAGTGTATTGAAAATCATAACATATACTTCCAATCATATATGACTTTGATTGACTGAAAAAATAATTGACAAAACAGTAGTTCAAATCAGAGATACTAAGCATGGTTTATTCCATAACCATAAAGATCTTATAACCCCAACAGATCTTTTTTTTTCTAGCAATTCATTAGCACGACAAAAATCATAGCATAAACTCCCATCACCCGACTCAAAATTAATTCAATGAAACAACATTTCAATTAGACAACTATTTATTGATGAAAAATTCTGAAACACCATCAATAACCAAACCTGTGAAACTTAATATCATGGCTAGCATTAAGGGCTACCATGTGTTTCTATTCACTATAACAGAGTATCATGCCAAATTACTTGAAAGAAGCATGAATCATAATTGAATAAACTAGGTCCTGAATTGAAGAAGCAGGAAGTATAACAATCTGATGACTAACTCACCAGCAGAACCATGAGCAAAGTGGCATTTGCTCCCAAATGGGCAGTATCCAGTCATCTCCCACTTGTTACAGATCCTCGTCTTCCAGTTGGACGGCTTCATCACCATCACTCCATTGTTGGCAGAGGCAGCAGCATTGTATCCCCCACCACCAACCGTGGGCGATAGACTGATAGCCACACTCTCCCTCGCCTTGGACTGCTCATCATGCAGAAAGGTGCACGCATCACCGTAGGGGCAGCCCTCTTCAGTGTAGAACTTCTTGCAATGGCGGCCCTTGTATGCCCTGCCCCCTGCGAGCCGCCGCCACCACCGCCGTCTCAGCGACGACACTTGCAGAGGTCATGATGGGGATCTGGTGCCCTCCGCTGCTCCGTGGCCTCCTCATGGGCAGCAACGATCTCCCTGCCAGTTGGGCGGCGGCTTGCGGAGCTCCTCCATGCCGTGCGCAAAGTTGCAGTTGGTGACATAGGGACAGGTCCCAGCCGGAACTTGCAGCAGAGTTTGGTCTTGAAGAACATCTTGCCGATGGCGCGCGACTTGCTAGTCGCGCTGCTCCCCATCGCCGCCATCGCTGCCACCGCCACCGCCCCAGCCCCGCCACGAGCTTTCTTGCCCGGTGGCGGCTGCTCGCTCCCCGCCCGCGAGGACGGGTTCCGGTCGCCGTAGCCCGGGTCGGGGTTCCACTGGCGGTAGTCGTCCTCGGTGGCCCAGATGGCGGCATCCCCGCCCGTGGACGGCGCCGGGTTGGTCAGGCGTCAGGGCCCGCGGCGTCCGGGATGATATGGATGGCGTTGGTGTAGTCCATCGCCGCCGCTGGCTGTTAGTGCTGTCCCCAGAAACCAACTTCGGGGCTCAAACCCTACCTTTCGATCCCGCCGGAGAAGAAGAAAAGAACCTAACGAACAAAACCACAGGTGGACGGATAATTCCGGTCAGTAAGACCGCCGCATCTAGGAAATTCTCAACCAAATCAACTGGATAGGGAGGATGGAAGAATGAGAGTGATTTGGGTTTGGTTTGCTCACAGCGAAGAGGATAAATTCGCAGTCCCGCGCATCGACGCGCCCTACCCCGCCGCTGCGGGATCGACGCCGGCCTCCACGCTCGCTAGTCACCCGCCCGTCTCACCTGCCTGCGGCGTCTCCCGCCGTCGTCGAGGTACCACGTCGCCGCTGAACTGAACCGGCCGAGCAAGTCGACACGATCCTTTCCCGGTTGGTTAGGGTTGGCATCGGCCCATGGGCCTAATTTAGCCCCAACCTCGGCTGCGGGCTTGCAGCCCAGCACCAGTAGAACAGAAGCTACTTCCATTGCATCAAGTTCTTGTTGCTCTCGTTCATCGAATTGTACGTGTGGTTTGGTGGATTTTGAGTTACCCTTGTTGAAGTGCAACTCATTTACAAAAATGATTTGTTATTAATGAAGTATATTCACTCATTTTTGGCGTACCATTCTGATTCAAGAAATTTGTTCCAATGTAAACTACCTACTATTTATTGACACCATGAATTGGAGCTTAATCTAAACTACCGTGATATTTGTTGGCACTACGAACTGAATTGAAAATACAACAAAATAGGTTGGATTTTCGAGCTTAATCTAAACTTCCGTGATATTTGTTGGCACTACGAATGACTTCGGTCAAAAACGTTGCCAAACGTGAACGCCTGATTTTGTTATCCTCCCTCTTGGGGGGCTTGCGGCGCTGTCATAGTTTGTTGTCAGCACAGTTTGGAAAGTAGGAACAGCACAGCAAACATAAAAGATCATATCGACAGATAGAACGCTAAGTAACCCACAAGCTTATCAAGATGACCAAAAACATGATGGATCATCACTCGTCAGAATTCAGGCATGCAATTTCACATTGTTGCTCAAGCACGCAGCATCATCCATATTTCCTCAGGCTCAGGAAAACCAATCTTACCGATTCATCTGTTCTTTTATTATCACCCAAAAAAAAATTATATCAGAGCATAACAGGCACACTTCAGGAAGATAGAGACAGAAGCGAAACATTACTTTGCAAGCACGCTGTTCATGGAAAAAATTATTGATGATCGCTCTTCAGGCAACAAGCACATCATTTCATACACCACTCAAGCGCATAACCACATTATAAACCGATAGAAAGGTAAAATTTCCCCAGTATCATCCACATTTTCTTAAGTTTCAGGAAACCAAGCCAAATCTTACCAGTTCATCTATTTCTCTAAGCAGCACCCCCTTTCATACGATAAAAATCAAAAAGAAAAGAAGTTACAGCAATGGAAACATATGAGCAAGAAGTTTGGCCACCTCAGCCACCACCAAGACCAGCTGCAGCTCATGGACATACCTAAGGTGCCCTCCGGCTTGCAACAGTAACAACAGTGCATCTGAAGACCAAAACAAAGGCATCACTGCACCTTTTTAAACAGATAAAAACACTAAACAGAGCACACAAGTAATGAAGGGGTAAAATAGGACCAAACCAAGAAAAACTATAGCTTCTCTTCCCCCAATAGGCAAATCAATACGTACACCTGGATTAATTAGACCATAGTCACACAAACTTTGTATTGCCTCTCATAAAGGGAACATTATTATCCATAAACAAGCAAATAATAAGATCAGTTTTCAAGGTGTCATAACACAACCAGCACTTTCAAAACGCACCAGAAACCTGGCCGCCTTCGCCGCATTAGCACTTGGTCACCGCCAGTGTTCTAAGCCTTCTGTCCAAAGGCAATGAAAACTCAATCAGTAGAAATTGCCAAAATACCGGCAATTTCATAATATCATGTGACATAAAGTAACCATATCTGCCTTATAAAATATATAAAAATAAAATAAAAGGCTGGACACAGCAAGAGCATCAGAAGTAGCATTCCATGTCGAGGGCTTTGCAGTGTGCAAACCGTTATAAGCTGCAACAAAATCAAAAAGCTGTCAATAATAACTTACATAAAGCAAACATAGCATATAACAGTCTAATGTCCTGCCAAATATAAGACAGAAATGAAAAAAAAAAAACATCAGTTGGATACTTGGCTATGTTATGACTATGACAAAGTGTTCGTAGAAAGAAATCAGCTTAAGTAACAGAAGGAACTAATTTGTATACTATGCCCACACACAGTAGCTAATATTCGAGTTGCTCGAATGCGTACCTTCTAAAAATACTCTGCCACTTTGTTATCTCTCTGCAACTCAAATAGCAGAATATTTTCAGTTTGAGCAGATCCAGGAAGATTAGAGCCTGAAATTGGCACAATCCTCGAGGACACGCTTCAGTTCTGCTTCGCTGTGACGACTCTGTCGGCCTCAATAAATAGAGCTTTATGGCCATTTGTACCAACAATTTTTCTTCCTGGAGGAATATATGTTCCCCTTTGTAGTGATAGCAGCAATTCAGTCCAGTCCTGAATAGGGGCTAGTGCCCTTTGTGAGTGATCTCCAACGTGGCACTGGGAAATCATTGAT